>KV454999.1:0-355507 GCA_001662575.1 Pseudogymnoascus sp. 23342-1-I1 | reverse complement strand
AAGAACCCCCTTAGCATAGAGGCAATTATGAACAAGAGTGTTAATAGCTATAAGCTACCTAGAAATTAAACTCTTCCCCCTTATATTAACTATAACTTAATACTTCCCTCCCTTTATATTAACTATAACTTAATACCTCTTTATTAGTTCTAAATTAACTCTAACACCCCTTTAAACTACTATGTTAAAGAACTTAACACCTAGTAGTATACTTAATAATAATAGCTAACTACCTAGAGTTACTAGACAAATAGTAGCTACTACCTAACTTACTCTACTACTTAAGAACCCCTTAGATCGCATAGCAAACCTTAAGCAAGAGATGTAAGAACTTAAGGCAATGATAGCTACCTTTATAGTTAGCTAGACAAGAATCCTACTTACACTAAAGGACACCCTAGTACCTATGGTTAAAGCTATAGAGTAACGTGTACACCTTATACAAAACATGCCTAAGTCTATACGCTTACCACCTCTCTAGAGCACTTGCTCCCCTTTAACTTAATTAACGTCACAAATACCCTCTAAAGACCCTTTATATTACTATAAGAAATCTACTATATTAGAAAGAATCATACCCTTAAGTAATAGCGTTAAGCATACCTTTCTATAATAGAGCGCTTTTATATAAGACTAACTTATAGTTAACGAAGATCATTACCTTACTAACGTATCTTAAAGAGTGTTAATATAGGGCACTATGACTAGCCTAGTAAAGAAATACCTAGAACTATAATACTTATCTAATATACATAGGTTCTAGAGTATAGACGAGATAATAAACCTTCTAGGCTTATACTACCTTACTAGTAACAAGATAGAGCATGCTTAGAACCTCTTTAACGACCTATATATAAGAGAGGAGGGATATGTAAACGAAACCTTCTTTAAATTTAAGGCTCGTTTTTAGAGTATAGCAATCATAGGACAAGTCCTTAAGTTAGAGTAGTTTTAGTACATGTGGAATAAGTTAACCCCTTAATTCCATAGCTATGTTATAGTTATTAAAAGTTAATAGAAGGGGAACTATCTAAACATGGTCTAAGAACTTACTACTTATAATCTAGAGTAGCGCTAGAGTAATGAACTAGATCCTCTTGTTCTTATAAGATAAACAATATAGCCTTAGGATTCTATTAAGGTAGCGACCCTACATCCCCTTTAAGGGGTATCTACTACAACTACTTTATAAAGAGTGCAACCATGTGACTATATGACTACATAACTATAACGTACATTATAGACAAAGCACTCTCTTAGGAGGGGGGTAGTGTAAGAATGCCTCTTTAGTTAGGGTTAATATAAAGGGGTTGTAGGTTAAGTAATAGGTGATAAGCTAAGGATTAGCTAAGTTAGACCTCTTATAGATATTAAAGGGGTAGGAAGCTATAAGCTCCCCCTTTATCTTTTTTGTATCCTTTATAGTAAACCTATAGGATTACACTAACTCTTATTTAACTTATACTCTTATATATAACTTCTTATAATATAATGCTTTATGTCCTTACACTACTAGCCCTTCTAGTTAAGGCTTAGTACCTAAAGGCTAAGGTAAATGCTATTATTAAGGTTAAGTAACTAGTATTATTATAAGAACTAGTTTAGACCCTAGCGTGTTACTACTAAGTTAGTTAGAAATGTATATAAGTTATTAACATTAAAGCTAGTCTTTAATACTACCTTATATTAGCTATAACTATAGTATATGTTTAGGTAGAGACTTTATAAAGTTTAAGTAAAAAGGGGAGTAGTAGTAGTAGTAATAATAATGCTAGTAGTGTTAGTAGTAGTACTAGTAGTAGCACGTAGGTCCTCCTTAAACATTACTTACTAATTAAAGCTCTTTATCTTATACTCTTTATGCTTTATAAGCTTATGCTAGCTTAATACATCTAGTATAGTAGTAAAGGGGCTCTTATAAGTATTAGTACTTGTTAATAAGGTAGTAATCTATAGTAATAAGTAGTAAGAGTACTATAAGGAGCTAGCTTATTTATAAGCTTATATATACTCTTTCTTTTACACTTAGTGCTACTCTTATATATACTTATAGAACTATTATAGCTACTATATAACCTAAACTATAGTTAGTAAGGGCATCTTACTATCTTATACTTAAGGACCTTACTAGAGTATAATAGTAAGCTTTATAAGCTTAATGTAGCTTTAGGTACTACTATTACTAGCGTTACTACTAGTGTTATTACTAATAATAAGAGAGGAATTAATAAGTATAGTAGCTTAAGGTAGTGTGTTTTATATCTCTTATAGCTAATTAGTAATTATAGCTTACTTTAAGATAAGTAGTAAAGACTATTACTTCCTTTTATTACTACTCCTTTATGAACTAATAATTAACTATACATAAATAATAAGTTTTATAATATCTATCTATAGACGTTAAGACATTTTACTTAGTATTTAGCTTTAGACTTTAGACTCCTTATTACCTTTTATATCTTATACTACCTCTTCTTTATATTATATACTTACTTATCTTATAGTATCCTTAGCTATTATAGTTTTAGTAATAGCTTTAGTAATAGCTTTAATAGTAATAATAGCTTTTATAATAGAACTAATAGTAATATTAATAGTTTAACTTTAAATAATAATAGCTTTATCCTTTTACCTAACTATAGGCTACTCCTTTACTATATCCTTATCTTCTTACTATAACGTTTATAGTATAATTACTACCTTATGCTCTTTATTAATCTTATTATGTTAGTTTAAGCTACTTACTACCTCCTTAACCTCTCTCTCCTTTATTTATAATAAGGGTAGTAGTGCTAGTACTAGCTATACTTACTTAAGGCACCCTTAAGATACTATAATGCCTTATTTAACTATTAGTTATATATCTTTTATTATAAGTAGGTTAAGGTTATTATATATAGTTATAGCTAAGCTTATAAGAGGGGGTGTATCTTACTAGGTTAGCTTATAATAAATGAATTAAAGGTTCTAAGAAGAGGAACCCCTTTAGTGCTACTATTACTAAGAGTATATACAATCCTTAGCTAATTTAGCTACTACTACTTACTAAGCATTTCTGTATTTTCTTAGTTAGCTAGCTATTATTTATTATATATAAAAGAAGGACTAGTGTTAACACTAGCGCTAGTGCTAACACTATGTTATAGAAATCTTAATTAAGTATAATAGGTTATAATAATCTTAATTAAGGATAGTATGTTATAATAATCTATATTAAGTATTATACTTTACTTAGGTTAAGAAACAATCCTAATTAGGTATAGTAGTTATGTATATACTACTACTACTACTACTACCTTCTTAGTTAAGTAACAAGATAACGCTTTTACTACCTAACTATTACCTTATAAATGTACCTTAAATATAACCTTAGATAGGTATAAAGGGAAATCTAAGCTAGAATAGTTATTAAAGTATATAAATAACACTAATAGTAAACTTATAAATAGATTTAAGCTTATCTTTTATATAATATCTTTAACTAAGCTAATAGAACTATTTATAAGCCCTTTTTTAGTTTAAAGGTTAGTAATAAGTATAACTTATATACTTATATTAATAAAAACCTTAGTTAAGAGGTTATTAACCTTATTTATAAATGCCTTTAATATGTTATAACTTATATAAGTTAATAGTAACTACTTAATAAGCTAGCTTATAGTTATAAGCTAGTAGTAATTATACTCCTAGACCTTAACCTTTATATAATAAAGCTATAAGGTAGACTAGAAGGTATTAACCTCCTTTAGTACTAGCTAGTTCTAAATATAAGTATAAAGAAGGTCTTAGCTTATATATAATAACTATAACTCTTATAACTCCCTTAAGGTTATTTAGAACTAAATTATAATATTATCCTTACCTTATTATTATATTACTTATATAAGATAAGTTATATAGTCTAAGGCTTAGTATAAAAGCTAGCTTTTAATAATAGCTAAAGCTTTTATAAAGACTATAAAGAGCATATAGTTATTAACTAATAATAACTAAAAGAAGTTATTATAAAGTAAAACGTTTAGCTTATTAAAAGGTATATCTATATAGTTTAAAAAGATTAGCTATAACTAGTTATTAATTAATAAGAGGATATAAAGGTTTAGTATAAACTTCTTATTAATAATAATAAATTACATATTAATAAAGAGTGCCTAAAGGGCTTAGAGGGTACTATTTATACTCTTTTACTTTATAAGTAACTAGAAGAGGTTATAAAGCATATAGCTTATAATATTAAAAGTTATAACACTTATAAAGGTTATATAAAGAACTAGATTTACATGCTTAGCTTATTATATAAGCTCTTAGAGTTAAGTATAAATCTTTAAGATTATAAATGTCTTACTAAATCTTATAACCTTATTAACGTTTAAGAGGAATATAAGTAGTTAAAGTAAAGTAAACTCTTATATATACTAGGTTATAATGATGTTATAAAGCTTTTACTACTTAAGGTTAAGTAATCTTAGGTTTAAATTAACTATAATAACTTACTTAGATGTATACTAGTACTTAAATAAGTCTTAAGTTACTAGTAACACTATATCTTAGCTAATATAAGACGTTTAGTTATATATATAGTTTATCTTATAACTCTTTAAGTTATTTATTAAGGTATAAGTTAAGTTATAGTCCTTTAGTTACTAGTATATAAAAGCCTTAAAGTTTATAAGTAGCTTATTATACTTATTATAATCTAATTCCTTATACTTACTCTTAACTATATCTAGATTATTAAGGATTATATTTATGTAATCTTAGTTATAGTGTTCACCTTACTAGGTTTAGCGCCTACCTAATTAGGGAAAGCGTGTATATAAGCTTAATGCTACTTTTAAGTTATATAAAAGGGTAGCTCCCTCCCCCTAACTATCTCTCTACCATCTGTTCTAACATTCTTACACCTATTACGCTTTTATCTTATAACGCTTAGCCCCTCTACCCCTTACATTATATGGCTTTACCTAATTAATTCCTAGGGTTAGCCTTACTATAGCTAAGAACCTATAGTAGCACATAAACACTTTATAAAACTACACCCTTAATCTACCTTTAATGACTACGCCTTTAGCTACTACTCCTTTAGTGCTCTAGAATGTTTATAATAACAACTAGCCCTTTAAGCGTTAAGCTTAAGTTAAGTAACACGTAAGAACTAAGCTAAGCTATGCTTTAATTTACTCTCTTACGCCCTTCTTCCTTGTTACATACTCTTAAAGTAGCTATGATAGTAACATACTTAATCTACCTTAGGAGCGCTTTACGCTATAGCCTAGCTAATTACAAAAATGCCTTATAGTGATGTAGCTAGCCCTTTTATAGACTACTACGTAACACCCTTTATAATGTTATAAGCTATAGGCATTAGTAGTAACGTCTGCCTTAGTATAGGCTAATCTTAGATAAAAGGGCTAATTCTTGTTTATAAATCCTTAGAGATTAAAGCGTAAAAGGCCGTTATAGCCGTGACTATACTTATATTAAAGTTGTTACTATTTACCTTTATTTTAAGGCGCTAACATAGGAATACTACTAGGATTACAAACAATAAATATAGAGATAGATAATCATTTTAGTTAAGTAAGTAAAGTCGTCTAACTTTAAATGCTACTCTATCTAGCTATTATATAGTTAGTTAAGGCTTATAAAGTAATCACCTTTATAACATGATAACCTAGACATGATTTCTCCTTTTTGCAACTAAGGGGCTAACCGTAGCGCTAAACTTTTAGCTAGAACTAAGACTTTACTCTTAAGACTACTTAAATTATAATAGCATAATCACTAAAGTGCCTTAGAATATAATATGTTAGGTTAGTAATTAGGGCTAAGAATGTAGTAAAAAGGTTAGTACCTAGCTACATAAGACGTAAAAGGATAAGGTAAAGACAAAGGAAGCAAAGGGGCTTATAGATTCTAGTAAGTTAATAAAGCTAAGTAACTATTAGAATCTCTATATAAGCTCCTTTATTCTACTTGTTCTAAAACACTATTCTCTTACTTAGCATACCACTCCATCTTAACATAGCTACTATAAACATAAACTATATTAAATTCTATAACTCTAATCTTACATTAAAGGCCTTACATGCTTAGCTAGTAAAGTTAGTGTTAAACAAGCACTATACACCTTTATAACTTAGTAAATTCCCACTTAGAAACGTAGAGTTAGCACTAAATGTTTAAGATAACGACTTGTTAAACAACTCTCTTCTATCTCTTAACAAGTTATTCTAGGCCTCTAGAAACAGAGATATTCCTTAGGCACTACATTAAAACTACAGGCCCCTTTATATCTCAAAGCGCTAACTAATTAACGAGAGCCGTTTAGTTACTAATCCTATAACCTAGAATTTAGTCTATATGCTAGGTAATACTTAAAGTAGGTTTCTTAGCTTACTTTTATATGTTTATACACCTTGCTAATTCTATGTAAAAGAGCCCTTAACTATTAAGGATAATAGTAACGATGTAAGTAATGATAAAGCTAAGGTTAAAGGAGCCTTAAATGATCTCCTTACTAGCATTAAGGACTAAGACGTAAGCGAGGGTAGATTAGCTACTTAAGAAACTACCTTAACTATAAGTAGCTTATTTAGCCCTTTTACTCCTTAAGACTTAGAATACCCTAATCCTAATTATTTATCTAAAGATAGACAACGTGTATATTTTATAAAGTTAGACTAGATAGTTTCTATTTAAGGTTAACAATCTATAATAGATAAGGATTAAATTCATAAGGGTATTAAGGATGTTATAATTAATGAAATAGGATCCTTACATTATAACTTACTACTTAGGAGGGCAGCTAGATTATGTAGCCATTATAACGCTTATGATGTTAAGGATAAGATATAACATATTTAAGCTCTAGAAGAACTAGAGAACTCTATGCCTCCTAGTTCTCCTAATCCTTAACTTAATTAGATAAGTAAGGAAAATAAACGTTATGTAAAAAGTAAAGATATTTTTAAGCATTCACCTTTCGTTATAGCTAAGGAACGATTGTAAGAAAAGATAATAGAACTACATTTGTTCTTATAGTAAGGGTAGGAAGAGCAAGGTGAGGACAACATATAAACTATTAAAGGAGAGAATAATGGGACTAGTAAATACTATTAGTAAACAGAAGAGAGCCCTTAACAACATGGCTTTAGTAATAAGAGCATAAATGCCACCCTTATCTTATAAGGATACCACTATAGTGCTAGACTAAGCTATAAGGATAATAAGGGGCACTTAGATAAGAACGAGGATACATAACGTTTATGTTAACAAAAGTAACGCTATATGCCCTCTAACGTAATTAATACTCTTACTTATAAGAAACACTATATGTCCTTTTCTACTATAGTCTAATCCTAGACTTACACTACTTAAGGCTTTATAACTACTCTAAGTTCACTATCTAATACTAAATCTATTCTTAGGGCAGACTTCTAAGAACATCCTTTTTAAGGCTTTATTAAGTATATAAGGATTAGAGTAAAGATAACTTACTTCTTAGAATTTAAGCTACTAGCTCTTTTAGATTTAATTAGATTATTAATTAATCTCTAGGAATCTACTTCTAGGTCTTACTAGGAAATAATATAAAGATTAGTGCGTCTACAACCTTCTAAGGGGTGACTAGCAGCCTTATAGCATAGGGCAAAGCAACCCTTATAAATAACTAAAGATGATGTAAAGGTATGCTAGATGTATAACGATAGCTATTTATAGGAAAATATTTATATAGCTCTCCCTAGCAAGACGAAAGGGGTAATCTAGGTATGTTATTTAACGAAACTTAAACACCTACTAGTATCTAGGGAAGTGGAGGAGCTCCCCTTAAAAGAGTCCTAGCTAGGAAGTAGTTTAAGGTTTATAAACCTAGAGCATATAGTAGTGTAGCCACGTTATAATAGCTAAGGAGTGGAAAACGATATAAAAGAGAAAGGGCTTGCTATAGAAAAAGATACATTAGGCTTTTATCTATGCCTTTCTAGACAAGAGCATTAGATTACTTTAAGTGTACTATTATAACAAGTTAAAGAATAAAGACTCTAAATCTAATAATGAATAGAATTATTTATTAATTATATAGGTTTTATCTTCTATGAATTCCCTTGTTCTTTATAAATTCTAGATGTTATAACGTTATTATAATGCTTATAACTCTAGGAACTTTACTAGTTTAGCTAATTAAAGTTAACGCTAGCTTTAAACCATTTGTTAAGAACGTGAATACTTTAACTATCTTATAACTTATGTCTCTTAAGTGTCTGTTACACTATGTTTATTACTACGTTTTAACTTTTCTAGATTATGCTACAAAGTAGTAGTTTGTTATGTAATATTAATTAAAGGTCTAAACCTAAAGGTGTGTCTATTAGTTTATTACATAACAAAGGTGGCGTTCCTTAAGTACACTAACTTAACACCCTCGTCTATCTCTAACCATTATCTACTTTATAAAGGTTATGTTAAGTAACATACTCCTCCCTTATAAGGCTATCTTAGAGGATTTCTACCCTTATTTACTATATTACTTAGCCGCTCTCTTGTGAATTTATAAACAAGCCCTCTAAATGTAAAAGTAACCTAACAATCCTTACTATAGTCTTATAATCCTTATAACGTAACCCTTACTTATAGAATGTTTAGTTAATAGTAATAGATAATGTTATAACGAATTCTTATAACCGTTTTAGCTTAGATTACTAGTATGATATCATGGTTATACATAAGCTATAGTGATAAGGCTTTAATAAAGTAGGATGTAGAGAGTAGCTAAAGAACCTCTTCTACTATTAAAGAGGTAGACCATAAAAGACCTAAAGAGTAGACGCATGAACCTTAAACTCTAATATGGTATAGGTTAAACTAGAGCTTAACCTAAAGCTCTTTGTTTCCTAGAAAGCACATTTGTAACTACTAACATCTAATAGTATCATTAGAGCTAAAACTTTAAGTAATCTACTAGAAATAACTAAGGCTAGTTAGGATATTCTTGATTTTAGAATTTTATAAGTAAGAAGCAACTAGTATTCTAGCGAAATAACTTACTAAAGTATAAGATAGTTAGATACATATAATAACAAGCAAGCTAATTCTTATAGAGACGTTATCTTAAGAGGGAGTATAGGCTTAATATATCTCCTACCTTCTAGGTATGTAAGAAAGATAGCCTACCTAGATTTAACAAGAAAGTAGAGTCTTTAAGATATTAAGCATAAGTACAAAATCTATTAGAGGCTTTTATAGCATGACCTTCTCCTAGAAATGGTAGGCTACTTTATGAAACATAAGCTTATTCTTAAATACATGCTAAACGGCAACCTAAGGGAATATTTATAAACAAAAGCTATAGACGTAAGCCTTAACTAGCGACTTTAATGAGCTTATGATGCTACTAAAGCATTATACCTTATACATTCCTATAATATTATTTACTATAACGTGAAGCCTAAGAATTTTCTATTAGATTCTAAACTCTAGTTATAGATTATAGACTTTTTAGGCTCATCTATTAACAAGTTGTATTTCTTAGTAGTTAAGAGCGCTAGATTCTACCTTTTACGTCCTTAGGAGGCACCCTCATTAATAATAATAGACGTGTTCGCCTTAAGGTTAACTATTTATAAGATTATAACTAGTATACAACCATATGTACATTATATAAATAAGGAGGTAGAGGCCTTATTTAGGGAAGGGACATTCCTACTAGTGAACAGGATACCTTATAGAGAAGTGATTAAGAGATGTTAGCATAGTAAGGTTCATTTAGCTAAGGAGATATAGCTATTAATTAAGGCTAAAGTATAGAAGTTAAAAGGTAGGCGTCTTTAAGTAAAGTTAACTTCATACTATGAAACTTCTCTAATTATTTTTCAAACAGATATGACTAGCAAGGCTTTAGCCTAGCTTAGTTACTAATTTGTATTATTCCTATCTCTTTGATAGGTCTAGCGTGAATATCCCTTATCGTTATACGTTAAGTAATCGTCCCTCCTTTTTAATAAGCTAATTTCCCTCTCCTTTAGATCATTACCTATATAGTCTAAACCACGTTCTTAAGTAGCTATACATCTTTTCGTTTAAATGAATTTTTTAATCTAATACCTACATTTATAGATGTAACTTAACACTTCCTTATTATACATTCTTCTAAGTTAAGGGATGTAGTGATAGGACTAATAGGGTAGAAAGAAGGTATAAACGTTTAGGTTAAAATCTTAGCAAGGTTAGTATATAGAATGTATGTTAAATAAAAGGGACACGTATAATAGGCTAAGTTAGTTAGAGACTTCTTAAACCTGTTTTTCACGTAAGGCTTAGGATAAATAATCATTAAGATGTAAAGGGAGGCATTACTTTATACATAAAGCTAACTCTACTACCTAAATTCACTAACGAAGCTCCTATAAAATTTGACTTTATAATATGCAACTCGTTAAATCTAGTTACGTTAACATATTTTATAGCTATTAAATGTAACACTATATTAGTTCATGTAATGGTAGTTGCCTTCTTATATCTATGGAATTAGTTATAAAAAGATCGTCTATCTATAAGTAGTACCTTACATATATAGTAGGCCTATGAACTGCCTAAGTGCTAAGGTAAAGAGGAATATAGGAAAGTATGCTATTAATGTAAGAAAAGGTATAATAGATAACGTTTAGCCTCCTTAAGCTTTTAGCTAATTAGTTAAAGTAAGGGATAAGGAATTCATAGAGAAAGGTAGGGGACGTGTTGATTCTAGCCTTATATTAGTCACATTAGTCTATAAAGTTTATAAACATTTACGAACTTATAGCTTACTCTATATATTCTTTAATCCTACTAGCTAAGGCAAGTAAAGTAAGTGTGACATGTAATGAGAACTTAAAGATCTATAAGAAGCGAATCGTTTCCATTATTTATGAACATTCATAAATCTCCCCTACCGTTCACGACTAGTTCTTTGTACTTTATAATATTTTATTTATTTGTTCATTATAGTTGTCGCTAGCATGCCTTCTTAGGAGCTAAAGCTTATATATAACGTGCTTATTTAGCTACTTAACGACCGTAAGCACCTTTTTAGTAAAAAGTTCTAACCGTTAGGCGTCATAGAAGTAGAAAGGTTCTAACAAGCTAATAAGCTTATCTTAGATAATAAGCTAATGTATTACATATAGAAGAGGGCACGCTCTATATTCATCTTAATTAGAGATTACGTTAGCTATAACGTCTTCCTACTCTACACTTTAGTTTAGTCTATTTTACAATTTAGTAAGTTGTAGTTAAGGACTAACTACGTTAATAACATTAAAAAGTAATAAAGAACAGTTAAATCACTAAAAGGGCTATAACAGCTTATATGGTTAAAATTAGGGAAGGAGCAAACTAGTAATAAAATTCATAGTAATGTTAAGTAATAAACAGAGAGTTACATGCTAGAAATTTGTTTAACTCTTAAAGAT
This sequence comes from Pseudogymnoascus sp. 23342-1-I1, assembly GCA_001662575.1. Classification (NCBI taxonomy): domain Eukaryota; kingdom Fungi; phylum Ascomycota; class Leotiomycetes; order Thelebolales; family Thelebolaceae; genus Pseudogymnoascus; species Pseudogymnoascus sp. 23342-1-I1. The sequence goes on along the minus strand of KV454999.1, from coordinate 344,057 downwards.
CATCCTAAAATAACAATCTTACACTTTAAGCTTAACGACCTAACTAGCTTTCTTTAATGGTTTAAGAAGGATCTTCCTTTTAAATTTACTAGCTTAATTTCCTTCCTTAAATAGTTTAAGGACACTAGCCCTAAGCTTTACTTAGCCTATCTATAGCAAGAGGAGCTGTTACTAACTATATACATTACTTTTAGTCTAGGTTTTAGCACTAAAGTTAAGGTATTAGTTAAAGTGTATAAAAACCTTCTTAAATACCTTAAGCTAAGGGTTAGTGGTAAAAATATCATAATGATAGCAAACTAAAGATTATAGTGTCCTTCCTAGACATGTTAATAATGATATATCTAGGACCATGCCCTAGGCTAGCGACTACGTTAATGAGTAGCTAGGCATAGACCCTTAGAGCTCCATGATTACTATATAATTTAATTAACATAGTAACGACTACTAAAGGCACTATGTTAAGTTCTTTCACTATTACCTTAGTTAATTCTAAGACTAGACTTTCGCTATACTATATAAGGTTAATAAAAATATGTATTAAATCTTAAGGGATTCTATACCATTTAAGTTACTTGCTCTTTAAGTGCTTTATCGTTAGATTTAACACTACTATTAACCTATTACTAGCTAGTTAACATTACTAAATGTATATGTGCTTAAAATTTCCTTAGTTTTATACGTTAAGGTAGGACTAAGTAACTAATGATAGCGTTATAAAGGAGAAGAGGTATTAAGATAATGATAGGAGTAGACTAGAGGATAGTAATAGAAAGCATAAGTTGTAGCCTAATAAGCTATGTAACAACCTTACCTAAAAACCTAATGTAGTAGCCTTAGGGATAAGGTTAGAAAGATTAAGTAATAGCTATAACAAAATAGGATCATGCTCTTAAGTTACAAGAACTATAAATCTAATATTAACGAAATTAAATAATTAAGACCCCTAGCGCTATTTACCTACTATATACTAAGGTTTAATTCGTTAATAAGGTTTAGACTATATAACAAAGGACTTTAGAAGTAGAACTTAAGTGTAAAAGAAGTCTTTAAAGAGGTCTAGAAAAGGTCTTAATTTAAGGAAACTAATATAAAACAATAGAATGATATAGTTCTCTCTAGAATACATCTAGATAAGTAAACTTCACATCTAAAGCCCTAGCTTTAGAGTGCTATGTTGTTTTATAGCAAAGCTAAGTTTTATAGCATAGTCTAAAAATCTAGAGGCATGTTAAGTAAGCATGAGAACTTCTTATATGTTGTCTTTAATAGATAAGATAGTAATAACGTAGTGTATTTTAAATAACATAGAGGTCTTAGGACTAAGGTAGAGCTCTCTAGCACTATAGCATTACTCGCTAGTATATAGGTAAATGATCTTATACTTATTAAGAGCTATAGATTTATCTTATTAAAGTAAGTATCTAAGTTTAAATATAAGCTTAAATGTGTAATGCTTACCTATTAACTAGCTCTAGTGGTGACTATTAGACTATAAGTAGTCACATCTAGAGAGATATTCGTATTTGCTAAGCTTGCTTTTAAATTTCTACTCTAGGTTTAAGATAGTACTAGGACTAAGGCGTTTATAAAACTATCTACCCTTATTATTAACTTACTACTCTTGTTAGAGAGTGATACCTTATCATTATCCTAGCCCTACTTAACAACCTTATCTATAGTTAACCATCTTATTTTTAACTATCTCATCTATAAGTAGTTAGTATAAGAGTGTATAAAGGGATAAAACCTACATACCTTAGGGGAAAGGTCTTAACATAGATTAGGCTTAGCGTCTTTACGCTTACTTATTATAAATGATTTAATAATAGCCTTGTTACATATCTAGGTTGTTATAAGATCACCTTACAAATTAGGTTAGTTTCTATTTTAGGTAGTACCTTCTAATACTAACAACTTCCTTAACTATTTTAGAAATAACAAGAGTGCTAACAGTCACTATCGTCTTATGAGTTATTAAAACATTTAATAACAAAGGCTTTTAGTTAATAGAGGAAATAGTAGTACTAATAGAGTTTATTATATAAGTTAACAAGTCACATAGATCTCCTTAACCATAAGGGTAGAGTAGTAGATAGACAGAAACAGATGTACAAAAGTGGTAAGAATAATGTTAACTTACTAGTTACCTCACCCTTAGCCTCTTCTTATAGAGTGGTATTAACTATAGTAAACTCCTCTTCTCCTAGAGTAATGTCTTAATAGGGTAAAGATTTATAAAAGTTTATAAATATTCATAAACTTTTATAAACTAATGTCTTAAACATTTACGAACTTCTAAGCTACTAATTAATGCCTACTATTACCTTAAATTAATGTACGCTTTACCATAGCCTTCTAGGGATAATAGTAAGGGTTATAGTAAGGAAATTTAGGTAGTAGCAATTAGTAAGGCAATGGCAAGCTAATAGAATTTAGACTTTGCTATAAGTGAATAGTTATAGTATTATATATTAAATTAAATAAGACATTTATTACTTGTAAATCTCCCTTAAAGGTACAAAAAAGGAAAAAGTAGATAGAAAATAGTTCTATTATCATGGCTTGCTTCTGCTAATCTCTCTTATCACCTTATGAGCATAAAGGTAATATGAATCTATATTATGTTATTATCCTTTAAACATCTACCCTATATGTAAGTAGCTATAAACGAGGCTACTATCTTAATTTCTCATCTAATTCTTAAGTTTAATCACACTTTATATATAATAACTTCTATGTAATAACTGTTCTTCTTAACTCCTCTCATTAATTAATTTATCTATTTCACCCCTTATACTTTATAAGACACTATAACCTCCTTAAGCTAAGTACCATAGCCCTAGCTACATAAAGATCTCTAAAATGAAAGTTTAACGCTATCTTGTTATGTAATAAGTAATTAGCATGTCTATAAGCATATATTACTTTATATCTAAAATGCTTATACTTAACGAATCCTAGGAAATACACAAGGAGGTCACTAACACTATACTATAGGACGTTTACATTCATAATAATTAGAGGTAATACTAAGTAAATAAGAAGGCATATCTTAAAGATTTAGAACGGAGAGTCTAAAAATATAAATTAGAGGGCGTTAAGATTAACTCTTAGATATAGGACGTAGTGTTAAAAGTTCTTAAAGAGAACTAGCGTTTGTCTTAGAGATTATATTAACATAAGATGCTAAACAAGACGCTAAACGAGAAGCTAAACAAGACGCTAAATGAGACGCTAAACGAGACGCTAAACAAGACGCTAAACGAGACACTAAACGAGACACTAAACGAGATGCTAAACAAGAAGCTAAATGAGATGCTAAACGAGACGCTAAATAAGATGCTAAACGAGACGCTAAACGAGACACTAAATGAGACGCTAAACAAGACGCTAAACGAGACGCTAAACAAGACACTAAACGAGATGCTAAACGAGACACTAAACGAGATGCTAAACAACACACTAAACAAGATGTTAGGGAAGGAGGGTAAGCTAGCGTTTAAAGATTACATGATCTATAACGAAGAAGCTTTATAACAAGAGTATAACATTAACAATTTCCTTATTAAGCTACTAACGATATGTAACAAGGAAGCTTTATAATAAGACTATAATTTCCTTACTAAGCTATAAACACTATATAACAAGGGAACTTTATAATAAGACTATAACATTAACAATTTCCCTTTTTAGCTACATATAATATAAGATGACTATAACATTAACAATCTCCTTACTAAGCTATAAACACTATATAATAATAAAGCTTTATAGAAAACGACTACTACTAGCCTTTTCTTAGCTAATTCTAAATTTAGAAATAGGTAAAGTAATAAGATTAGTGTTAATAGCTAAAACGATAATCTTACATTTATAGAGAAAATTATAAAGAGAAGAGATGAATGGATAACATATATAAGAGTGATAATAGGAAGGAATGGTAGTTAGTAATAATTAGAGTTAGCTTAAGTAATTAACAATGTAGTTAAGGAGGGAGAGGGAAGGAATATGTTAATATAAAGGAGGCAAGGACTAGAGTAGTAGCAGGATAGGAGTAGGGATAAGGAGATAGATAGTAATTATAATAGTAAGTTAAGGAGCAAGAACGGGACATTAAAGGTAGAGGTTAATGAGCAAGGGGGATAGTAAGGGCTATAATAGTAAGGATTATAAAACTAGCTTATAAGTTAAGAGTGGATCTTTAATAAAGGATATATAAATAGTTTCTATGCTAAAGTAATGTACATCTAGTAGTACTAGGTTTATTACTAATGCTAAATAATAATAAATTTATTTATTAGTTAAAGGGCGATTCATTTATTATTATAGCAACTAGTTGCTATTAAGGGTAAGGCTAACGAAGGGAATATATACCATGTTAGGTCTATTATTAGCATAAGGCTAGAATTCTATATAAAATGAATAGTAAGTAAAAAAAAGTTAATTAACAAGGGTAAGGGGAGCTATAAGTAAAGGTATTATTAGGGTAGAGCTTAGAATTAAGTTAAAACAAAGCACTAGAATAGCACGTAAAACGCTACTAACATATAACTTAACGTAGCTAGAAAGGGGCTATTACTTAGTAAATAAAGGGGCATTAGATAAGGTAGTAACACTAGTAGTAGTAGTCTTATTTATTAGTGTAAATTGCTTATAAATAAAGGTAACTCGTATACTATAGAAAATTTAATCCGCTTTGCTTATTAAGTCTCTAACTTTAAGGCCCTAGACTATACCTACCTACTTGTTTTAGATAAACATATCCTCTTAATAAACATTTCACCTTCGTTAGCATCATTTACACTTCTAGCTAAACGAAACCATTAGAGTAAGTCTTTATCTATATCTAAGATTATTAAGGATTAATTAAGGCATAGTTATTCTCTTTAGAAAAACTTAAAACACTATCCCTCTTTATATTAACAAATAGCTATCATGTAACACTAGCTAACTATATATTTTAGTAGAGTCATTAATTATAAGCCTACTCCTCCTAGCATAACGTCCTATTAACGTAGGCCCTAGTCTTAAGCTAAAGACGCCTACCTTACTTAAGTTATATAAACCTAAGGACCCCTTAACTAGGCTTACATCGCCTCCCTCATTAGCTCCTACTCTACTAAATAGTGTTACGAGTGCTATAACTACAACCTTAAGCCTACCTTAAACTATAAGCTAATTAGCCCTAAGGAGGGCCTCCTTATTAAGCGCCTTGTATCTAAGATTAAGAAGTAGTAGGTAAAGATTGTAAGGTAGCTACATAGCTATAATAATACTACCATTAAGAACTAGTGGTGTAATTAGAGGTGCCACTTAGTAGTAAGGAGAAGGACGTCATTACATGTACCTCTTACTATTATTTTACCTTACTCCTTAGGATAGAGACATATTAATTAGTCTCTTCCTTCTCTAGTAGTGTCTAAAGCCTTATGTGTAGAATCTGTTAGCAACCTACCCTCTCTTGTCTTAGAATCTAGATCTTATGACTTTACTTCTCCTTATAGCTAGCTATCTCTTATTATCTTACTTCCTTCTCTAGTAGGCTACTTTATAAACAACAAAAGATAGAGTCTTCCTATAGTGCATTTCTTATCTAGTAGCTACACCTTGGAATTAGACGCCTAGAATCACTCTTTCTTATTATGCTATGTGTAAGAGATAAAATACACCTTATGGCTAAACTACCTAGTGCTATATATATAGCTAGTAAATAGATAGTATGATAATACACTATAGTAGTAGTCTAAATATAGACTAAGTTACTCTAATGTATAGCTATATATAATGTAAGGGCGTCTAGTAGCCTTAGTGTAGTTACTACCTATCTAGTTATTATTAAGACTCTTAGTTAGGACACTAGAGAGTCTTACAAACTATATAAATATTACTTTAGTACTTAATTAGGAAATATACATTAATTAGTTAGGAATTAAGAGTTTACAAAAGGCTACTTTTAGGTGCTATTTATTTCTCCTTAGTAGAGAAGGGAAATATCATCTACATTATATTAAGGAAAGGGGAATATAAAAGGAGGTAAGTAGGAGTAGTACTAAAGGCTATATAGAACTATCCTTAAATCAATGGACGTAATAGTTTAATTACATTAAGTCTATGCTACTTATAAGCCCTCCTACATAAAGACAAGAGCTAAAAAGTACATAAATGCTAGTTTCTCTTTAATAAATAAGCAAGGTAGACATTAGATGTAGTATAAGTGTTTTAATGCTTTAGTTAAAACTAAGACTAGAAGAATAATAGTCATTAGGATAAAAAACTTATTAGAAAACTAGGTAAAAGGAAGGAGGGCTATTATAAGGAATAGAGTAGAATTAGATAAAGAGCATATAGATCTATGCTATAAAGCCCCCTTATTATAGAAGAAGAAGAAGCATGAATTAAATCAAGGATAAGGCGATTTTTAAAAGCAGGTACCTACTTTTATATAGGTACCTTTAGGAGCAGGCACCTCCCTTTTTACAAGTACCTCCTTTTATGTAAGTGCCTTTAAGAGCAAGCACCTCCCTTTTTACAAGTACCTCCTTTTATTTAGGTACCTTTAAGAGTAGGCACTTCCCTTTTTATAAGTACCTCCTTTTTAGCAGGTACCTTTAAGAGGAGGCACCTCCCTTTTTATAAGTACCTTTTTTTTTTAATAGTAGGTTATAGTTTACACTAGGTAAGGGGTTTACTCTAAAAGTTTTATTAACAACTTACTTAAATTAATAAGGCTTAAGACTCTTAATAGTCCTTTAAACTATAAGCTCTTAAGCTATAGCTAGACTTACGCCCTTATGTACTTTTAAGCTTATTAGTCTTACGCTTCTATATAGTCTTATGATAATTACAATCTTAGGAGTAGCACTCTTAAGACTATGATTAGTTATAAAAGTAGTAGGCGTAAGAGGTGTGTAAGTCGCTAGACCATAATAAGGCCTAAGATTAGTAAGTGATAGAGCGTTTAAGGCGTAGGACTAGTAGGCATAAGACTAGTAAGTAAGAGACTAGTAGGCGTAAGAGTACATAGTAAAGCTTAAGAGTAGCTAGTAGCCTTAGTAAGGGAATGTTAGGGATAGGATAATGTAATCCTAGGCATAGACTACATAATAAGGGAAGTAATAGTATTAGATCCGTTTAGCTACTAGTGATTAGCTTAACAAGCTACATTTATAGATCTTACTTATATAGTTCTAATAACAGATTATAGAGTATAAGATCTTCTTATAATACTATGTTTATTATAGTATAGTGCTATTATAGTACTATACTAACTATAGTACTATGCCTACTATAGTATAGTATAATTATAGTACTATGCTTATTATAATACTATGCCTAATATAGTACTATGTATATTATAGTACTATACCTATTATAGTATTATGCTTATATAGCTATAATACTATGTCTATTATAGTATAGTACTATTATAGTACTATTACTAACTATAGTGTTATGCTTACTATAGTATAGTATAATTATAGTACTATGCTTATTATAATACTATGCCTATTATAGTACTATGCTTATTATAATACTATGCTTATTATAGTATTATGCTTATTATAGTACTATACCTACTTTAGTACTATACTATTATAGTACCTAGAAGAACTCTCCTAAGAGAGGTCTCCTAGGATAACCACTCTCCTAGGAGAATTCTCCTAAGTAAATCGCTTTCCTAGGAGAACTCTCCTAGGAGAAATGAGCTCCTAGGATAAATTATCTCCTAGGAGAATTCTCCTAGGTGAATTGCTCTCCTAGGAGAACTCTCCTAGGAGAAATGTACTCCTAGGATAAATTATCTCCTAGGAGAATTCTCTTAGGCGAATCGCTCTCTTAGGAGAACTCTTAAAGAATCCTTATTTGCTATACTATACCTATTATAACACTATATCCATTATAGCACTATATCTATTATAGCACTATGGCTAATATAGCACTATATTAGTTATAACACTATAGCTAATATAGTACTATATTAGTTATAGCACTATATTAGTTATAACACTATAGCTATTATAGTACTAGCATAGTATAGTACTATAAGAAGATCTTATGCTTTATAGTCTACTATTAGAACTATATTAAGTAGATCTATAGATACATAACCTATTAACCTAATTAGCAATGGCTAAATAAATCTAATAGTGTTACTCTACCCTATGCTACTTATGCTTAGGATTGTGTTATCCTACCTTCTTAGCGTAATAGCATCTACTATGCTAACTAACAGTCCCTTTAGGTTTAAGGGAGTATATTAACAATCTATCTACCCTTCTCTTAAGCATATTATAAAATAGGCTACCATTATAAAGGATAATACTTAAGACATATAATTCTAATTAACTATTAGAGCTTTGTAGTTAGCCCTTATACATGTAAAACTACTAGATTCATTTAGCCCTTTTAATTAAGATTTATAGCTTCTTACTAAGTCTATAAGGCGCACATCTATAGATCTAACTAATATGGTTCTAATGACACACTTTAGAGTATAAGATCTTCTACGTTACAAGAACCCTTTATAGTATTATAATCATTATTACTAACATCGTTGTTTTTAGCTAGAGTAGAGACCTTAAGGCTTGTAAAACGCTAAGAATTATTAGTTATATGCTTGCTATCTTATATGTCTCTATGTTTAATAGATGAGTAGTATAAGGGTTAGCTTTTGTTCTTAAGCTCTTGTTAAGTAGCTAGAGGTCTAATTAGGAGCATCTTTAAGGGTCTTTTATAAGTTAGTTAAGTCGTTAAAGTCCTTACTTTCTACTTATACATTATGTAGAGGTAGGAGAAGGGTAGAAGTCTAGTTACTAAGATTAGACTCCTTATATATAATAGATAGTAACAAGAGAGGGGTCTAGGCCTACTTAATAGATATATATAAATTATAAGGTGTTAAGGTAGGAGTAGTAAGCGCTATTAAGTACGTTACTTCTTAGACTACTATCACGATTACATTATAAGCAACTAGGTGGTTTTTAAAGTATTAAGTAGTGTTCTCGTTCTATAGCTAGTAGACTATAGACTTAACTACCTAAGAGGCTATTAGTAATATTACGTTTAAAGGAAATAGGAGAAGTGTATAATGCTAGACCTTGTTAACGTCTAAGGTGTTTAGAATATTTAGCTCTAAATCTTCGTCTAGATCTAGACAAGCCATTAAGTTAATATATGTCTTAGATCTACTATTTTAAGAGTTATGTAATAAGGAAAGAGATGGTTAATAAGGAAATAACGTATACATAGCATACGTAGTAGAAGAATTCTTATAGAAGAGTTTAGATTCTAGAAGAACTCTTTTAGAAGAGTTTAGACTCTAGAAGAGCTCTTGTAAAAAAGTTTAGATTCTAGAAGAGCTCTTATAGAAGAGTTTAGACTTTAGAAGAACTCTTCTAAAAGATTTTAGATTCTAGAAGAGCTCTTATAGAAGAGTTTAGACTCTAGAAGAGCTTTTCTAAAAGAGTTTAGATTCTAGAAGAGCTCTTCTAGATCCTAGTATCTAGACGTTTCTAATTCTACGTTAGTAAGTTATATCTAACGCTATGTTTAGTAGTAACTAAGATAACTAGCTAAGTTAGAACTAACTTGTTAACTACGTTAGACTATATTAGTAGTAGACGTACGTTACATAATATGTTACACGTTCTTACAAAAATGTAAGCACTTACTTAAAGGGGTTGTAAAAGGCTTATGCTTACTAACTTACCCTTGTTTAATTCTTAGGGCTAAATTCTTATAACTACAAGGTGACATAAGTAGTAGGTACTAGTACATACTCTCTAGTATGCCATTAGAACTATAGTAGGTAGCCTTATAAAGTAGTGTGATTAATACCTACTATCTTTATTCTATCTATATCACTCCCTTATTCTATTTCCTATATGTTACAATTATTTACCATTGCTTACTATAATGTTATTCTATTATTACTAGTCTCTTTACATTTAAATAGTTAGTTTTTAATAACTATAAGAGATAGTAGACTTAAATTTAATGAAATTTAAGTCTATCCTAATTTAGGCAAGGATTTAGAGCCTAACTTATAAATGATAGTAGATATAAATTAAAGTCACTTATACATCCTCTATACTATCTAGAGCTAACTATAGTAACATATTTAATTTACATGCATAAACCTATAACGTTAGCTTAGTAAGTTTAGGACCACCTAGTAGAGAGAAGCTATTAGTGCTATTACTTATATAGTAAGGCCCTTATCCTATCTACTTAGCGCTATGTATACACACTACCTCTCTTTACTCCCTACTTACTCTAGATCTTCTAGATTACGTTTCCGTTAATATGTTACATTAGTAACATGTAGTAACATATTTATAAGGATTAGAAAAGAATTTATCTTATTACTATTTAGTAAATGTCATTAAAGTTAGAAGAGAACTTATAATTTCTTTCTTAGATAGTAGAAAGCATAGGTTACTAGGAGATACATAAGTATAATAGCGTCCCTTCTAATAGATTATTAAGGTAACATCTATGCTACATAATTCCATGTACTTATATGCCTTGTTAGTTAAAGTTCTTCTCCTTCTAGATGCATTCTAGCTTTAGCGTTTCTGTAAGTTACTTATGTTATAATAGACTATTAGGCATAAAGGGGGTGTAATGTCTCTTGTAATTTTAAGAGTTATAAGATAGTCGTAAACTATCACTAGCATTTCATGGTAAGCTATGACTATTTAAAGATGTTAAAGATCTACTCCCTCTAGTAATTCTAGCATTATAAACTTAAGGGCCACTACCTAATGGTCTTACCTAATAGTCTTACCTAATGGTCTTAATGAACCTACACTAGGTATCTACTTACTTATCCTTATAATTAACTCCTTCCTTAAAGTTATTATAGCTATTTAGACCATTGTTATAACTATTACAAAATTATCTATAGAGTCTCTTATGCTTCTTATAGAGACACTTACGTAACACTATAAATAACTAAATCTAACCCCTTAACTCCTAAGCTAATTACATTAATAGCACTAATGTTTAATATAAAACAGTCTATTATGTTAAGTACATAAACCGTAGATCCTAAAGTGTAATGCTATGTACTATCTCTACGTGATTCTTAAATATTTTAATAGTGTTAAGAACTAATCTAGTAGCTTTATAAATTAGATAATAGTAGCCTACTAATTTCGTAAGCTTTAAGCGTAAGTAGCTCTTAACGTAGTCTATTATCTTTACTAGGTAGGAGAAAGTCTTCTTTATGCCCTTACTAATATAATATATACATTAAGTCTTGTCTTTTAACTTAAGGGTAATAGGCTTTACATTAAGAAACGCATAATCCTTTATAAGAGAATCTACTATAAAGGAGCTTTCACTAGAGCTCTTATAGCTTATAACTACTAATAGCTTAGGCTATAGTAGCTCCTATTAAGAACAAAGTGCTATTATAAGGTTAATCATCTAGATCTAGCGTTATATAATCTCTTCTAAGTTTAATTCTATTAACAAGTCGCAAATGACCTCCTATAGCTTAGTCTGTTCTAGTAGTTAGTAATAGATAATAAGCACCTTATACTTATTAGTCTTAACCTTGTTTAGCTACCTCTATAGTTCTTTGTTATAAATGTAGTAAAAGTATTACTATTAGTATGCCTTCTTAAGGTCTTCCTTACGTTTCTTCGTCATTCTCTTAATTATCTTAACAAGCGTCTTGTACATATTTCTTATTTTTGTCCTAATTGCTTAATTTAGGAACCTATATTAACTATAGATCTTTACAAAAAGGGTCTTTTGTTCTTCCTCCTACTTTACTATCTTAAGGTTAAGAGGGAGAGCCTTTTAGATACTTTTAGGCACATCTTTTAAAGCACATAGATTATAAGTAAGACCTATGTGTATAAAGGTAAGGGTGAGCTCATTAGTAAATGGTTAATTTATTACTACTAACTAAATATTAAATTAAACCTTTTCATTAAGATACGCTAAGTTAAAAACTATTAAGTTTAGGTTCTATCTTATAATCTAATCACAAATAGCTATTATAACTACCCTTATATAGTTATAAGAAGATAAAAGCTTAGAAAGAAGGTTAATACTTACTATTAATAGCATTCCTAGTAACATGGTGTACATAATAGCTCGTTAGCTTTTATATAAGGCTAGCATCCCATCTAAGACAATTAAGGTAGTAGTTATACGTTAAGTAGTAAAGGGCTTTATGTTTTAAGGTCTAAAGCCTATTTATAGTATGAATAGCTTACTAAAATATTAGAACCTTAAGCTTTAATAGCTTTCATTTTATCTAGGTTACCTTTATTAGATCTTAAAGGTTAGTAGTAAAGAAAGGCTTTATACCTTATAAGTAGTTACTAACTAAGATTATGTTATCCTTTAGCGTAATAGCTAATATATAGATAATAGGATAGAGGATAGGGAGCTCTTCTTTATAAAAGAAGTAAATGGTCCTTTAAATAAGGGTTAGTATTGTAAAGGACTAAGGAATGCATAAATGTATAGTTTAGGTTTCCTATCTACGCCTTTATGATACTTTAGAGTGATTTCCATTATAAGTAAATCTTATTACCTAGGCATAGGATTTTACATAATCTAAAGTTAGATATCCTTATAGTAGAGCGCCTTATAACGTCTTTTCGTTTTAGAATACTTACTAATATTATTAAAATTAGCATCGTTAACATTATTCTAGGGTTGCTACTAGTTGTAATCTAGCTTATCTTTAGATTTTAAATCCTTATCATTAAGATCGTTAACGTTTTATGTTAGGTCCTATCCGTTAAGGTTAGGGTCGTCTAGACATTCTTATAAGTATTTATAAAGAGCGTTATGTTTCATTACATTAACAAGCTCTACTAGCTACATACTTATAAAGATAGATAAGAGTAGTATCATTATAAGAAAATAGCACTAATCCTTAGTAGGAAATATAGACATATCCCTTGCCTAAAGGTAGGTGAGTAGAAGTAAAACATCGTTAGATCCTAGTATAAGTTTCTCCTTTAGTAAAGGATCTAGCTTAAAGTCGTTTTCTAAGATAAGTATATACTAAAAGTTAACGTTAGCACTATCTACCTTCTTATTAATAGAGTTAGTCTTATGTACCTATATGATATCTCTAGTATTATCTCTATTTACTAAGGAGCTATTAGTTTAATTATAAAGCATTTTAAACTACTACTAGTATTAGTAAAGCGACTCTGTCTTTTAGACATTATAATTATCATAAATAAATTATAAGAATAACATTATAGCACCTTTATTACATGTTCTTAACGCCTTTATCTAGCTTAGCTTACATTAGAATATGTAATACCTAGCATATAGATTAGCTTGTAGTTCTAGTCTTTGTGATTTTTACAAATCTCCTATCTATACTTTTACTATTTTTTTATAATACTATTAATGTTCTCCTTTGTTATAAGTGTATCTCTCTAGTAAGAGTATGATTTATTAAGCTTTACACGTTAAGTTCTATACTCTTCTAGGGTAAGCTTCTCCTTCTACTCTTATGTAGTAGGTTTACTTCGTTCATTAAGGTATCTAGTAAGAGTAGCTATAAGGTTATATGGTTACTACTAGGTATTATTAACTATTATCTCTAAGGCTATAACTTAAGCTTAGGAGGACTAAGAGAGATGATTAATAAGATAAGGAGGGAAGACATAGATAGCTATTAAGATTAAGAAAGTTCTATAAGATAGGCGTTAAAATATAAGGCCTACTCTAGAGAGAGAGAGTCGTAGCCTAGGTAATGAGAGGTAGGTAGGATAAACAAGGGTAGGAGAAGGGTAAGCATTAAGTTATAAGAGTAGTTAATAAACTCTATAAGGTGAATGCTAGTTAACTAGCTTGAGTGGTAATGGTAAGGAATTAAGGGGTACTAGGCAATAGCTATAGTAGATAAGAGGGGGCCCCTTATATTTAACAGCCTAGGTGCTAGTCCTAAAAACAAGAAATAGATAAGGTGAAATGTGCTTTATCTAGAGGTTGTTCTATAAGTAGGTTAGAGTTAGGCTAATAAGCGCTAATGTATAAGCATGTGATTTAAGGGATGGTGTTAGGGTAACATAAAGTAATACTAAAAGCTACTAGATTTAGTAGCTTAAACACTACCACTTAGACTAAAAATGTAATAATTATCTAAGTATGTATAAAGATATATATAAGTGTAAAAGGTAGTTATATATAAGTTATAATAGTACTTATTAAACGATAGTAAGTTTATAAGATAGCTAAATAAGTAGTAAAGTATAAGTTATATATAATAGTAGTTATTATACTAGTTTAAAATTAGGTTACTTAAATAGTATAAGAAGTAGTTAATAACTTATAACTAAGTATATAACTACTTTATCTAAGTTTATTAATTCTAAGCTTAAAGCTAGTTAAAGAGGTAAACTATAACTAAAGCTAAGCTAACCTAGTTTATTATATAGTTCTAGTAACATTATAATAAAGACTACTTAACTATAACTATATTATCCTTAATTATAATTATATTGTTTTAGACTTTAGTAAGCTAGTAGTTAAGTATAACAACCTAGTAAGTTATATCTTAAGATAGTAGTTTAAGGAAAACATAGCTAACCTTTTATATAAACTAGTTATACTTACTAATAAGCTTATTAAAGAGCTTTAACATAAAGGAGAAAAGGGGTGTTTATACATTTACATATAGTAAGACCTATGCTTATAGCTTAGTATATAATGTAAAAGACTTCTCTAGCTTTAATATATACTTTCTAAGGTATATAAGGATCTTATTAAGAGTAGTTAATAGCTAGATGTTTATATTTACAAGCTAGCCTAGTGTGATTACTAATATATACTAGTTTAAAACTACTTAATTATAAACTAACATAAACATATAACTCTTCTAATTAATTAACTTTATTACTATAGGTTAAGTTATAAGTAAGTATAAGTAAAAGAAGTAACACTATATAACCACCCCCCCTTTCTTTGTTTATAAGTAATATATAAGGTTATAAGTATGTTATTAAAGATAATTTAAAAGGGTTATAAACTAGTCTAAGGTATTTATAACATTTAATAATAAGAGTAAAGTAAGGTTATAAAGGTTAAGGAGGTAGTAAGGGTTAGGATTTATAGTTATAATTTACTTACCCTAGTAGTAAGTAAAGTTATCTTACTCCTCCTTTATTTCTAAGTTAAGTAATAGCTTGTTAAAGGTTTATAATAAGTAGTAAACATGGTTTAAGCTATAATGCTACTACTTATAATAAAACTAATAGTTAGTAACACTTAGGTATAAGCTAATAATATACTTTAAGAATGTTTAAAAGTAAATGTTAAGGTAGTATACTATAATATAAAGGTAGTTTTAGATGTTAAACTACATAATCTACTAATAGGTTTACTTATTACTTATTATATACTTAGTAAACTATAAAAGGTAGTATTATAACTTATACTACTATATATTTATATAGCTAAACATTATAAACATAAGGGCTATATCTTAAGAGAGAAAGTATATATATACTTAAAGGCTATTACTATAGTTTTACTAGTATAAATAAGTATTAAGAAGGATAGTTACCTAATAAACAATCTAGGGTAAAAGGCTTATATTTATATATAAAGTGTCCTTTAGCTCCTTATAAGTAAGGTCCTTAAGGTATAAGGCTTATAAGATATAAAACTAAGTTATAAAGTAAGCCTTTTAATATATAATAATATTAAACACTAAGAACTACTAGTAAGCATACTATATAAACTACTTATTATACTAGTAAAGGAGGTATTATATATAGTCTTAGAGTAGTACCTCTTATAACTAAGGTATGTTAATATTTATATAACTAGTTAAGTAAAGGGTTAAAAAGGCTTATGTAAAGATATACTATTACTTAAATAACTTATTAATAAAGGTATAGTAAATAGATAAGGTAAGAACACTAGCTATAAGTAACTAGTAGCTTATAAACTACTTAAGGATTAAGTATACTTTTATAACATCCTAGGTAAGGCTAATAATAGCTAACTAAGTAATAAGTAAATTACCTAATAGCTTAGCTAGCCTTATAAGGTTAAGTATGTTATTTATAATAAATAAGATAGTAAGGGAGATATCCTTATTAGCTAAGAGAGTTATTAAATAGTTTACTAAGATTATAATGTAATAGTAGTTTAAGTAGTTTATATATAAGAAGTGTAACTATATAAGGATATAGTGTTAGTAAATATAAAAATCCTTCTAGAACTATTACTAGTACTATAGCTTATTTATATACTAGTTAGGTAGCTATAAGAGTATAATGTTAAGCTCTTATAAGAGAGTAGGGAGCATGTTAATAGTTTATATAATATCTTAAAGAAAGGAGATATAGTAGCTTATATATTAGTACTAGTGCTTATAGACTTACTTTACTATTATTTAGATGTATATATGTGTAATTACTATCTCTTTTACTTATATTAGCTTAGGTAAGTAGCTTAAAACTATTCCTAGGTCTATGTTGTTTATAATAAACATTAAGGAGGGTGTTATAAGTTATTTCCTCTTATTTATATCTTATAAGAAGTAGTAGTAATAGATGCTATCCTTTAGGTTTATTATAAACTAATACTTTTAGTAGTAGCTATAGGTCTTTATTTATATATAGTCTATAGCTATATTAAAGTCTTATATATACTACTATTTATAAGTAAGAAAGAAGCTAGAAGGCATAGCTAGAGCTATAACTAAAGTAGTAAGTAGTAATAGTTAAAAGGTTTTAGTTAAGCTTATAACTAGAGTAAGTAGTAGTAATTAAGGTCTTATTAGTCTTATAACTAAGATAGTAAGTAACTTTAAAAGAAGAGCTTTATTAGTTAAAGGTGTAACTAATAGTTAAGTCTTTAAGCTATAAGGGTGTTTTATAAGCTAGATATATAGATTAAGGGCTTATAAGGTAGCTTACTTCTTCTTATTACTATTTACCTTAGTATAACATAGTATATATATAATATAGACCTAAGTAGTAAGATCTACTAAGTTTATAAGCATATCCTTAAAGAAGGAAAAGAGTAAAAGGGTATAAGTATACTATAAGTAACACTTAAAGCTTATCTTATAAAGGGTAGTATAAAAGGAAATAAGTTATAAAAAGAGGTACATAAGGCATAAACGCTAGGTAGACACCCTTATAAGGCATATACATATTATAATATATATTATATAAGATATAAATGCATTAAATAATAACAAGCTTTATAAAAGAGGTTAACATTAAAGAGAGACCCCTTAAACCCCTTTAGCTTATAATAAGCTATAAAACCTATATATATAACTAAAAGAATTTATGTAATAATACTTTTCTCTTATTTAATTACTTAATTTTAAAATTATATAATAGCTATATTATAGTATTACTTAAGGGGCTACTTTAAAGTAAGAAGAAAGATAAGCTTTCTAATTATAGTAATTAGTTAACACATATATATAGAATTTATTATAAGAAGATCCCTCCTTACTTATATTTCATAAAGCATTAATTAGCTATCTAGTAGAACTTTATGTTATAGAACTTTAAGGATAGGTAGGTTAAAGCTATTTAGACTATTCTAAAAGTAGTACTTAATCTATATATTATAGAACTAGGTAAGAAGCTCCTTAGATTCCTTAGTTAAAGATAATAGTAACAATCTATTATTAGATAAAAGGATCTACTTATACTTAAGTAGCTTAGTCTTTTCTCTTAACATCTCTTAAGCCTAAAAGGTGCTAAGTGTATTAGAATTTAACTAAAAGCTATATAACTTAGTATTATAACTACTAAGGTACTAGTTAGTAAGGCTAAGAAGGTAGACTTAGTTATTATTAAAGCTTTATAATATAAAGTTTTACTAAACTACTAACTATGTCTTAGTAAAGTAAAGGTATAAGGGGGTCTTCTTATAATAAGTCTTATATA
Source organism: Pseudogymnoascus sp. 23342-1-I1 (assembly GCA_001662575.1). Taxonomy (NCBI): domain Eukaryota; kingdom Fungi; phylum Ascomycota; class Leotiomycetes; order Thelebolales; family Thelebolaceae; genus Pseudogymnoascus; species Pseudogymnoascus sp. 23342-1-I1. Next base: position 326,145 of record KV454999.1, on the reverse strand, counting down.
TATTAGCTAATTACTATAAATATTACTATAGTAACTTACTTAGTCTTTATATTAATTACTAGTAGTAAGTTATTAAGAAAATTAAGGTTAGTGTTAACTTTCTTCATTAGCCTTAATGTTAACTTATATACTACTCTTTACTTATAGCACTAAATAAAGAATCTAAGACCTTTAAATTTTTATATTTATATTAGTATTAGTCTTATAATAACATTACTAATTATACCTTAGTTATAGCATTAGCTTATCCCTTAACCTTTAACTAAGCGTTCTTAAGGTCTACCTTTTTATAACTATTAGCCTTCTTGTCTTCTCTTTACATTACTTCTTAAGTAACCTTATCTTCTTCTTCCTTAGTTTCTTATACTATGTTCTTATTATCTTATAGTATATACACCTTACTACCCTCTCTAATCTTAAGGTTTTACTTAATAATACTTATATAAATTCTATCTCTAACACTATTTCCTAGTTACTATAATGATTACTATAAAAAATGTTAAGATTCTTACTATTTAATTCTAACTTTATCCCTCTTTTCCTTAACTTATTCTTCTTATTTAATAAGGTTAAGGTCTTTAAATTACTAAGTGCTATAAAGCTTCTTAATAACATAAGTAGTTATAGTAGTATTAGCCCTCTTTGTATTATTAATCTTACACTTAGGCTTACTTATATTATTTTATCTTTTCTTTATACGTTTTGTATACTTATTAGTTAACTTCTTATTATTAGCCTTCTGTTTTCTAACTATTATAGTTAACTTACTATAATTGTTATTATAAAATAGATATAAAGGATATAATAAACTTACCTTAATGATATTAATAGTAGTAGTGTTATAAGGTAGGTTATGTTATAAGGTAGGTTATGTTATAAGGTAAGTTATGTTATAAGGTTATGTTTAAAGGTAAAAGAAAAGGAAGAAGAAAAAGAAGAAGAAAAAGAATAAAGAAGAAGAAGAAGGATAAAGAAAAAGAAGAAAAAGAAGGTTAAAGTTTAGTAAAATGCATTAATAAGGCTACTTGTACATTGTTTATTATTAAGGCAAAATTTACTTTCTATGTTAGTAACCTTACTTTACCTTAATTTATACTATACCTTCTTCTTCTTCTTCTTCTTACTTAACTACCTTAACATTATAAAGATGTAGTTTACTATTAGTTACTTAATAAGCTCTTAATTCTTATAGTAATCATTATATTAACCCCTTTATAGCTTTATAGCTAATAATGCTTCTAAGTTTAATCTAAGCTTAGAATTAAATAACATTAGTACTTTAACATAATACCTTAATACTCTAGAACCTTTATTATATTACTATAGTAGTTATAACTTATAACCTTTACCTCTTTAACCTTTATCTCTTTAACCTTTACTATATACTCTAATCTACTAAAGCTAATAATAATAGCTTTAAACCTTATATATATAACCTTAGAAAAAGAAAGGCCTAAGATTAAGCTTTACACCTAGCTAGAAGTTTAGATTAAAAGAGCTTAAGATGCTTACTTAGAAGATAGCTAGAAAGGCATTAAGAAAGAAGCTAGCTCTTACTAAGAAGCTAGCAAAGTACTATTAAAGAACTAAAGGTAAGTTAATTACTATAGTAATTACTATAAAGCTATTACTAATTTAAAATAGCTAAGGCTCTTTATAAGATAAAGTAATATTAGAAGATAGTAAAGCTTCTTATACCTTATATGCCTTTTATGTAACTTTTCTAAGAGATTCTTCTTAATCTAAGTAAGGATATATAACTTTAAGCATTTACTATTAATATACTTTAAGAAGCTATAGAGATAACACTTATTAAGGAGTTTAAGAGTAGGTAACCCTTTAACTTTATAGTAATCCTTATAATAATTAACATAGTAATACAACTTGTTACCATTTATATAAAGTGTATAACAATCTAGTAAAAAGATATAAAGCTAGTTTAAGCTATATGTCTTTATATAACTAGCTTTAGTTTTCTAGGTAACTTAGTTTAAAAGAAGGTTAGCAAATGATGCCTAAGTAAATAGATAGTAGAACTATAATAAAAACTTTCTACTATACTAAAAATGTATATGTTAAGTAGATGTATAGTAATTATTATAGTAATTAGTATTACTACTATATAGTTATTTAGAAAACCATTACATGTATAGCTAAATTACTTATATATTAAGGATAACTAGTAGATTTAACTATGTTTCCTATAGCTAAGTAAAGTTATTAGCTTAATGTAATATAAGTAATAATAGCTAGAATAAAGGTAGTAACATAGAATATAATAGAATGTAAGATAGTATAATATAAATTAATTAACTTATATACTATTTATAAGCTAACTTCTAGTATAAGCTTAAACCTAAAGCTAAGCTTTAAGTCTTAAAGCTAGTAGCTTAGCTTAAACGCTAGGCTTTACCTAGCTATGCCTAGTTATACTAAAGTTAGTAGTAATCCTAGCACCTTGCTTCCCTTAGAGTAAAGTACCTTAGGTAGCTTACCTTAAAGCTATTAGGGTAGTAAGATAGTAACCCTAACACTTTATTACTTAGTAATAGAGATAAAATGCTAAGACTACACATATCCTTATTATTAGACTATGCTTATCTTTATTACCTAGTAATAGATAAGATATAAGGTTAAGCTACTAAGAGTACTTTAAGAAAGGGTAAGACTAGTATTATTATAAGTTTTTTCTTATAAAATCTATTAGCCTAGCTTTAAAGTTATTATTAACACTATTATATAATTATTACCTACTTAATTATATAGGTTTATTTAATTCTAAAATAATCTATTAGTATATAATAAACAAATAAAAAGGGTTATATATTAGTTTTAAAGTTTTAATTTAAGGGCGTTATTATAAGAGAGTTTATAAAACTAAAGGTAGCTTGTTTTAATAAATATTAGCTTATAATAATAATCTCTAAAATGACTTAATATGCTTATAGTTTCTAAGACTTAATAATAATATAAATAACAAACCTTAGATATAATATAAAGTTAATTTAAATGATTAGGAACTTATAATAATTACTAAATAAAGTAATTCTTATACATAACCCCTTATTAATGTATTAAGAATGTAGTAAGCATAAAGAACATTTTGTTAACACTAGCTATTAGATATTATATAACCTTTATTTAACTATTTACATTATAATAAGAAAGAGTTTTACTAACTAACCCTTACTTACTTATACTAGTATAAGTAAAGAGCTTATAACCCCTTTAACTTAGGTTATAAATTTTATAATAAATGTAGTATATACTTTAAGGATAAAGTACTCTTTAAAGAAAGGAGGTAATATAAGGATACCCTTTTACTTAAGGTAGATATAAATAAGTTATAAGTTAGATAATAAGTAATAAGGTAAGATAACTAAGATAAACCTAATTCTAGTATTAAAGGGATAAGATAAGTATAGTTCCCCCTTTATCTTTTTTATATCCTTTATAATAAACCTATAAGATTATACTAACTTTTATTTAACTTATACTCTTATATATAACTTCTTATAATATAATGCCTTATGTCTTTATAATAAGTAGTTTGTCCTTATCTTTTTTAATAATAAGCACTAAGGTGTTTACTACTAGTAACATAGATAATATTCTAGTTTAGCTAGTTATAAAAGTAGCTATTATTACCTTAAGCTCTTATATCTTATTTTTAAGGTTTACTATTTAATCTAAGGTGTCTTTAAAGGGCCTTATAGTATTACTTATAATAGTTGTTTACTTAGTAATCATTTAAGGTAGTAAACTATTATTATCTTAAAAGAGGTTTGCTATTATCTTCCTTATATTAGTTTAAGGGTATATTAAGTTATAGTTAATATAAAAGATAAGAGTTTAATTTCTAAGTAGCTTATAGCTATTAACACTTTTATTTATAATTACCTTTATGCTAAAGGGGTTCTTAAGGATCTTATATCCTCTTTAGTACTAATGTATTAATAACTTTACTAGCTTGCTTTATAAGATTAAACCTTAATTTACTAGCTATCTATAAGATCTTAAGAATTATAGCTATTTAAAGTTATTAGGTCTTTACTCTAAAATGGCACTAAGTTATAGTTAATAGTATATTAGTAGTTCTCTTAAGTTGTTTAAGTATAAGATATTATTTAAGAATAGCTATCCTTAATAAGTATAATCTTTTTTATATAATGTAAAGACATAGGGCATTATATTATAAGGAGTTATATATAAGAGTATAAGTTAAATAAGAGTTAGTATAATCTTATAAGTTTACTATAAAGGATATAAAAAAGATAAAGGGGGAATTATGCTTATCTTACTCCTTTAATACTAGAATTAAGTCTATCTTAGTTATCTTACCTTATTAGTTATTACCTAACTTATAACTTATTTATATTTACTTTAAGTAAAGGGGTATCCTTATAATTATAAAATTATACACTAGTTATTACTTATAAAGATATATATAAATATCTTAAGAAATATAGTAAATTATAAACCTAGCTATAGTGCTAATTAAACTTTAAGGCTTAGAAGAGACCTTAATGTTTAAAGAAAATAATATAAAGTTAAAACTTATTAAAGAAGAGCTTATAAAGATAAAGATAAAGGCTAAGAAAGAAATTTAAGTTATATAAAAGGAATTAGAACTAGTAGCTTATGAATTTAAATTTAATTAAGATAAAAATATAAAGTAATTATATATTTTAAAGTAGTTATAATAGTTTTAAAACTAGCCTTTATATGTTATAACTATAGTATTTAAAACACTATTTACCTAAGTCTTTATATATATACATTAGGCTTAAAATTCTTTTATAAACATATAGTAAAATTTTTATTTAAATTACTTTACTAGCCTTAGTATAAGGTGTAAGCCTAAAGGTCTTATAAGAGTTTAAAGAATTAAGTTAAAAGGTAAGAAGGGTATTATATTCTATAAGCTTAATAAGTTTATATAGATATAATAACTATTAACTAAAGCCTTTACTTTATAACCTTTAGTTACTTTTATCCTTAAACCCCCTTTACCCTCCTTTATTAAGGTCTTTACCTTAATAAGGCTTTCTTAGAACTAAGGGCTCTTTTATATAAAGCTATATAACGCCTAGCCTTACACTTAGGTAAAACTTATACTAAATTCTAATTATAGGGCTTAGCTCTACTAACTACGTACATTGCTTTATATGGCTAGAGACTAAGCTAGCCTAGTATAGCTAAGTATAGCCATAGCCCTATCCCTGTCTATAATCTAGACCTAGAAAACAATAGAGTAGCACACTAATCCTCTTCAAGCCTAGCGTGGCTGACATGCTCAGCTACTACCTTGGCTTTAGCCTTGGGATTTTGTTTTCTGTCTTCATTTATTGCCTTTCGTTGTTTTGTAATTTGCTTATATTGTTTATAATTTTACGACTATAAGGGGCAGAAAGAAGGGAAGTCGTGCTAGGATATCGGGCTATCGCTGTGCTGCGCTGCGCTGTGCATCCTCTACAGGGTTATACACGATGAAGAAGAGCTTGAAGAAGATGGCAGCGCGGATGAGGACGGGAGGGAAGAACGAGAACGAGGACAATGACACGTATATGAGAGATGATAGTAATAGTGGTGCTTTACAAGTATGTTTCTCCCATCCCTTCACCGCATATCTCGTGTCACATGTGTGAATCGTAGCTGACGATCCAGATCCAGCCCTTACCCAAGCCTCAACGTCGTCGTCTCTCTTCGTCTGACACAGAATTGGAATCAGAATCAGAATCAAAATCAGACTCTGAAATTGTCCAGCCGCATGATTTCAAGCGGGAGCCGCATGGCTTATTCATTTTGTACCCGTCATCTGACTGGAATACTTACGGGCAGAAGAGGAGGGTGGAGGTGGAGGTTGAGTAAACAATCCTTTTATTCGTTTACTCCCTTAATCACTCCCCTTTTACTACCACCACTTAACCCTTCCAACCACCGCTCAACCTTGCTCTTGCAGTCACCGCTCTCACCCCTTTTCCAACCTTCTTTTCCAACCCCGTTACCCACTTATCACCCCTATTAACTGTAGTATACAGTATAATCTTTGTCCACGGCCTCAACGGCACCGCCCAGAAAACCTGGACCGACACCAAGACAGGCACCTTCTGGCCACAGGACCTCCTCCCCACTGCGTTGCCCCGCGCGCGCGTCATGTCGTTCGGGTATGATTCCGCATTGGCTTTCAGCCGCTCAACGGCGGGAATAGAGAACTTTGCGAGGGATTTGTTGAATCGGTTGAGGATGGTACGGAGTGGTGCGGTGAGTTCGGACTCTGCTCTTGGTGGTTGAACGGGTGGTTCAACCTGTGAATCTGTGATGAGTGATATTTTTTGATGTGTTGCTGATCATAATATATATTTAGGCGAGAGACAGACCCCTGATATTTGTAGCGCATAGTCTTGGTGGAATTGTTGTGAAGAAGGTATGGACCCCTCTCCATACCCCATGTAACAATTGTTTGTTTATTTGTTTGTTTAATTAACAAGTTTATATTTATAACTAACAATCCATACCAGGCACTTATCATGGCCCACGAAGCCGACATGCACTACGGGCCCATCCTGCACTCCACCACAGGCATAGTTTTCTTAGCAACCCCTCACCGCGGTTCTGAGCTTGTTCCTTGGAGTTTGCTCTTTGCGAATATCGTCAACGGCGCCACGCTGGGCTACGGACTGAGGAAGGAGCTATTGCGTGGGTTGGACCGCAAGTCGGACGCGTTGCTGGAGGTAGCTCGCCAGTTTGTGCATCGCGCGACGGGGTTGAAGATCATGACGTTTACAGAGACGATGGTTGAGCGGCCGTTGACTACGTTGGTACGTTTTTATATTCATTTTATCATAACTTTTTGTTACCCGATTTCAAGAGCAAGTCATGCTAACAATCCAGATCGTCCCCGAGTACTCCGCCATCCTCAATCTCCCCAACGAGCTTATCATCCCTCTCAACGCCGACCACCGCAGCATCTGCCGCTTCCCGAGCATTAAGGACAGCAGCTACGTGCTGGTTGAAGCGGCGATCAAGGAGATAGCCATGCTGATGGGGTCAGGGTCGGACTCATTGCGTGAGATATCTTCTCTTTTATTTTCGTGGACGTGAATGTGTGTGGGTGTATTACTAACTTGATTTCATGTATTAGCACTGAGGTTAAGAGCGAGAACCAGGAAAGAGGTGGAGGAGATTACCCCGCCACTTGCTGCTGAAGCGACGGTGCCGGTTGTTACACTGCGAAGAGCTGAGCCTTCTGTATGTCTCTTCCTTATTCTGCGCGCTATAAATACAATCTTCACTATACGTGTAATCTGCTACTCTACTAAGAAGATATAACAGAACCCACAATCAGCGTCAACTACCACCACTACCACCCCATCGCAACCCACCCGCTCCCGTACCTCGGCTTTCACCTGTCGGACTACATCTTCTACAAACGAAAACCCCAGCTCTACGACATCTATTAGTTCAATATCAGAGAAAGTGGCCAAGAAACCAGCAGAAAGCATCACCATTCAGATTAGCGGCCTACGTAACAAACTCACGGCGGAGAATTACCTCGCGCCGACTTTCTCACACGTGATGCGTGTGCCAGAGGATATTGCGGTGGAGAAGCTAGGGGAGAAGTTGAAGGCGGAGTTGCCTGGTGAGTTTAATTCTTCTAAGACAAAAATGTCATCTCTCTTTATGGGTGTTGTTGCTTTCCTTTATATCAAGTGAAGTGCAACTCTATTCCTCGAATACACCAACTAAACAAAATCAACCAAAACCCCAGATATTAAATATTCCTCCCCGCTCAAATTCCCACCATACGCAACCACCATCTCATCCACTTGGATCGACGTCTTCACTCTCCCCGTGACAATCACATCTACTCGACCGTGCTATGACGTTGATAGGGGCCTGAAGATCCATCGGAAACAGAGCATTGCGGATTTTCTGAGCTGCGTGTTTCGTAAGCCGGTAGAGGTGAGGCTCTACTCGGACGAAGAGGACGGTGGTGATAAGACTAATGTTGTGTCGTCTCCTCTGCTATCTCCTGGTGATAAGATGGTAGGTAAGAATGGGATTTGTTCAGAGCAGATTGCAGTAGGGCGAAATGTAAGCAAGAAGGAAAGCAAAAGCGGAGAAACAAAGGTAAAAGAAGGAGAAGTCGAAGGTGGCCCAGACGTGCTCATCTCCCTCATGCGTACTGTCCGCGTGCCTGAAGACGGGAGAGAATATGATCTCCCCCCTGGGCTGGGTCGATTCCCTGTGTTTGATATTCAGAGGTTTGCAGGGACGGAGAGGTTGCCTGTGAGTATGGCTGCTGGAGGGGGCATTTTTGCTGGGATTTACCGTATGTATACTCTTTGCTGTGCTTGTGGATGAAATGCTTTTGTGCTTTAGTTTTCAGATATATGTGTAATGCTGATATACATATGCATATTACAGAAATGGAAGCAATGTGGCTCAACTTCGAATCTCTTACCCGTACAAACTACGCCATCCGCCCTTTCGTCGGGGGCGTGAACGCAATATCCGGGGAACCTGCGATGGGAGATATGAATGCCCTCATCCGCCGAATGAACGCCGTCTCGACGCAGGACTACCTCGTGCTCCCGGCCCAGCGCTGGCTGGATGGGATTGCAACGAGTCCAGGAGTGGTGAGACAGTTTGTTGCGACGAAGATTGTTCCTCCTTCTCCTTCTGGTATATCTCGCACTTCTCCTATTATCCCATCAACTAGCAGCAGCGACAACAACAACAAACATACACAGAAAGAAGAAAAATCAAAACAAGCAAGCGCAACCATCGAATACCAGCTCACCGGCACTGACTCCATCCTTGGCCTCCAACTGCAGCTCATCCCCGAACACGATCTCTCTTCCATCTTCGCCTCCCCCATTCGCGACGTCTACGTCACCCCCAACGGCAAAATCCGCTCGTATAAATACGGATACTACGCTGCGGTGGAAGGCTACAACGCACTGCTTACGCCGTCGGAACTGGGGTTAAGTGTTGGGGAGATCCTGCACGTGAAGGATATTGCGCCGAGGAAGGTGAAGAAGGATCGAGTGAAGCTTGTGGGGGATTTGATAGCGGAGGCGCCGGTAGTGAAGGAGGGGAGAGTGGAGGTTGAGCTGTGTGAGCCGGTTGTGAAGGCGTTGGTGTTTAGGATTCAGGGTGTGTCGCTCACGGTGCGTTTCTAGCTTCGCTTACTTTCCCATTTTGTCCCTTTTATCCCCTTTGCAGTTCTACTTGATTTCTATCTCATTTCAACTTAGAGAACGAATTCATATGCGGAAGCTTCGACACTCATCTAATTGAAATGAACAGTTCCTCGCTGACGACCATTTCCCTGGCATCACCGCCGTCATCCGCCAGCGCTTCTCTGCCCCGCATGGCGTGTTGCACATGGCCGGCGTAGATAGAAACAATCCAGACGTCCTCGTCCCGGTGCGATCATGGGCCGACTTCCACCCCGTCAAGGACATGATCGAATCAAAAAGTGTGTTCGAAACCTCGAATGCGAGGGTTGCAGAGCGGGTAGAGTGGGACTTTATCCTCGTAAGTCATTCTATCTATTTATGCCCTCTATCACGTTCTTATGTTTCACAATCTTTACCGATATTTACTAACATATCAGAAAAATATCCCTGAAACCGAGAAGGAGACAAATTTCTGCCGCGTCAGCCCCCTTAAGAAGTCACAAGTCTTCGGCTCCGGGCTGCCCTTCCTCATCTCCCTCCCCTTTACCGCTTCCATCGCTGACCTCCGCCGCAAGCTGGAGTCGATAACTGGTCTCTCTTCTGCGATGTATACCATTGAAGCACGTTCATCCCTTCCCGAGAATGATGACGCGGCCGTTTTCACCACTTCAACCCCTTCATCTCCACATTACTTCTACCCTACGTTTCGAATCTGGTACGACCTCGCCCGCGGCCCCGACCACGGCATGCAGATCTTCATCAAGACCTTAACGGGCAAGACGATCATGCTGAAGTGCCAGATGAAGAATACAGTGAGAGAGGTGGTGAGCATGATTACCCGGAAGGAGGGGATTCCGGAGGATAGTCAACGGTTGATATTTGCTGGGAAGCAGTTGGAGGATTGTGAGTTTATCTATCCTTTCTTTTCGTGGTTGTAGGGGGTGTGTTGAGTGGGGAATATGATGCTAATAATGATGATGTATAGATCGAACATTGAGTTTTTATGAAATTAGAAAGGTACCTATTTGCTTCTTTCCCAACATACTATAATATCCTTTACATTTAACTGTATCCCTTAGATATTTTTCTTGTATATTAATACATTTAAGGGGTGTATAATACTAACCTATGTGTAGAAAAGCACCATACATATGGTCCTCCGTCTCTCGGGTGGCGGCACCTTCGTCGACGTGCTCTACAAGGGCAAGACCGAGCGCGCGTGGCTAACTGGATCGGAGACGGTGCTGTACGTGAAGACGTGTCTCGAGACAACGCTGCTGGTGGCGGTGGATAGGCAGGTGTTGAGTTACCAAGGGGAGGTATTGGGTGACGGTGAGTTTTACTTAATATCCACTTATTATTCATTTGCGTGTATTTTTGAATTTATTTTACATTCTTCTATTTTTGTATTACTTTTTAACCTTCGAAATCTTGTTTAATACCCTTAATTTTTCTATATATTAAAGTTTACTAAATCATTAGCAGATGAAAAAATTATCCCCTACTGCCAACGCACCATCAGCCTCACCGTCATTGTCAACCCCCGCGCCACTGCCCTAGGCTTCGGAGCTGGCGGCTCCATCAAGCAGCATATCGAGCGCGATGACGCTAACCCACGCATCTGGGACACTGCCAGCTCCAAGATCCTCAACATCCAGATTATCGACGCCTCCACCTTCAGTCTTGTTACGGGACTTCCACCCCCGCCTACACCCATTTCGGCGAGGGTGTATAAAGAGCTTGGGTTGCCCTTTTTTGAACTCTGGAGGGACGAGGGTAAAGAGGCGGGGGTCGCAGGGAAGTGGAAGGCGTTGACGGGCGTGGCGGAGCATGCTGCTAAGACTGGGTTGAAGGAGAAGAAGAGAAAGAGAGGGATAGTTGGTGGGGCAGAAGGAGGAGATATGGGTGTAAATTTGAATGAGAACATGAATACGGAGGAAGGGTTTTGGGAGATTAGTGAGGATTTTCCGGTTGTTAAGTTGCTGGATGTCGATGATACGGTGCCGGTGTTTCGGAGCGTAGTAGATGACGATGATTTTGATGACGATGACGATGACGATGATGACGAGGGGTTATAATAAGGGATAAGGGGGGATTTTCACGATGAGAAGGGATGGTAGGTAAATAGTTTTTAACGGAATAAATCATAGTCTCCTTTGCCTTCTGTGGTTCAGGTCGAAACGCGCTTCTCTAAGGAATCGCAAGTTTGTTGTTCTCTTGGTAAAACTAAAGTGTTTACCCCGTAAATTATTATACAAAGTTGCTATTTAAATCGCAGTATCGATTTCATTTATAGTGTGAAACTGTTTGGCACAGGACAGGACTGTGGCTATTGTTGATACGACGACTGATTTGCGGTATGGTCACTATGATGTAGAAGCGTTCAGTCAAGCAACTGAGATTCGGTGCATTACAGAAAATGGCACTCTGGATCTTGGCACCAAGCGCCCTTCCTACTCTCCTGCTAGTATCTCGATTATACCCGATGACAATAAATCACATGGCAATGGGAGAGAAGCACGCTCAAGCTTTTTATGAAGGAAAAATATATCAAATAGCAAGGACACCCTATGTAACGTTCAGCCCCGCATAATGAAATGTGACATCCATCGCGAAACTCAAACCTAGCGGGGACGGATATCAATCTCTCCTGCCGGGCGGGCGATGTTAGCACGTCAATGGTGTTCGTTTACCAGATTCTTCTGGTAGAGATTGAATTCAAAGAATTTATTGTGACTGTCGCATTTGAAATCTTGTACCTGGTTATCACGGCCGTTAGCAAGCCGGGCAACATGAACCATAGCCACTCACGCATTCAGCTTCTCGAAATTAGCCTCAATCAGATCTCCCTCCATGGTCTCGTAAAAAGTTGATCCTCTTTCACCATCTCTAGAAACGAAGTATTGCTACTGTCATAAGAGTTAATGAACTTACATCATAACCCTGATTTCTTGGCCCGTGCACCTAGAGGTTGTGTTAGAACTCTCTTGCTTTACATTACAACTTCAAAAATGGCACGTGTGCACATAAGGGATGTGTTAACATTATGTCATTTTATGCCATAACCCCTTATTAGGCCTATGCGTGCATCAATCATATGTAGAAGTATACTATGCGACGGCAAGCGGGGCGTGGTTTTCAGCGTCCTGGCTCGCCTAGGTTTAGCGCCCTCACTTTAGGCTTAGCGGTGTCCTGTTCTAGTTTGGCGTGCTCGGTTTAGGCATAACTGCCTGCTGATCTACAACACGCCGCTTTCCTTCAACGTCAGAAAGTATAATCGTTGGAACCAACCCTGAGCGAAGCGATGGGTTGGAGTCCACGACCGGCAAATTCGCTAAGTACCGTTACATAGAAATTATATGCAAAGGTACATAAAATCGCTTTGCATAATTAATTCTCATATTTGTCTCAACCATTGTTGCTCTCAGATCCACCCCTACCCCCATCCCCGCCACCACTCTCGCTCTGACTCCCATCTTCGCTTTCCTGTGCCTCTGCCTCTAGGTCAGGAATTGGATCCTGATCTTCTTCTGGAATTGGCTGCCTAGCTTTCCAAGGAGCTGCTACCCTCTTTTTCCGGAGGCGCTCTTGTTTCCGTGCTTCGACCCCAGCCTAGTGTAGCTGATTCTTAATTTGAGAAGCAGCAGTACGGGCAGCCTGGGCTTCTTTTAAGAGCTGTTCCTTAGTTTCCCGTGCAGTTTTCAAAGCCTGCATTATGTGAATAAATCTAGCCCAAGATTTATTTGACTGCCTAGTTCTGCCGCCCACCCAAATGAATAAATATAGCCACAGAATTATTCACCTTTTACAGTAAAATCAGAATTAAAGGCAAGTTCTATACATATCTCAACAAGATACAGCCTCACGCTGAATGGCATTCCTGATAGAGGATACGTCTGTTTCTCAACGCCTACTCTCTACGTCCCCATTCCACCCCTAAACAAGAACGACATCCCCCCACCCTGCCCCAACAAACCAAAACCCCACCTCCTCCACCCAACCCCCAGTCTCCCGCTCCTCTCTATAAACCCCCATCCTCTCCCATTTCCTTCCACTACCAACATCCTTACACACCAACCCATGGCCCTCCACGAGCCTAACAAGCAAAACCTCATATTCCTTCCCAACCATCCCGCGCACATCCGTGTCTATGTAACAATTCAACCCTTCCGCAGGCGTGCGTTTATTCCACACTGGTAATGCGTGAACCACCCCGTTAGCGGCACTAATGTGGTCATAACATGATGATATCGTCAAGGTAGCTTTTTTCAGCTGGGTGTGCAAGGTCAGTTCACTAAGTATAATGAATCCGGTGAATGGGTGTTGAGGCTTGATCTTCGTCACTTTGAAATCCACCACACTCGCCAACGCCCTATTAGCATTATCCTCCTCGAACCATGGATGTTCCACCGCCCAGTATATATCCGCCTCCCTCTCCCCAGCGGCTAGCATCGCATCCCGGCGGTCGTAGGAGACGAGACTCCACATATTATCCGGGCGCCACTCCACGGCGCAATCCACGGAGGCCCAACTCCAACTCGGCGAGACTGTATCTTCTTTGTCTCTCACCCGTTGCGATGTATAGGGGCGAGGGACATACCAAAGAAGCTGGTGGAGCATGTCATGCCCCGGCAGCTGTTGATTCATCCACATCCCGCATAAATACGCATGTTCCTTAAACGCTTTTGTAAAGGTTGACCTGAGAGCGGAAATGGCGTTGAATTTATCCTTTTGATATGTCAAGGAGCGGCGGGTGTAATGCTGCACCAGTGCCACCCAATCCATACGCACATCCGACAAAAGAGGTTCCGCAAATAAATTTCCCTCAGACTCTGGCGAGAAGAATGCGTTTCGAAGCCGCACGAGATTTTCCTGTCGCGCGGAAGAGCCGGATGCGATGTGAATGTCGAGAGAGTGGAGGGGGAAATTGCCCGTTTGACATTCCCAGACGAGCGACTCGGCGCAATACCCTATGAGCCGGGGGGAGAGAAGTTGTTCCTGTAGTGCCCAGGCACGTTTCATAATCGGTTCTTGAGTGATATCTGAATTGACGCCTGACACACTCACTATCGTCCCCAGCGTGCCGTCGGGACAGCGATAAGGTAGCGCGACAGGTACTTGACGATCTGGTGTGTCGCACGGGGGACGGGGATGAAGAAATCCCTCATTTACTGACGACGCACACGAGGCTGAGATGGTGAGGGCTGCCTTCCCGTATATCTCGGCCATGGCGCGGAGTTCGGCCGTGGATTCGGGGGAGTCATTTTGCATTATGCACAGAGAGTCGATCCAGAGGTATTGCAATCCCACTGCTCTAGTGACGAAGATGGCATCTTTTATCGTTTGAGGGAGGGAGTCGAGGAGGATATTGGAGCTGAGAGAGTCGTATGTCTCTGTTGTTAGCATAGCGGGTTGTTTAACCACGCCCCAGCAGTAGCTCAAACATGCATATCTTGACTCCTGCCCCTTGGCATGTACGAGCCGTACATCACCGTTAGTGCCGACATCGAGGACGTGAGTTGGAAGTCCTGTTGCTAGGGGTTGGCATTCACTGTGGTTCTCCTCGCAGTGCTTCATCCATCTTTTCACCAAATTTGTGCTCGTCTCACTCTTAGGATCACTCACAGAGGGGCGATGGAATATATACCTTGCAGCAGGATCATCTATCTCCATTAACAACTCTACACACCATTACATGTGGTCGTTGGTCACATACTAGGATAAGCAACGACATCAAACTGCACCCACTCCCTCCGTTCATTCGTTCCTGGCTCACCAAGGCGAAAGGTGTCAATCGCAATACTATCAAACGTATTTTTAATTAATTCATGCTGCGATGTCGTCTTGATGCCAATGTCCACACTCTCCTCTGGATGCGACCAGAGTGATGGATCGGAGATGACAAGCATCCATTTACACATGTGGCAGGTTGGGCTGTTACCGGCGATGTGGTTGAAGGTTCTGCGGAAGCGAAAGCCGTGCTCGGTGGTCATTTGTTGGAGGTTTGAGAGAGAGGAGGTGAGGCTGAAGCATGGTTGGCAGAGCGAGAGGCGTGCTGGTGTTGGTTTGTTATTTGAATCTATTTTGGAGATCTTGGAACCCATGGCGACAGTCCGTTTCGTGCGATATATCGGTTCAAAGAGCAAGTCGGAGATTCAGTAAAGTCGCTCTGGTCGCGATCTCAGCCTATTCTCACAACGTCCGAGTCATGTGCGATGAGAATCAAGACTTTTCTGTCGCCTATTTACATTGAGTCCTAGGGAAGACCCACGTGCTGACCGTCTCTACTCTGTGTTAACTCCTCAAATCGGCAACGGTGGAACAACAGGCCTTGAGAGATTCTGCATCTTATACCCAGATGCAGTTACCTCCAGCTAATACCACCGAGCGATAACCGGAGTTGAGGTATCCAGGGGCGGGACATGGCCGCACGTGACTGCGAATTCATGTGCTGCGGGTTATTACTACCCCGACTAGGCGCCTGAGATGCCTTGATTTAAATAGAGGTATTGCCCTTCTGTAGTTGGCCAGCCTTGCTGTTTGGTTGTAACACTTGTCCCTAACCCCCCTGAGTATTTGTCTCGAATTCTATAAGGGTGTGGGAGTATTGAAAAGTGGGCAAGCGACCTGCGTAAAACAGCGACGAAAGCTGCCCTTTTCAGCAACCTCCTAGCTGTCACATTGTTAAATGGAGTAAAGTAATGGTAGTAAAGGAATAGTAGTAAAGTAATAGTAATAAAGTAATAGTAGAGTAATAGTAGTAGAGCAATAGGAGTAAAGTAATAGTAGTAGAGTAATAGTACTAGAGTGACAACAGCAGAGCGACGGCAGCAGAGTCACGGTAGCAGAGCGATGGCAGCAGAGCGACGGCAGAGCAATGGCAGAGCAATGGCAGCAGAGCAAGGCGATAGTAGCAAAAGAGGAATTATACTCATGACAACAATCTATAGGAATCGATCCCCTTAAATCTAAAATATAGATTATGGTTATAAGTAGGGCCTTACTATAAGTGACTCTAACATCAAATATAACAACACGCAAAGGCTGACGCGGTGTCTTTACAAGTATAGAATAAGGTGATGACTATAAGCTCGGTAATTGATTGCCCCACGCAAGGCGGCCTAGGTAACTGATCCTTCCATCGTGCGTGGCTTGAAATCGCCATGAAGCGGCCTATGCTAGCCAATCCCGAGCCGATCTGTCAGCTCCTTTTGTGGCGAATGTTCTTCTATTCGTGCGACGGGGCGATGCGTATTCCTTTGGGAACGTGGGTACAGATTCCCACTCTCTACAGATCCTTCTGCGGGGGCTACGGGGGCTGCGGCAGTACACTTGTCGCTCTGATTATCAAGGAGTATTCGTGCTCCTCCGAGACTGAAGCCTCATAACAACAGCGGCAGTCGTGATCGATCACTTCGGTTTCCTCGACAGTCGTGAAAGACCCGCGAAGTCCATTCCCGTCGATTCAGCCCACACTAAAATATAGTTTATTACCACAGGGCATTCATTCTTCGGGTCGGGAATGATTTAACTATGTAGGCGTATTGGCAGTGGCATTGTCTATTTGGTGGTTCGCTGCGCATTGCTGTGGTTGGCTCGATTGTTGTTCCAAAAATGGCTTTGTGGCTGAGCGGCTGCCGATCCCTTGACGTCCTTGCACAACCATCCGTCAGCCGGATGAACCTGACGGCTTCACAAGCACAACTTTTGTACGAAAGCTACCAAAGTTAGGGTCGATCTCAGAATTAACTTTCGTGTCCTGCTTCTTTGGGTTTGATAATCATCGTGCTGAGCGAGAATGATGCCTTGGATCTTCAGCTACGCTCCCTGCCACAGTATGACACGCCTCATCCGCAGTCATGTTAGGAAAGTATACCTGTCTTCTTATATCTATCTCCTGTTGGCCAGACTTTTTATTGCTTCTCTCATGTTCATGATTTCTTATGATACAATTCCGTCAACTGTCTCGAGCATGACCTGATCTTACCACTAATCCTCAGCACCAAATACAACCCCATAATGCCGCCGCACTCTCTGCGACTGCGGCGCAGCCTTGACTCTAACAAAAACATCCTAATAGGGACGATAGTTGTGTCATCTGTTTTAGGCACCCTCACAATTGTCGGACTATACTTCTTGTTCCGATATTGTCGCCAACGGCGCCGCAATCGAAGGTCCATGATGAATAGCGCTGAAGAAGCTTGGAAGAAGCAGCATGTCGCCGGAGCCTGGAGCATCGACAGCTCGGAGCCAGTATCAGAGCTCCAAGGCACCGAGACAACGTCAGAGCCATACATGCATTCAGAGCCCCCAAACATACGGCACAATGATCGATTCCTGCCAGGCTACACTCAAACAAGTGCCTACGTTGCTGTTCGATCGGCGTCTCCGCCTCCACGTCCCGCACGGTCAGACTCGCCCACATTACCATTACTAGTAGTGCACCACAACAGGAGCGTATCTATGCCGCCTCCACGCCCACCGCGTCCCGACGATATGATCTCGCCACTTACTCCACGGGACATCGCAGAAATACCAGACCACCTCCTATATAACAGTGATTCCATCACCTCTCGAGGCGGGGAGGAATATCGACCTTACTCGCTCCCAGCCAAATCTCCGATTCACAGACCTGAGGTTCACCCTCCACCTGAATCGCACCCTCTTCCACAACCCCCATACGACTCTCCCATAGACCTATGGTACCAACCGCCGTCACCGCCACCGAAAAGTGACAGGCGCCCTGCACGTATACGCTCCATCAATCGCAAGGTGTCCATCGTTCGCAAGCCGGTACCGATACATTACCTGCTCTCGGCGCCGAAATATGGTGGCCTAGGTGGCCTAGGTGGCCTGAGACGGTCCGACACGGGATACTCGTCGCACTATAGCGACGCTTCCAACCTTGAGCGAGCGGATAGTGTGGCTTCGATGGCTGGGAGGCATACTTGGGCACCGCAATCGGCGATTGATTCATTAGCAACGTATTCCGAGATATCGGATTCGACGCCCTTCGATAAGACAGAGGGCCTGGAGCGGAATCTGTCGCGGCGAGATTTTGCCAGTGCACGACTGTCCAACGTTGTAGAGAAGGAGGATGCCAATGAGGCGGCAAAGCTTGAAGGTGATTCAGAAGTTCCTGATTTAGAGTCAGACACAACAAGCAACGCAGGGTCGTCAGATAGGGACACCCTCGAGGTAGAGAAGAAGGTTGGGGAGGAGTCGCGCGTTAACACGCCAGATCCCATACCGGCGCCGCTGCGGATCATAAAGAAGGGACATGAATTAGAGGTGCCGACGTTGAAGCTCCCAATGCCGATGAGTTTTGAAGAGAGGAGAGAGATGGGGAAGATATATGCCGTGAGATAGCTATGGTTGGCGCAATGGGCGGATCCTCGTCTTGTATTTTATTAATTGATACCATGAACAAATAATGCTGCTAATATTTTTCATGTGAGAACTGTAGTGTGATTATCTACTCCGCCAACTTCCCTTGTAGATATGTTAGTCTAAAACTCTTTATTTAGGGTTTACCATAGTATTGTAAATTGTCGTATTGTGCTTAGCAGCATCCAAGTACAGTTCGCAACGACAGGTACGAATGAATTCTAGCCAAACACCACGGATGCATACATATACACGCCTTCCCTACCCAGATACGACAATATCCATTCCGAACAATCTAAATATAATACTAGAGGCAACACACTACGTATTATCCATGATTATGCATAATATTTTTTATTCAGGTAATGACTGTCTACCATATATCTCGAGAAATAACTTATCAATAGAAAGGGTTGACCCGCGATCGCACAGTACACGCATAATCCTAGTCCCTCAACCACTCGGAAACATTTCAACGCCGCTTTTAAAATGGGCAGTAAGACTGACTCCAGTTGCTGTTATACTGGGCAGCACAGGTCGAGCTCTACCCGTAATCGCAGCACCTAGACGCTGAAGTCGCGCCATTGAGCTGGTAGACGTGCGTGCCGACCCAGGTGTGAGATGCCGAAACCTGAAGGCAGTAACCGCAGTATCGCCCAGTCTTGGCTCCAGAGATGGAGCGGCAGCCCGTGGTGTAGGAGCAGGCGCGCGGCACGAGGTTACCATCTGCGTCACGCTCCTCGAGAGCAGACTCAGCAGACGGGGCAGGGCCACGCTACTTCCAGTTGGAGACTAGAGCGGCCTCTGCTTCAGCCTTAGCTACGGGAACAGCGAGGTTTACCCTCGAATTTATCTTGCATCTATCTCGAGTCAGCAAACTATACAATTAGCCCGGTTATCATCACTATTCACTATAGAGAGCTCTTCGTCCGTTGCACAGAAACCTTTCATCCAACAGAATCAAGAAAAACGCGGTTCCATGCATTTCAGCTCGTGGTTAAACTCGTGTTCAGCTCGGAGCTCTCAAACGAGCCGTTCAAACATGCATCTGCCTAGGAAGGCGCCCCTTCGTCGACCCGATGCCGGCCATTCGCTAGGAGGTTCCTTCGGCCCGAGTGGTGCTATAGGACCATTAGATATCATAAATGCCGGGACCATAAACTGCTTCAAACAGTGACAAATCATAGCAACCTCACCAATAAGCCCCAGCCTACTTCAGAAGACATAAAATGCACATTGCTACTAGCAGAGTGGACTAAATACACCTATCACCATCTGCGCGCTGGTTATCTTGTGGTCTCGCCACCAGCGCACTCCCACCTTCTCACTTTGAATTCTCGCCTTCCCATCCCACCCAGCTCCTTGGCATGATTCTCCAGATCTTAACCTCGCCGCTCCTGAGATCATCCAACTTGAAGCTCTCAAGCTTAACCTTCTTGCTTTCCCGTCCCTGCTCCCAGGCACGCACCTTCTTCTTTGGGCCATCCCACTCCGCAACCACACCAACATGGCCTTCGCCCCTCCCGACTTCAGCCGTGTACTTGGCATGCATCGGGCCGTGTTTCCCTTGGAATTTGGCATTGCGCAGGGTGATGATATCGCCCGGCCGGATCTCATCGAATTGAGATGTCAGAGAGTTCCCGAGGTTGCTGTAGACCAGGGCACCATAGGCCCGTGTGCCAATGGGGAGCAGGGCATCCTTGAAGGGCTTCAGAAGCTCAAGGATTAGACCAGCTGGAGTGCCGTCCGCGACAACACCTTCCTTCTTGGCCACCACTGCGTCATGGATACGGCTACCAAAGCGCTCATGCGCTTCTTCCAGCTGATCTTGGCGCAGACGGGAAGGGGGTTGCTCGTGGCGCTGCTCGAATGAGGCATCGGATGGGTTCTGGGGGTCGAACTGGACAGTGACCACAGTCTGCGAGTAGTCCGGGAATAACACGTAAAGATCTTTGGTGGTCACAGACTTCCCGCCTCGCTTAGTAACAGTCGACTCCTCGGCTTCATGCAGCAGATCCTTCCGCCCATGGAATGCTGGAGGGACACCATTAGGGTTGGTCCACCACAAGCTTCCCTCCCCGAGGTCCACGTCGTTGGCGATAAAACCATGGTCCATTGACATTCGGTTCAAATCGGTCGATCGGCGGGTTGTTCCCGTGCTTCTTTGTACATCCGCAGATTGTCTCGGCGCTGCCCTATTCGTCGGGGTAGGAGCAAGCTCTCGGGGTGGGGGGGGTGGGGCGGCTCTCTCGGCCTGAGCAATAGGGGGAGCCCTCTCGACGGGTAAACCAGGGGGTGCTGCATCACGAGGTGGTGGTGGAGGCGGAGCCCGCCCGTCATGAGTAAGTGGGGTGTGTCGAGGAGGAGATGATGAGTACAAGTCCTCGTCGTCACCAGGAACCTTTCTGACCGTTGCGGCGCTCACTGGGACACCCGACTTTGGGGCCGTATACTTGAATGGGTCGTACTCCTCATCCTCTTCTTCAAAGTCTCCTGAAGCCTCTTGCTTTGGTGGTGGTGGCGGTGGCGGCACGGCCCGTGGCATATCCAAAGACTGGCGAGCATGTGGTGGCGGTTGCGATGGAAGAGGCGGAGGTTGCGATGGGAGGGGCGGAGGGATGCCACGAGGGGCCGCAACTGGCGGCAACGGCGGAGGTGGCCCTGCCGGGGACCCAAATGAAGACCTCGCCGACTCGTCATCGATGCTTGACTCTCTAGCCTGTGCCTTCAATGCATCTTTATGCGGCTCTTTGGAGGCAATATCTGTGTCGTAGTCCCCTTCATATTCGGTGACCTCCTCGTCTGTCTCCTCGCGCTGAGTGGCAGCTGGCACCGGCGCAAATCTAGCATCACCGGTTGACGCCCGGCTCAGTGAACCTGTCGGAGGGGGTGGCGGTGGAGCACGGGTCTGGGCGGAAGCAACGACAGGGCTGGAACCAGGAATAGGAGGAACGCGACTCGCTCGTTTGTTTGCACCAGGCGTGGTAGGAGATATAGGGCTTGGTTCATACGATCCAGGCTTTGCTGTCGTCAATGCCGAAGGGATTGGTTTCTCTTCTCTTATGGGAAGGCTCGGAGCCGCGGCTAACCTGGGTGGAGCTTCGCCTGTTGGCGTTTGCGCTGATACGTTGGCGTGGGTAGATAGCTCATCATCCGATTCAGATCCAGCACTTGGAGACAACGGGGTTTCTCTAGGTGGAGGTCGGGCTACACACGTCAGCATATACTATATGCGCCAATATCAGGCAAACTTACATTCAACAGGCACAGGTGGTGGTGCAGGCCTTCCACCGGGCACAGCCGGAGCTTTAAAGCTCTCGTGGCTCATAGATGCTTCGACATGTTAGATGATGTAAAAACAGGGGCGCAATGTACTTACATCGTTGGGGGGCAGGGCGACGTTCCGTAGGCGCTGGCGCGACAGTCCCAACAGTATCTTCGACATCAGGAATTTCTTCAGGCTCATGTGCACCCGTCACAACACCAGAAGGTATTTCTTCCGGCGTACGGACCTTGGACAATCCCGGCAGAGCCATGACTGGAACTTGAGGAGCACGAGAGCTCGTGGGGCTGCTCTCATCATAGCCGTACTCTCCAGAGGGCCGCGAGTCGCCAGAGGTAGCCTTCTTTTTCTTCGGCGCTGCACCTGCAGCTGCCATAGGCATGGGCATTCCACCGGGAGGACCAAACATGCCATGCATGCCCATGCCTCCACTCATTTTTGCCATACGAGCCCTGATCTCTTCTTTTCTGCGAACTTCAGGGTCGACATCCTCCTCTTCTTCCTCATCTTCGCCCTCTTCTGCTTCCTCCCTATCACTCGCGACGTCTTCTTCATCACCTACATCGGCTTCGCGTGCTGGGGCAACAGGTCCACGGGCTGGTGGGGGCGGCGCGTGCGATTTAACAATCGGCTTGGCATCCGAATCTTCGAGACCAGTGTCAGGCTCCTCGGTCTCGTCGCCCGCTCCCGACATATCAGCATCGTTGCCGTCTGCTTCTACAGCAGGAGTCGGAATAACAGGTGGACTCTTTGATGACTTGCGTCTCTGGGGTTGCTGGCGAACAGTTTCATCTCTTGAAGAATCGATCGATTGCCTGCCCACTGTTTCGTGGCTCTCTTGCTTCTCAAGAGGTGCTTCCTCGCCGTCCAGTTGCTCGCCCACGGGTTGAGAGTCGTTGCGCTTCTTAACGGGGCGCTTCGGCTTTTCTTTCTTCTGCGCAGCGTCGGCATGTCTGGCAGCTTGTTCTGCCTGTTGCTTCTGTAACAAGGCAATGCGCTCCTTGAGGCTCGTTGGCTTTGGCTGATCGTCCTCGCCCTCTTGGCCAGTCGCGGCAAGCCCTGCCTTCTCCGCACTCTCCTGGTTCTCATTTTCCCTTGCGGCAATCTCAGGGTCTTCCTCTCTCCTGTAAATCTTGGCCACGGGGGTATCGCGAGGAGGTGGGATATACGCATTCTTGCTCGGTGGCGGCGGGACAAACGGTT
The DNA here is from genome assembly GCA_001662575.1 of Pseudogymnoascus sp. 23342-1-I1. Classification (NCBI taxonomy): domain Eukaryota; kingdom Fungi; phylum Ascomycota; class Leotiomycetes; order Thelebolales; family Thelebolaceae; genus Pseudogymnoascus; species Pseudogymnoascus sp. 23342-1-I1. The sequence goes on along the minus strand of KV454999.1, from coordinate 303,084 downwards.
TCTTTATGAAGCTTGAGCCACCGCCCAGTCCACCTGGCTTGAATGGGGCCGGCGGAGGTGCGGCAGATTTGTTAAATGCGGCGATACGGTCCCTAAAAGACCCCGTTGGTTTATCCGATTCCGCTGCAGGGGGTGATCTCCCCGCAGGTGGGGCAGCTGCTTTAGCCACTGCTTGCGCGGCAGGTTTCTCAACCTGTTTCGGTGCGGCAGGAGCAGGTGGTTCAATCTTTGGAGGCGTCGTCTCTACAACTTCCTCGACTGCGACTGGCGTCTCGGCAACAATAATGGGCTCTGGGACAGGCTCTGGGGCTTGCTCGGCAACAACCGGAGCTGGGGCCAGTTCGGACGCCGGGGGTTGGGCAGGTGCTGCTTGTTCGGCCTCCTTCTTTGGTCGTGCAGAACGGACGGGCCGAGGAGGAGCTTGCGGTTCGTATTTCTCTACAAAATTCCGCGGGAATATGCCCTCTTGTTTAACCCCCTCCGCGTCCACGTACTCCCCTGAATACCAATCGTCATCCTCCTCCTCGGTAACAGTTATAATTTGGCCATTCGGGAAGTGCAGGTCGTCTTCGTGGGGCGACGTATACTCGTAGACGGCCTTGACTTTGAAGGGTGGGGCAGGCATGTTTGTTGCCTTCGGATTGCCAGCTACAACGTCACCGCTTGTTTATCAACCGACAGCGAACCGGGGCTCAGGTCGGTTGTCGATGTAGCGAGGCCAAGAGCAGCGCAGTGATGGGAATAGTTCGTACTGTAACAGTTGTGTTTCTAGGGAGAGGCTGTAGATATGGCTGCGGGCGAATCACCCATGTAGCACAGGCAGGACGAAGCTGTGGATACGTCAGCGGCGAAGCGGGAGGTAATCAGGCGAGATGGCGAACAACAAAGCGGTGACGGACGGAAGAGATGGGTGTAGTTGAGGATAATAGACTTACCAGATGGTATAAACAATTTATTTGCGCATTCGGAGCTGTTGTAGGTAGATTTATAGGATGGTGAGAAAGAGACGGACAATGTGGAAGAGCCAGTTGGTAGTGATTGATTGAAGCCTTAGCCGCAGTAGAGTAGGGTGGTCGAGTAGGGTGGGGGACCACACTAAAGTAGGTTGAGGCGTTGTGGCTTGTGGCTGGAGCAATCACCAACGACGACAGTTGGATTTTTGGTGGGGGAGGGGTCGTGATATGATGATTACATACATCCAAAACAGCACAGAGAACAGACAGCAAGCCACAGTTGCGACGACGACGAAGCAACACAACAGTATCTCGACATTAGACTGCCTTCACCTGCCTACCTGAATGAAGCTTCAAGACATATCTGATCCCCGTACACATATGCGTTCGTCTGGTCGTCAGCCATGGCCTCCTCTTCGAAACCCGCAAAATCCATTCTGAAGAAGCGCATCGACGATTCCACCACACCCCAACGATCTGACGCGTCTATCGTTTCGGTGGACTCACCCCTCGCCGAGTCCATCGCGTCAGCCAATCCCGCCCATCTCGCCACGGCTCTGTATCATGCAAACCTCATCCAGCGCCGCAAAGACCTCGAACTCGACATCCTCTACTCCACCGAGACGCTCATCGACTACCCCACCACCAGCCTCCCCGCCACCTCTCCCTCTGCATCTGACATCTCCACCGTCAAGCAGTTGTTGCGCCCCTTCCAGCCCTCCGACTTTGACGCCCTCCTTGAAGAGCGCCGCATAAACAACCGCTGCGTCTACGTGCTCTGCCCCAACCCGTCACCACCAGGAGGCTCAAACGGCGGATACAGACTCTTTGGCACGTCGGGTAGGTCGAGCAATTTCCGCATCGTTCCAGCCGCGGAAGCAGATCAATGGTGCAGCGAGGACTGCGCGAGGAGGGCCATGTACCTGAAAGTGCAACTCTCCGAGACGCCAGCCTGGGAACGGGATGGGGGATACGGCGGCGAGCTTGAGCTGCTCGGCGAGCGTGAAGCGCTCTCCGAAAGGCAAAGGCTCGACGATAGGTTGGCAGACGACTTGAAGAATCTAGACATCATATCCGACCCGGAGGGACGAGGTGTAGAGGATAGGAGGGACTTGGCGCTGGAGAGGGGCGAGATGGCACCAGACGCTGTGATGAGGGGTGGCCTGGTGGATGTTGAGGTGAGGGAGAAAGAGGTAACTAGACAAGCTGTGCCGCCGAGTTTTGAAGATGAGTTCGATGATGAGGATGAGCAGGTCCGGCGGAGGTTTGACGCCATGCATCTCAAGCACGAAGGGTATGCTTCAAGGTGATGGAAGGGAATGTAAAGGCTGGTTGTTACATCTTCAGGGAGTTGGATGGCGTTTATAGAAGGCTGGATCCTACGGCGTTATCATCTATGAGATACCCGGAGCAGAAGACTCCACACGCAATACGGAGCATTTGTACACAAAAGTATAGCAGGTTCATCAGAGGTCAAATTTAAGAAGACAAAACTAAGTATTCATTGACTAGCTGCCAGTGCTTCTCTAATGTCTACGGGTTGCTTGAACTGTTGTCCGTGGGAATCCTAAAAATTAAACTTGCACATATTCACACATTCGTTTTTGTCACCATTTGGGGATGAATCGTATCAGTCAATGTGATGGCTGGGGCAGCACTTCACGCACAGCATAGAACAAAAGAAAGTGGCAATCAAGCATCATCTCCCGAGGGAGAATCAGCGACACCTAGTGGAGGTCATGATCTTACATTGATCTAGTATGCATAACGTTTCCGCCAGACGCCCAGAAGCAATGCGCCATTTGCAACCCCTTATCCTCCAAATCCCAAAACAAACACTTAATCCTTGCGAGGAGGGCGGTCACCGAAGCGGCGGGGGCCACGCTCGGTGGTCTGCTGCTGGGCAACGGCGACGATGGAGACTGGGATGGAGTCGAACTGAAGATTGTTAGGGAGTCTGTCGGTGACAAGTTGGACGAGTTACTTACGCCGAGGGTCTTGAGGAGGTCCTTGGTCTCCTGGTCAACCTCGAGGTTGCCGCTCTCGGAGTTCTGGGTGAAGTCGAGGGCCGAGACCTCTGGGACGTATTGATCCTTGCGCTCACGCTCCTCTTCTTGGAGCTTGAAGGAGATACCGCGGACTGGGCCACGCTGGATACGCTTCATCAAGTGAGTGGTGTATCCGGCAATCTAAGTCACTTGTCAGATTATTTCCTTTGCAGTGCCAGACCAGCAATTTGACGTACCTTGTTGCGCAGGCGCTTGGAGGCAATGATGGCGATCTCATCGCAGATTCTCTTGTTGGTCTCGAAGTCCAGAGTCAACTTTGGGTAGTAACGCTCAATGATGACCTTGGCGGACTTCTTGACAGTCTGTGTCGCATCATGTCAGTGTCTGTTGATTGCAACTATTTTGAAGCGCCATGAGAACCAACCTTAGTGCGAACGCGACCCATGATTGCGGTTGTCGATTTGAATTGTCGAGAATCTGGTTGAGGAGCTTGTCGTGATGTCGTGAAGGTCCTCTGGAAACTTTTGATATTGTGTGGTCGCTTAACGTAGTAGGGCAGAAAAGTCTTGGCAAAGAATTTGTGGACTGGCTGACGCCTGAGGCCGGAAATAATTGCAAGTCACATGATCGGCCTCGAATTCTAGCAAATAGATGGTCATAACACAATTCAAAGTTATATCTACATCTAATCTACATATCGTGCTTCCAATAACGTACATCTCTACCCCAGTATACTACTTCTGTTGTGGTTTAGCAGCCAAGAGGGATTCCAGCTGCTCAAACTCCTCCTTTCCGGTTCTCCTCTCATTAGACCTTGGCGTGGATTGAGTCCATCGCTCACTCTCAACGTTACGCGCCCTGTCGCCAAACGCATTGTCGGTCGCTGAGCTCAATCCGTATCCGCCGGACGAGGCGCCATATAGTGTGCGGAATCCCGTCTGGCGGGCTGTTCTCCCGCTATCAACCGGGCTTTGCGGTGCTGCCGTAGAAGCTGTCCCCTCCAGGACCGCAACAGCTGCGTTCTGAGCTCCAGATACGGAGAGGTTAATGCGACCCTTGGAGTCAATAGTGGCGGATTTTGGGCTAAGGTAGACCTTGGAGCCTCCAACCTTCTCGGGTTCGATGTTAAGGAGGCCTGGTAGTCTATCCGCGTTGGTCCTTCTGCGGCCGTGGCCAAATGTCGATGTATTGAAGTAGTCCGAAGTCGTTGGAACATCGACAACAATACCTGCCACACCGAGTTTTGGTGCAAAGCTTCCAACGGCTGCGTTCTTGGGGAGAATAACTCGCCCTTGCACAGGTGCATGGTCGTGTTGAGGTCCATAGACGGGATGGTTGGAGATGTGCGCACCAGTCCTGAGGTATGAGAGACCCGCTGAGGGATGGGTCTTTGGCGGGCCGGTGTTGGCGTACGGAGAGCTGGACTTCTGGATGTAGTCCTCGGCCTTGACGGTCTTGCCAAACAGCGCTCCCGACGTCATGTCCGTGAACAGGCTCTCTGCGACGCTTCCGTAATCATCGTTGACTGATGGGGACGGAGGGAGGTCTAGGAAGTCTCGGATAAGTCTGAATAGCTCAGAGCGATCCTGTCTCAATGTGCGCAGATACTGCGTCATTTCCTCCTCGGTCATCTCGACTGCTTCAACCGACTCGGGTGCAGCCTCCCCAGCCTCCATGGCCTTGCGCTGAGCAGCCTTGGTGTCCTGGTCGGCTTTGTAATTCTGCAGGAACTTGCGGAATTCTGGCCTCCTCTTGGCAACCTCCATCCTCACATATTCATTGAACTCGCCCTCTGTTTGTCCTGCCAACCATGGTCCGTCAAACTTCCACCGGTGGTCCTTATTCGCTGCATCGCCACCTGTTGCTGTGATATCCGTATCAGCTTCAAAAACTCCGCGTCCCGGAGTCCTGCTGCCTGGGCCATAAGTGCCCGCCGCTGCGACTGAAGGTGCAGTCAATGGCATGTTCAGCTCCTGCCATTTGCGAAGGGTGAGGGTATGATCAGCCGCGGATCCGAACTCAGTAATATGATCGTAGGTATCGACAGAGCTAATGCGGATAACTGGAGTCGAGGTCTTCATAGTAGAGCGGAGAGGCAGATTGCGCTTGAACCCCCAGTCGCCCTTCGAACGGGATGACGAGGGCGTGCTAATTGAGAGATGGGTCGGATGAGGGAGGGTAGCACTATCTGAGCCAAAGGTAGATGTCGAAGCCATCTCCGAAGTCGGGCGCTGTATCGGCGCTGGGACCGAAAACATTCGGGATGCTCTGAGGAGGGCTCCTCCTGGGGAGACCGACCGAGATGCCATGGTAAATGATGATGCCCCAGTGCCTCGCCTCACTCTGAGGAGGCAATCCAGGCGTCTATATGCTCAACAAATCCGGATGAATCCCGGGTGGCGCAATCGAGCCGGAAAACTATTCGTAGGTAGCAATTGGCCAGTGTTGGTTGTGTCGTTGATGTCTGGAGTTGTCGCGAGGAATTTAGAAATTGGAAATGCGCTAGTGCGGAAGCTTCCGAGTCCGTGGCAAGGGGTGATGTTCCGAGCGGGAGACAGACGAACAAATGGAGGTATAAATTCCCACAAGGTATTATAAATGCTGCTCTCTGCACTTTAAGTGTAATCGTTAGCTTTGTATAATTTGATGCACAGGTTTTACTTGGTAGCACTAAGCACAGTATAGAGGCAACACTTATCCAGTGAGCTCTGTACGGGCTCGTAGCGCAGCTACTATTTGTTTCTGTAATCTCGCCCAATACACCTCATAAAGCCAGCCTATTATTATCTATATACATGAAAATCTGATTCAGAACCATCTCAGACTACCCATATCTAAACGGATGGGCCTCGGTATTTAACACATATTCGTCCAGGCTCACCAACTCCGGCTCACTGTAAAGCAAATAGAAGTATTTCAACGTCTCCGCGAGCCAGAAACTCTCCATAGAATCTTCTTGGGTCGGGTTGGCATCCATGACATTTTTGAGCCTCGCATTTGCAATGTCGGTCCTCGTGTGTTTTGTTATGGCCTGGAACATCTTCCAGCCCTTGTCCTGCCATGACGGGTCAGCCGTGAGGCGGTACATGATGAAAACAGACTCTATCGCTTCCGGACGGAGTTGGTAGGAAGAATCGTCAATGTATCGGAAGCCGCTCCCTTTTGCAGTCCAATTGCATGCGTTAGGGTTGTCACACTTGTCGACGTGGAAAATCTCAGGCATGATCCCCGATGGCGTATTCTCGTATGCCCACACGCATCCATCGGTGAGCTTTTTAGCTGTCTCCAGTTCATCATCGGAGTTGCTTATTCGAGACCCAAGCCCTACCATCCCGCCAACGAAGCAAGCCAAGTGTTGGACTTCGGTATTGAGGCGTGCAAGTATTGAGTTGGCGTTGTACGAGCCGGAAAAGAGAATATCGGGGTTTCCTGGGAGCTTAGGTCGAAAGAAAAGGTTCTTGCTAAATGTCGGGAGGGCAGTCCGATACATGTTGAGATATTGCTCCGATGAAGTCGACGAGCGAACGAGTAGATGAGTCTTGGGCAGATACTCATAGGCAGAGTCTAGGAGGTATGTTAGCAAATAGGTACAACCAACAGGCGGGTATATGAGACTCACCTGCAAAGGCGCCGAGCGTATACGAGCTGGTCGAGAATGTCAACTTAGGTCCTTTGCAGTCTACTTGCGAGGGCCACATCCCAGGCAATGAAGATTTCGTCTGCGATTCGTCCAACTGGTCTGTGATCTTCTGCACCGCGTCGGCATATTTCGGATTTCCCGTGACTTGGCTGAGTCGAATAAGCTCCAGGCTCAAGCTTGCAATCTGCGCGACCAGCACTCCATTCTCACCTGTCAACAGCCCATCTACCTCCCTCTCCCACCAGTAATAAGGGACTGGGATCCCATTCTCAGTATTGAATGCGCCGTAGAGAAAGTCTCCCAGCTCCGTGGCCTTTTTTATGAGAATTGGGTACTTGTGCTCACTGATATCCCATGCGCCAAGCAGCCCGCCTAAATAACGGATAGCAACCTCAAAAACAGGGACACGTTCTGCGTTCGGTTTGGAAAAGTTGATCTTCTCCAAAGCCTTGAGTGCATACTCAAATTCGTCAATCATTCCCATTATGTATAGAGTGTCCAGTCCGTCCACTATTGTCGCCGCCCAACCAGCGAAGGGATCCTTGTGCCCCCCGGACAACGGCATTACCTCGTCATGGAGCCACGCATGCTTCTTGTACCCCTTCCAGGCGTGTTTGAACGCATCCTTGACTTCCTCCCGCCGTTGTAGCCGCAGGTCCTTGGTGGCAGGGTATTCGGATGGGAAGATGGCTTGTATCTTGTACTGGCGTTTCTCTGTTGGGACGGCTTGTGTGACTGTGGGTGATGGGCGTTCGGGCCGCCGGGTGGGCTCATGTGGGAACGTGAAGAACAGGACAATTAAAATGACGGTAAGAACTAGATATCTGATCTTTCTCCGTTGCGACAGAACCAGAGACTTGGTGGAAGGCGACAGCGAAAGGTAGCGGAGCATGGTGTCGGTTTGGCTCTCCGCCCTGCTTTTGATATTTCCGGGTGTCAGAGTGCCAAAGCCGGTGGTAGTATTTAGGATACGTCGACAACAAGGACAGGCGTTGTGGTCATGGCGGAAAGGGGAAGAGTTTCAACGTGGTTGTGGCATGGGCGCATGTATCTATATTTACACTACACGGTGAGGGATTAGGACTCCAATCTGTTTCTCGTTGGGTGCATGACTTACTACTGGTATTCTGAAAGAGCGACAAGAGGAAACGGTGCTGCAATTCGGCCAGATGAGGGGGGGTGATGCTGGTCCCTGAATCCCTCTCGTCGCGGCTGTGGATCCTTGCGAGGCTGGAAGCATGGTCTCACGCGATAACGAACAACACGCCAAACCGTAGCTCGAACTTTAATTGCCATCGCCAGATAGACCCCACGGGGAACTCGACAAAGCTTCAACCACTTCAAAAACCACCATTTCTCCTCTGCCATTATCCGCATACTCCAGCTATATGTTTATGCTTTAATCCCACCACCGTTGGCTTTATTTCGAAATTCACCTCTTCCATCGGCCATCATGGCGTCCAACTCACGTCACCCCACCATCAATGCGGGCAACCACAAGGGCTATATGGAATATGCGCTCCTACAGGCCAACCTCTCCCCACCAGGACCATCAAACTTTTGTGTCGGGGCCGTCCTCGTCGATGCAGACAAGAATGAGATATTATCGGCTGGCTACACGAAGGAGCTGCCAGGGAATACACATGCCGAACAGTGTTGCTTCATGAAAGTGGCACAACAGCACAACCTACCAGAGGAGGGGATAGCTCAAGTGTTGCCGAAAAACACTGTCCTGTACACGACGATGGAGCCTTGCAACGAGAGACTGAGTGGGAATCTAACGTGTGTGGAGCGGATATTAAGGCTCAACGGCGCGATTAAAGTGGTTTACGTTGGAGTCCTGGAACCAGAGAAGTTTATCGGACAGAATCTAGGTAGGAAAAGGCTCGAAGATGCAGGTATTCAGGTTACGATTGTGGAAGGATTGCAGGATCGGATTTTGGAGGTTGCCACCGCAGGTCATGATAAGCCAGCCCAATGATGCCACCCGGCCATTATTATTGGAAACTGGCGCCGATGTGATAGAAAATCTCCCAGTGACGAACCAGGCTTTCATGTCATCGTATGGAATGGCAGTGGCTGTCCGCGGCGGTTGTTATTAGGAGATGGGCTTGGGGCGCTCTTCACGGATATTCTGCGTTAACTTTGGAGACAAAAAAACCAACCTCCAAGCTTGGCATGTTCATCTTCGATCAGATTTTTAAGGATACATCTCCCTCGTCCCTCTTTTGGGGGGTGAGAGCCAACTGTGCAGCCGCCAGATGTTGGCAAGCTTGACACGACCTGGGTACCTGCCGTCTGGACATATCCTACTGCAGCTGGGTGTTATTGTCGGCTATAAGGAGGAGCGTCAGCCTGCTGCATGGCCAATGGCAACGCAATGCCTATGAAATCCGAAGGCCAAGATTTTAACACACTCGATGCATCAGCCAACCCCAATGGCCTGAGTCAGTGTGTCCAATCTGTAACGTAGCAACGGATCTGGCGCGAACTAAGACATACATTACATACTTTATAGCTTTCTTGATCGGATAATTATATGAGGGGCAGTCATGTCTCGCGTGATAGGACCGTGGTAAGGCCGTGGCGTTGTAGTGGGCATCGTAGTATCAAACTGCTTTATTGTAGAAATAGGAGACAATAGTTTGGTGTAGACGGTACTACATTATAGGTTATTTTGTGAAAAATTTATATGTCCCTTGGTCTTGGATTAATTATTGGAATACGCTATTTTAAAGGCTTAAGTATATTATTATCTTACTATTTTTCTCATATATTAAATATCAAATATTTTATCAATTAACATTTAAAGTTCAATGATACAGAACCAGAAAATCAATTCATATTTCCACATAGATTCAAGCATCTATACCATAATAAAGCCACATATATAATTCATTTTCTTATATTATTATAGCAATCCACTGTTCTAGAGCCATCAAGATTTCCATATATGTCCCACATGACAACCGATAAAATCCTAAAGATGGCTAAACACCGATATGAGGAACCTGTAGATAAGGATACTTATCCGGAAGGATCTAAATCCCAGCCACGATAAATCGGATGCCATGGTAACGAACTTTACTTGAGGATTATTGGAAATAAGAATTGAATATCGCAACGGCACCATCAATATTGAGGTTTCATTATGCCTTGGTATTAAGGCTCCAACAAGCCAACTCCGAGAAGCATTGTGCATACTTGATAAAGCTGCGAAGACAATGCACAATTATCGTACGACCCGCCTTCAACGCCAGTCAATTACGGCACTCATACGGCACGGGAGTTTGAAACGGCATATCTAATGAGGTCCATCTATTTCTCCCCCGGATGAAATCATTTCAACCGTAATAAGGCTTGGGTTCAGGGCAGTTAGGAGAGCATGTATCTGCCCCAGACTGAGCACGAGAGCAGGCTGAAATGGGCAGAATGCAGCCCGGCATTGCCATCGGGAAATATGCGCCGCGGTAAGTGGAGAACGGTGGCTGCCGTGGTAGGGCCGCAGCAGGATGGAGTGAATACATGGGGAGAGCGCTGGCGGCTTCGGGAGCGGGAAAGAGGCGCGGCCTCCTGTAATACTGCTTCGTAGGTGAGTAAACAGGCGATGGCATTTCGTCGCTACGAACTAATTGGACCGCGGAGATGAAACCACAGAGACTCGAGCAAACTGACACGGATCGCCGGGTGGAGATGGAGCCGCATGGCTCTGGAACCTCCAGACTCGAAGTGCGTCCCTCTGTTTGTGCTTTTTCGGAGATGTCATATTTCTGATGAGCGCTGGTAGTCCAGGGGCCAAGTCCCGTCGAGTGGCCCAGAAAGGACCCGACCCAACGATTGACCCTGCCCCGCCATGTATTTGGTATGGCGCGCTCGTGCGCCGGCCTGGCAAACTTATCTCGCCCTAGCAGCGCTCGGCTTTCTAGCACTGTCTCGGACGGAAATAGCTGGGATGCGATGGTGCATTCGCTCTGATGGCCCAATGTGGTCGTTCAAACAGATCGAAACAGATGGTTCCGTGCCCAAGGCGGCCTGGAGTCCGAGCATACAGCAGCTGGCCATCACAGTTGAGGTTTAGCACGCGACGGGCAGTTCTCCCAAGCGTCGGGGAGGGACACCAAAGTCACCAAAGTCCCTCGTTGGCGCAGTTTCTCGCCGTAACGCCAGCGACCGCCACTTGTCTCAGGTATACGAGATGGTTTTCTGGTCTGCCCTGGCCGCTACTGTACGAGTACCGCTGGAAGGTGGGAAGTGCTGCTATTTCTGGGTATACTGCAGGTACCCACGGGGTTCGTGCTCTAGTCCGTAGGCGAAGGAAACATAGTACCCCTTGGTTGGGAGTGATATGTCAGAGACGACCGGCAGACTGGAATGTGAGTGAGTGAGTGAGGGGGTGAGTAGTGGGAGGGATGGGGGAGGTGTGATGACGGTGAATGTGGCTGGCTGTCTGTTATCTCATTTTTTAGGGTTGATATTTTGCCCGCCATAGACGGATATGGTGGTGTGATTAGGCTAGGCTGACTGGGCGGTCGCTGTTGCTATGCCACCATGAAGCTGTAGTAGTTGTGATTGTGGTTGTGACCTTCATGGTCTTTAAATGAGGTTGTTGATTAGGTGATTAGGTGATTAAGCTGTATGAGGATCGGCGGTGGGTGAGCGACGGGCGACCCACGTGCGTGGCCACGATGTCTTTGTCTCGGCAGTGCGACGATGAACGATGGGGGATGAGGATGGAAGAGATGGTGATTGTCAGGGTGGGTGGCATGGCATTATGGATATGTTGACCACGCGGAGAATAACCTTTTACCCCAGAGTATTAGGAAGGAAGGAACGGGAGGGATTGTGATTGTGATTGTGGTAGTATAGGGATGAGAAGTCATATGGAGATTCAAGTTCGAGTTCGAGTTCGAGTTCGATGGACGGGATGGGGTTGAGATACGGCCCTACAGCCTGGCCCGAGGAGGAGAGCTCGGCGACAATAATATGCACGCCGTATGCAGTGTAGTATATATACTCGACCACTCGACCAGCATTCCCCTGCAATGTTGTTATGTATGTATAGTACAACCCCTTTGTACCCGAGTTATTCTGGCCGGGCGACGAATAGGGGCCCTCGTCAAGCAATCCTTTAATATCGCTTACCCGTATTGACAGGGATTAGCCGCACAAGCGCATAAGCACCGTGGCTACGGATGTCTTTCGAGGCACACTACGGTAGCTGTAGTGGGTTCGAGGGCGCGTGGTCATTGGTGTACCTTTTGGCTAAACCACAATAGGGTAAGTGATTGGTCGCTGGCGGGAATAGGGTGGTGGGATTGGTGCGGGTGGGGCCCTGATGGAGACCCATTTGCGGAGAAGGTACTCGTGCTGTATAGAATACTCGTACAGCATTTCTTGGTATGGTATGGTATGGTATGGATGGTATGGGGCGCACGTGTAATTGGCATTGTTACTACTACGCTGTTGTTGTCTATGGAGTATGCCCACAGGTGCCGACGAGGCGTTTGTGACGGCGGGATGGGATATAGAGAGTATAGAGACTACAGTGAATACGACGGGTCCCGTAAAGATAGACGAGACGAAACGAAACGGCGATGGTGAGGTAAGGTAAGGTACAGTTCTGGTCAGGCGATGATGGACTGAGCGTACGCAATCGAAACGACCTGTATGAGTGAGTGTGCGTGTGCGTGTGCGTGTGTGCGACTTGACGCAGGAGACATACCACATACCACATACCAGACACCACACACACACACACCACCACGGCGGATCGGCTGTTGCATTGCACGAGTGGCTTCTGTGGTGAGTGCGTGGTATGTATAGAGAGAGCATAGATAATGGATAATATAAATTCATGGCGCGGCTTTTTAACGGCCACGGCCACGGCCAACTCAACTGGACCCTGATAATTAAGTGATAAGTAAGGAAGGTAGAGCATGTAGAGTACTTTGGTTTGTTCTCCCGCCTAGCGCCCACAATACGCGCACTACGCGTACTAAACGGTACTAAACGAGTGCTAAGTACACCTTAATAGCACTCGTTAGTCCCCGTTTGGGAGACTAACACGTCAGATCCTCATTTCGCTGCTTTTATCCCAACCCCTGTCATACTGGATAGTTGTCGACTACTCTTATTACTCGCCGATATAGCCGTCCGTCGTGCAGGTGAGACTCTGTTCCAGTCATCCAAAGATAGAGCTCACGTGATTGGGCGAATGGATGGATGGTCACACTCTGCATGTACTTTTATGCGTGTTTGCCGCTGAAGAGGTACATTCACCGTCCATCAATCGCCCATCAATCATCCATCTACTGCCCATCCATCGCCCATCTATCGCCCACCTTCCCTTCCCACCATACTCTGGCTGCCCATCGCCGCCTTATTCTTCTCCAGAGTCTAGTTGGGTCTCCCTTGTTGCCCTGTTGTCTCCCCTTCCTTCCCCTTGCTTTTGCTTGTTTGTACTGTACGCATGTACTATACATCCCGTTTACTACTAGTCTCCCACTATGACTATGTACCTAACTATGTACCTAACTATGTACCCCTCTCCCCTCTCTCGTACCTTTTCCCGCCCGTTCCCTTCTTCCCTTCTTCCCTTCTTCCCTTCCTCCCTTCTTCCCTCCCTCTCCCTTCTTACCTTCCCTTTCCCTTTCCCTCCCTCTCTTCCTTCCCTTCCCTCCTCCTTCGCTCCTCCTCCCTTCCATCCCCCCCCCCCACCCCCATCCATACTAAAATACTACTATCCGTACCCACCCACTACTATCCTCCCTATGTACTTTTTATGTATGTTCTATGTACTACACCCACCCACCTAGGCGCAATTCGCCCACCATACATACACATTTTTACCCATACATACTGGTAGTACCACACCCACCCACCTCTACCATGCTCTCCTTGGGGGTACATCCCAAATACTCCCTTACTACTCGTACACTACTAGCAATCTCCCTCGCGCCCTGTTCTTGTTCTTGTTCTCGCCCTCGCTCTCCATCTCCCTCTGCTATTGATCGACACTCCAAACGCCAACGTGCCTTGTCAATCCTTTCCCTCCCACCCTTCACCTCACCCTACCTACTACTTCCTCTCCTCCTCCTCCTCCTCCTCCCTCACGACTTCACCACCTCATCGTCGCCCTCACGCTCCTCTCTCTCTCTCTCTCCGCATCGACGAGTTCCATCTCGGTCACCCTTCAATCCTCTCCCGATACGAGGCCTCTGGGGGTCCGCTGGATAATGGTGCACGCTTCATGATATTAATCTCACTATTGTCAATACAACTGCTTGTCGCATAACCACACCCACCACGAATCTCTCTTGACGATATATATCGTCCGACACTCCTTTGGAAACCCGGTCCCATTCGTTGACCTTATCAAGTGAGTCCATACGTCTCGTCGCTGTGCTCAAATGAGGCGTCGTGGAATACAACAACAGTCAGAGTGATGGATATATCCGCGCGGTCGGGGAAACATCGTGAAACTCTTGTTGCCGTTCCTGTTGCTGGCCTCATTTGAGCCTCTATATGACTGGTGTTTGCCCGAATAGTTACTTACCACGCATCGATCCAGATACACCCACCCACTGACATTTATTGTCATCTACACTCGTTTCAATCGATTTATTTTCAGCCGTCTGTCACCACCAGCGCATCTTGCATTGTCGTCCTCTTGCTGACCGTCCGCCTAGTTTACAGCGCTCGATTTTCGACCTATTCCCCCTGCACTCTACGTCTTCCAGCAATTCAAAAGCCGTTTGCGCATTCGATCGATATATAGACCGCCATCATGCACGCCCGAACAATTGTTGTGGCCGCCGTGGCCCTGCTCTCGTCGAATGTCATTGCACAGGACAGGCCCAAGTTCTACTTCCCGCGACAGGTCAAGCGTGAGATTTCAAACACCACGTCCAACTCCGCCGAAGATTCCTCGAGCTCCTCGACAAAGCGCGACCTCCTTGGCGATCTCCTCGGCGTTTTGACGGGAGGTTCTACAGCCGAAACGGCCGCCCCCGTCGCATCTGTCGCGCCAGTTAGCTCCGTCGCATCTGTCGCACCTGGGGTAGTCAAGACTGTCATCATCTCCAACACCGTCGTTGTTAACAATGGTGTCACGACAACCCTGGGCCAGGCTCCTCCGTCGAGCGCCGCCGCCACTACGGCTACGGGGGCCTCGTCTGTGAAGCCACCTCTGATTGTCCTTCCCACCCTTTCCCTGGGCCTCTCGTCGGTCTTGGACCCGCTTCTCTCGTCTTCTTCCGCTACTGATGGTATTACTGGCCCCAGCGGTGCCTTGGGCTCCAGCGGTGTCCTCGCCCCTGCGCCAACAGCAACAACTGCGTCAGGAGTGACATTCTCTGGCACCGGAACTGGAGTTTCCTCATCGACTGACACCACCGACCCTGATTACGAGACTCTGAGCCCCTCCTCCAGCTCCACCGGCGGCGGTCTTCTGTCCTCCCTCCTCGGCGGGCTTAACCCTGACCCAACGGACACGGCAACAGGCATAGCCACGGGCACTGCCACCGGTACTGGTGTCACGACGACGTTCGCGCCAAGCACCTCTGAATCTGCCTCTGCATCATCGACTGGCTTGGAGAGCATTCTTTCCAGCATTATCTCCTCAGGAACTGCCGGAACCGGAGTCACCGTCTTCCCAACGCAATCAGGAACCAACTCCACGACTCTCCGCGTCCCACCCGTCCCGACTGTCTCGACTGGTGGCGATATCTCATCGCACCGAGGCAACGGAACAGCCATTGTGCTTCCACCCACAACCACCCAGAAGCCCACTTCGTTGTCTGCGACGGCAACGGCAACGGCGACGGAGACGGCGACGGATATCCCGACCACCACTGCTGCAGCCGTTCCAACTACATCCGACTGGGTTGGATCATCCATCCTGATCCAGACCACACAGACCGGCCAAAAGGCAACCACCACCTCGGCGATTCCTAGTGGTATCCCGACCACCTTGCCCCAGGTAGTCGCGCCTCTTACTGGCGTGCCAACCGCAAAGGTGGGATACACTCTCATCCAGGTCGGATTCACGTACGCGCTGAACTATGAATTCGTCGTTGCCAATTCCATGTCTTCTGCCCAGATTTTCACATACCTCCCCAAGGGTATCGCATACGGACTGGAGATCCCGGAGACGGACGTTATCATGCACAGTCTGCAGCCTTACGACACCTCCAGGAGCCTCAACTACATCACCACGCTTGCCCTTGCATACATTCCTACCAAGGTGGTATCTAACCTCGGCATCATGATCCACGTTCCCGTGTCTCGCCTCTACAAGAACCCGTCGGAGCCTGTTGCTGTTATCATGAGCAGCATTAACCCTTCTATCCCTATCACCGTTGGCTCCGGCCTTGATGGAACCGACCCTGCAGCCACTACTGGTGGTGATGGATCGTCTCCCACATCGGGCGGTAAGGATAGTACCAGTGGAAACGGTGGACTCTTCGACTCCAACACCCAGGACAATCAGTCAGCGAGCGCCAAGGGAATGACTGCCGGAATTGCAACAGGAGCCGTCGCTGCAGCTGCTGCCTACGGTGCAGCCATGTTCTTCATTGCCCGCCGCTACAAGAAGCGCAAGCTTTCCCACCGCCGCGCAAGGTCTCTCATGAACCCTGGCGAGATGATGGAAGCTACCGGCGGCAGCCCAGCCCTCCCCGGTGGTGCCTACATGTCTGGCGGACGCCAATCTACTGGTTCTGGCGAATCTGGCTCAGGTGCATCAGGTGATAGACAGAGCAGGGGTAGCGGAAGGAGCGCCGGAAACTCTGCCAGGACCGCCCAAATCTCCGGACCAATGATGGCAGAGAACTCCCTGGGCTGGAACTGAACATAATTCCGATTACCATTTCAACCAAATCTCATGCCGCCACATACGATACCCATCTGAGCGCTTGATCTTGAGCCCTTGTAACATACTACATGACAGCTGATCGTCACACCGGCATCTTTCCTTCGTCTTAACAATGGGCGGTTGGTACCAGCCATTATTCTCTCCCGCATCACCAAAGTTCTCTCGCCAATCTTCTTCGGGTAAGGGAAACGATGGGGGATTTTTGTACCTTGCGGAGTTTGAGGAGGTAGAATTGACTGGGTAGAAGAGGGGTCACGGCCGCCGGGCTGCCAATTACATATATGCCATGTCGTGCCGTGTCTCACGAGGAATGAAAAATTATCTTTCAATTGTCCAGCCGTCCCACTGTTGTCGACCGAACTCTTGAAGAACCCGGTGTGTCGAGAGACGTGCTTGGTTCGATGTCTACAGCCAGCCATAGTAATTTAAGAACAGTTTTCTTCTACCTAAATTTAAGACTTGTATGTACATGTAGTTGTGACTCCTCGCAAGTATCTTTTGTGATATATATGTAAGTGTATTATTTAAACTGGATCCAATGTATTTCATGTGAGACCCAGTGATGGGCGCGTAATTTGTGGCTTACGACGCTGATCGTTTGTTTCGTGAGCAAGGCGTTGCTAGGTCAACGAGCCAACGTTTACCGATGATGGAGCTCGATTTATCAACGCCGGACCATCGCGGGAACCATCAGGACACTAACTACCCATTGATATTTACCACTTCATATCAAAAGTACACATCCTTCTTGAGACTTCTGCATTTCATCTACTGTTGAGTAGGATTATATTTCACTATCCTCTAAAAAGGCCCTTCTCATTCGCATTGTTTGCGCTGAACGCATGTGGGCTTCATAAACACAACATTCCTCTGACGAGGCACTTCGCATCCCCGCCGCTACAATAAACCACAAAACACAATGTATCGCCCAAACACACCTCCAAACTTTGATCCTCCATCATACGGCCCTCCATCATACGGCGATGAAGATGGGTCAGCGCCGACACACATGTCAAACGATGCGTCCGCCATCCGCCTGTTGACATCAATGGACGACTCGAACTCCAGCTCGAGCGCCCGCATGTATGTAGAGCATCCCGATTTAGTCCCCCGTCCTCTCGCGGTGCACAAGAAGTCTGTGCAGTTCTCCACGCCAGAACACATTGCTGCCCTCCGTGGCGAAGAAGAAGCGATCTCGAGTGGCAAGTTGCCAGCTGCGGTGACCAAGCAAGCGTCCAACCCCTCCCAAGACGATCACATCATCGTGAATCTCCTCCCCAGACTCCCTGATGGACCCTCGCGCAGGAAGTCTTTGCGGACTCAAGTCCGAGCCCACTTGGCTGCTAACGGTGAGAAGAAGAATGAAAGCTTACATGTCAACAGTCCTAACAGCCCACGCCGATCATACCAGCCAACCGTCATGTCGACAAGCTCGCGCTCCAATTCCATCATTGATGGCGCGCCGATATTACCACCGGAGAGCTCGTATGACCCATACACAGGGAGACAGTCGCCGACGCGGTCATGGACCCCATCTCAAACAGCATCTGAGAGGGGTAGGCCACCATCGATAGCACAGTATGAGCCAGCAGATATGAACGGCTCTCCAAGGCCCGGAACACCCTCGTCGAGATACGGCGGTAGCCCGAGGAGACCACTACCACCCGCACCGCTATTTTCTGGCCCGGGTGCTGGTGCGCGCAGCTCCACGTTCGCTGACGACGCGACGGTTTCGATCGCGTTAGAAACAGAAGGAGACGATGTATTTGCACCCAAAAGCACTATCGGGACTGATCATGTCCGATCCGAGTCTCGCGAGTCCTACACGTCAGAGTCGACGTTCACCGAAGAGTATGAGAATGAGAAGTCCGACTTTGAGCACTACGGGCCTGCGCCTGATGGGCGACAGGAGCGCAGAGGTGCGCGCCAGGCTCAGATGGCCAAGAAGGAGGTTCGCCTCATCAACGGCGAGCTTATCCTCGAATGCAAGATCCCCACCATCTTGTACAGTTTCCTCCCCCGCCGCGACGAGGTTGAGTTTACGCACATGAGATACACAGCCGTGACGTGCGACCCCGATGACTTCGTCTCCAAAGGTTACAAGTTGCGTCAGAACATCGGCACGACGGCCAGGGAAACAGAGCTCTTCATCTGTGTCACCATGTACAATGAGGACGAGATCAACTTCACGCGCACCATGCACGCTGTCATGAAGAACATTTCACACTTCTGCTCGCGCTCGAAGTCGCGCACATGGGGCGAGAACGGCTGGCAGAAGATTGTCGTGTGCATCGTCTCTGATGGTCGGCAAAAGATCCACCCGCGCACGCTCGATGCGCTCGCGGCGATGGGCGTGTACCAGGACGGCATCGCCAAGAACCTCGTCAACCAGAAGGAGGTGCAGGCGCATGTGTACGAGTATACGACGCAAGTGTCGCTGGACTCTGACCTGAAGTTCAAGGGCGCGGAGAAGGGAATCGTGCCGGTGCAGATGTTGTTCTGTCTGAAGGAGAAGAACGCGAAGAAGCTGAACTCTCATCGCTGGTTCTTCAATGCCTTTGGTCGCGCGCTGACGCCGAATATCTGCATCCTGCTCGATGTGGGTACGAAGCCGACGGGGAACTCGCTGTACCATCTGTGGAAGGCCTTTGACACCGACTCGAACGTCGCAGGTGCCTGTGGAGAAATTGTGGCGATGAAGGGGAAGGGCTGGCTCGGATTACTGAACCCGCTGGTTGCGTCGCAGAATTTCGAGTACAAGATGTCTAATATCTTGGATAAGCCGCTAGAGTCGGTGTTTGGATACATTACTGTCCTGCCTGGTGCTCTTAGTGCGTATCGTTACCACGCCCTGCAGAATGACCATACTGGCCATGGCCCGCTGAGTCAGTACTTCAAGGGCGAGACTCTGCACGGCCAGAATGCCGATGTCTTTACAGCCAATATGTATCTCGCTGAAGATCGTATTCTATGCTGGGAGCTTGTAGCAAAACGAGACGAGAGATGGGTGTTGAAATATGTCAAGAACTGCAAGGGAGAGACTGATGTGCCTGGTAAGTTTTATCTATTTCTCCGGTCGAACGTTTGGCTAATAAATCCTCAGACACCGTTCCCGAGTTTGTCTCTCAGCGTCGCCGCTGGCTCAATGGAGCCTTCTTCGCCGCCGTCTACTCTCTGGTGCATTTCAAGCAGATCTGGAACACAGACCACACCATCGCTCGCAAGATCCTTCTCCATTTTGAATTCGTGTACCAGCTGCTCAGTCTGCTCTTCACGTTCTTCTCCCTGGCGAACTTCTACCTTACGTTCTACTTTGTTGCTGGCTCGCTCGCGGATCCCACGGTCGATCCGTTTGGCCACAACATCGGGAAGTACATTTTCTATTTCCTGAAATATGTCTGCGTGCTTCTCATCTGCACACAATTCATCCTCTCCATGGGCAACCGGCCGCAGGGCGCGAAGAAGTTGTACCTCTCTAGTATGGTAATCTACGCAATCATCATGATATACACAACCTTTGCGACGGTCTACATCGTTGTGCGGCAGTTTACGAGCAATACCGTAACCATTGGGAACAACATCTTCACCAATGTTGCTGTGTCCATCGCCTCAACGATCGGACTGTACTTCTTTTCCTCCTTCCTGTACCTGGACCCGTGGCACATGTTCACCTCAGCCGCGCAGTACTTCGCGCTCCTGCCCAGCTACATCTGCACGCTGCAGATCTACGCCTTCTGTAATACCCACGACATCTCCTGGGGAACCAAGGGTGACAACACCGTCCGCACCGACCTCGGCACGGCCATCTCCAAGCACAAGGGTTCGACTGTCGAACTCGACATGCCTAGCGAGCAGCTCGACATCGACTCCGGCTACGACGAGGCTCTGCGCAACCTCCGCGATCGCATCGAGGTTGCCGAGGTCGGACCCTCCGAGGAGACCGCACAGGAGGACTACTACCGCGCTGTGCGCACGTACATGGTCGTCTCGTGGATGGTGGCGAACGCCATCCTAGCCATGGCTGTTTCAGAGGCGTACCAAGGCACGCACATCGGGAGCAACTCGTATCTTACGTTTCTGTTGTGGTCTGTGGCGGCGATCGCGCTGTTCCGCGCGGTGGGCAGCACGACGTTCCGTATCATTGAGTTGGTGGGCATGCTCATTGACGGAAAGGCGAAGTGGGAGAGCGGGAGCTACCGCTGGGGAGGTAGCTCCCGCGGTGGCAGCACCGTTCTGAGTTCGAAGGCGAGAGGGGGAGGATTCTGGACGAAGTTTGGGTTTGGGAATGTCAAGGATAAGATTAGTGATATCTCGAGTAGTATTGGGAGTAGCGTTTCGAGGAAGTGAATGAGGGGTTTGGGGGTTAATTGGCGATTGATGGGGTGGTGTGGAATTTACGGACGGATAGGGGATATTGGATGGGTTTATGATCTGGGATATATGTCTGGTTTCGGGGGTTGGCGTTGGGGATCTGTATTATGGTGTAGACTGCTTTGTTTATATGGTATGAAATGAGGATGGGGACGAATGAAGTTCCGGTTAAACGATGCTTTTTTTGAACGCGTACATGCATCCTTGTCAGCCCTAAAGCTGTAACTTGCCAATGGCCAACCCTCAATTGCTGCCCATTAGCTTGCACCACTCCCCGAGCCAGCACAGACATGTTTACAGAAACTTGGCAATTGCTATTATTATTTAAGGCGGGTAAGAAGTGTGGGGTACGACCACGCGGCAGCGATTACAAATTCAGATCTACCCCCTTCGATCTTTGTCCTATGGCGGGGTAGATAGGCCTGCTTTGTCAGGGACGGCGGTATTCTCCAATCTGACTTGGTGAATCCCGCTGCGGGGGAATGCAAACCTCGAGCGGTGACGGAGTTGGTTGGGAGCTGGCTGCTAGCTACGCCGTGTTCACCCTGTCAGCACTAGCGGAGAGCTCAAATTATATATTATGGACAGATGTCCTGCTCTAAAACGAATGCTCAATTTGAGATTCTATTACCTGTTACTCAAATTTGAAAATAATTAGTAAATTGAACTTTTTTGTATCGACATCAGCCCACCAATCTACATCATGACTTCCCTCTACGACCAATCAATCCCAGTACTAATCAAGTACTTCAACAACATCTCTCAAATTCTCGACAAGACCATCGCCTATGCCGACGAGAAGGGCATCTCTCACGAGGAGCTGCTCACCGCTCGGCTGCGAGATGACATGAGGCCGTAAGTCTATATATGTCAATCTGTTTTATAGATTTCTGTGTTGCTCGTCTACCCATCGGCCTCGAAAGATGATCGTGTCTAATCTTACAGCCCCAAATAGTCTTCCTTACCAAATTCAGTCCATGTCCAACTCGTCTAAATTCCTCTGCGTCCGCGCCTTTGGCATTGAGAATGTTGTGTTGGAGGACGACGAGGCAACTTTCCCTGAGCTCAAGGCCCGAATTGCCAAGACCATCGAGATCCTCCAATCAGTGGACCCAACGAAGATCGATGCGAAGAAGGTTATCGAAGAGCCGATCATAATGGAGTCAAAGATGGGCGACTTTAAGTTTGAGAGCGGGCAGGCGTATCTCAGCGAATTTGTCATCCCGAACTTCCATTTCCATATGTCGACGGCATACTGCATTTTGAGGAGCCTCGGTGTGCCACTGGGTGCTATGGACTATCTTAACGATGTCTTTCACAAGGCTTAGATTTCCAATTTCAGATTAGGAAAATGCACATTGTGCACGGCGTCATGTTTGTGGCCGCTTAAAATCGAATTCGTTAAACTCTTGTCTTCTACTTATATGTAATTGCTGGCCGATTACCCACTGTATATGCATTAATTCTGGATATAGCCCCCAGTACATACAGCAGAATGTCAGTTGGAAAAGGCCCCTACGTCTATTTAAGCCTCTTATATTCTAGATGCAAGCCCCTGTCGTCCTCGCACGCCATATTTGCTAAGGAATAAGCTTATAATATTACAGTTTTGGAACAATGGCAGGTACTAGGGCCCTTATTAAGCACCAACACACTTCAAACCTGTTTTTCCCACTGTTCTTCTACTCATAGACTTCGGTCCTTAGTATATTTACAAAGGTACCGAACGACGGCTGGCATTATCCTCACTGTGGTCTCAAGATTGCGGCCGCCACAATTACAAGAAATCAGTTCTGTATTCATAATATAATTAATATCTACCCCTTTCCCTTCCCATATCATCAATAGTCAATCAAAACATAGTTCCATCGACCGTAGAGGTCAACCTCTCAACGAAAAGCGTCTTTCGAAGGTATACTACTACAAAAGTTGGAATTCTAAACCATCCGAAATGACCGGTTCCCGATTGCCTCCCGATCTGAAAGCCCATAAAGCCTACACAGGATTAGCTGAAGCTCTGATTTGACGCTAAATTAACGTACGACTTGTCAATGGTTGGTAAGGAGGTGGTATTTTGTCACCCCTAAGGGTGAATGAGATGGCCTTGGCAACATGAACTGATTGTCTGTCACAGGATAGAAACTGCGAGTATTCCGTATCACAGACATCACCGATGGCCCACACCGACCCGGCATTCTTAACTTTGAGATACTCGTCGACAACAACATATCCTTGGGTATTGAGAAACCTTTCCGGGACGTATGAAGAGTTCGGGACCAAACCAAACGTGGGAATGGTCAAATCTGTGATTAGTTTCTCTCCGTTCGAAAGGACAAGTTCTTGCCGGCCATCTGGCTTTTGGATTGAGCTCGTCATTTTTGTTTGCAACTTAATGTCCACGTTCAACTTCTGGAGCGTGCTCGTCGATAGCTTCGATACGCTTGCTGGGCTGCCTTCGATAACTGCTGATCCACTTCCGAGCTGTGAGGGTTAGCAGGGGCAAATGCCTTCAGATTTTTAAACTCACTAGAATAATCTTCTTCGTTTGTCCATACTCGAACCCTAGTTCACCAGCAACCTCAACACCTGTTACTCCAGCACCACAAATGACAATTGTCTCCGCCTTTGCCACCTTTGCTTGGAAAGCATGCAGTGCATCCTTCGTAGCTTGTGTTGATCCCACCCCTTTAAATGGCATACCTTCCTTGGCATTGGTTCCAGTACCAAGAATGAGAAAATCGTAGTCGAGAGTTATATTATTAGAAACCCTCACTTTTTTGGCGTCAACGTCGAGCGATTCGGCATAACCAAGAACAAATTCGAATTGACCAGCAGGATATTGGTCAAAGCCAGCACTGATCGGTTGGAAAAGCTTCTCATCTTCGATCTGTCCCGGGATTATGCCTCTAGGCGACGCTATATTCCAGTAGAAATCTGTATTCGGAGACACAAGGGTAACCTTGAAGGGGATGTTGTTTGTAGCTTGTTTAAGGATCCGATGAGCTGTGCTGACTCCAGCGTAGGAGCCACCGAGTATGACGATATTTTTCATCGTGATAAGTGATTTTTTCGGTATGAGTAATTGATAAAGAATGGGGAAGATGCTGGCTTTGAAGATCCCACTATGGAACGGACATTATATAGCATTTTGAAGTGAGGAGATGTCAGTAAGGTGCCTATAATAAATTTCAGAATAATGCTTATGAAGCAAGATGGACTCTGTGTATCGGTAACGCAAGCATGTCTTCTGCCATTATGTCACACTGGCCGACCAGTACGGACTGCTCGGGAGTTATCCTATCCCCGAATTATTCAGTCATTTCGCTAATGTGTGAGGTCTCATACTGGCCAGAACATGATAAACACTCTCTGAGACTGGGAACACCAGGGTTGATGAGGCATTAGCGGGGCCCGGCAACCAACCAGACGTGGCACCGCAGCCACATCCAATCATAGGAGCTAGCGCTGAACCCAACTTCCGCGGTCAACAGCCAATCAGAAATAGAACCGCAGCGCGCAGTAATGGCCAAGAGTGTTTCTTTCAACGTCCTTCGAATACAATTTTAAAAGGCGATTTTTAGGGGAGTCAGCCTCAGATTGGAGACGGGGCCTTATTGTGGGCTAGTCTCAGTTTAGTGCTTCTATGGCGAATCATGGCGTTAACCGCCCCTTCAACCAATGATAGTGAGTTCCGCAGAGGGTTGCGTGCAAATTTCCTATAGCTTGCTGCTTGCGAAGTATGAGGATATGAGGGTGTGTTTGTCATCGAAAGAAATCTCATTGAAATCATTAGTAATTATACATCTATTTCTCAGCCGCCGTTTCTATCCCTTGAAAAGTGGGTTCCCCTCCATAAGGGCAAGGAAAGTTTGGATTAGAACACTCATTAAATAAGTAGAATATCAGGAATAAGTTCAAGGCTATCTTCCCATAGGAAGCTAGATTCGGCCCTCCTCTTATCCCATACCTCTTCTAGAATTGGCAAGATTCTCGTCCGTTGTTTAAGTGAGGTATCGAGCAGCGGCGGAGATGAGAAAGCGTCCCGAAAGAATTGTTCGTCTCCCTGCCTCGCCACCGACCCAATAACATACAGTGGGGCGACCAACGCTGGTAGGACATGTGTAGGAACCTCTGTCTGAAGAATTATCATAGCCCTTGCAATAAAAACGTCTAATATCCCGAGCTCTTGGAAGCCATGGGTAATCAGGTGAAGGTAAACGGACGCCATGATTGCAAATAATGGCGTAATGAGCGTTGTCGGGTTGCATAATGCGACGTAATCGGGCCCATATGCTTCTAAGCCACTTTGTATCTCTATATCGATATCAATAATAGTCTGCTTAAATTCTTCACAATTAAAGTGACCCTGTCGCAATGCTTGAAGTTTGTTTGCGTGTAGCGCAGCGATGCGGCCAAT
Source organism: Pseudogymnoascus sp. 23342-1-I1 (assembly GCA_001662575.1). Lineage (NCBI taxonomy): Eukaryota > Fungi > Ascomycota > Leotiomycetes > Thelebolales > Thelebolaceae > Pseudogymnoascus > Pseudogymnoascus sp. 23342-1-I1. The sequence continues at coordinate 277,820 of KV454999.1, read as the reverse complement.
CTGAAGCATAACCCAGTTCTTGCAGCCCATAATATCTTCAAGCTGGGTCTGAGAATCGGGAGCCATGACAGTGGAGTGGAACTCTAGTAAATGTGGCGTAGTTGCTGCTGTGATGCACGAGACGATGTCCAGCCAGATCAGTGTCCCACTCATAAACCTAGAGTGTGCTGTGTCGTTGGAAACAAGAGCTTCGTATTCGAGAAGTGGAAGCTCCTTATTTAATACTGCCCTTGATTCGCCGGTCAGATCAGTTGGTGCCGAGCCATATTTGTTGCTTCGCAGATACATATTAATTGCTGCACGCAGATGAGAATGCCAGGCATTGCCGTAGTTGGTAAAAAGCTGGCATCGTTAGGACAAGGAATGACATATGGGCGAGATAATACCTCAAAAAATGAGAGCTGAACGATTGCCGTCATTACTCCTAGCTCGCAATTGGGACAGGACGTTTGGGTAAACATATTAAGTGACTTTATACATGTTTCAAGCTGTTTTTCCTGCTGGACTAGCGTAGCGATCTGGCATGGTTGGCTGAGCATTGTAGAGGCGGCCGTCCGGCGATGGTATGCGCTCAGAGCCAGAGCAGCGTGATAGAATGATTTTCTTTGAAGGAGTGCGCATAGCAGCCACCCACGCCCTCCCCCTTGGATCCCAGGTTTGTACACGGGATACTGCAGTGGGAATACATTGTCTAGGAAGTGCATCAAGAGGGTAGTCTCATCTACCGAAAAGGCGGCATCAGGCTTCTAGATAACGTTAGTTTGGGTCCTAAGGATTGAAAAGCATCGACTTACATCTAGACTCGGAACAGGGGATGACGAACTCTCCGACACAGTAGTTGACTTGGGTGCTATCTTGGCTGGATCACGATGCTTTACAGATTGGGCTGTTTTGCGTCTTGATGTATGCTTTACAACCTCTTTGATGCCATTCGCCACTGCTCTTTCACCGTCGCCGCCATCCATCCAGTCCGGCTTTGATCCATAGCCATGGCAAGTGATGGATAGTGATTCACAAGTCGAGCACTGAGGGTGGCCCTCGTCGCATTTCTTCTTGCGCAAGCGGCAGGTCCAGCAGCCCTGCTTGCTCCATAATGGCGGGGCCATTTTTGGTATAGCAATTTTCACAAGTTTATATTATATGGTAGTAGTTACATAGAGGGAGTTATTCTGCGTGTAGAGACTCCCGCGTGTAGGTGTTGAGTGCTGACGAATCCCTCAGACGCGGGCGGATCGTACGGCGGTACTTGGACGTACCATAATGATGTGCCATAAAGCTTATGTTATTTCGAAACCCAGGTTCTGACAGGGTCACGGGCCCGGCGGTCGCGGTCAAACACTGACACCGACGCCGACAACGACAATGACAATGACAACGACAACTTGTGGAATGTTTGTTTCTAGCGGCTACTCCTACTCAGTATTTCCATGGCCAATATAGAGTATAATACAGGGTACTGACACTATTACAGGTACTGTACAGCGCGCAGGCTTCCCACTAGGCATCTCACCGAGTACACAGGGGAATACTCTGGGGATCTGACCATCTTGGCGTCCCAACAAGGCCAACCCCGACCATCCCTAACCGTCCCTAATCAAGTAATTATAGCTTTGATTATGGTGGGGTAGCGGAGAAATCTCTAATGACAACCCCGACAGTAAGCTTCATCCGGACTAAAATGCACAGAATAGGAAGTTTGTATGAAGATGCGTGTGGAGAAGGACCGAGGCCAAACATGTGAGCTCCCCACGATGATCGACACATATAGACAAAAAGGCAGGACTCAGCAAAATGCGAAGAAACCCCAGCTTTTCCGACTTCTTCAGCTCCTCTAGCAAGCTACAATAATTGAAGCCATGAAGCTCTGCCGTATTACATACTTACTAGCCTCTGTGATCGTCACGGTGTACGTCCCTCCACTCCAACGTTACTATCCACCTCCAATTGACTCTGAAAAAGACGTGCGGCGACGACCTATGAGTACATTGTTGTCGGCAGCGGCGCCGGTGGAGGCGTTTTAGCTGCTCGTCTTGCGCTCGCGGGACGCAGTGTTCTTCTGATTGAGGCTGGTGATGACCAAGGTACCAACGACAACTACACCATCCCTGCCTTCAATGCAAAGTCTACTGAAGATTCCTCCATGGCTTGGGATTTCTTTGTGCGGCATTACGAAGACGACACTCGCCAAGCAAAAGACTTCAAGGTCACCTACACGACGCCCGATGGCAACGACTACACTGGGTTGGAACCCCCCGCCGACGCCGCCATGAAGGGCGTCCTCTATCCCCGCTCTGCTACACTCGGTGGCTGCACCGCTCACAATGCCATGGTGGCAATCTACCCCCACCAGGACGATTTCCAGTATCTTGCCAGCCTCACTGGAGATAAGTCATGGACCCCTGACAGGATGCGCAAGTATTTTATCAAACTGGAAAAAAGCGCGTACCTACAAGGTGTTCTCAGCCCTAGCCACGGGCACAGTGGTTGGTTGGGCGTCGACCTCACTCCTGTAACCCTCGCTCTTAAAGACCTCAAGCTTTTAAGCATGATCCAAGGCGCCATTACAGCCCTCGGAGGCCTGACGGAGAGCGTTCTCAACCTCGCGACGTTCCTGGCTGGCGATGCGAATGCTGACTCCCCACTCCGCGACAGCACTCAAGCCCTCTACCAAATCCCTATCGCCTCGCAAGATGGTGCCCGAAGCGGTGTTCGTGACTTTATCGTCTCGGTGAACAACGCGGTCAACGCGGATGGGTCGAAGAAGTACAAGCTTGAAATCCGCACTCACTGCCTGGCAACCAAAGTCAACTTTGATTCCTCCACCCCCCCAAAAGCTACAGGTGTCTCCTTCCTCGACGGTCAGAGCCTCTACCGTGCTGACCCTAGGTCTGGCGGGGCATCCGCTGGAACACCGGGTTCTGCAACTGCGTCTCGGGAGGTTATCATTTCGGGAGGGACCTATAACTCGCCGCAACTTCTCAAACTCAGTGGCATTGGACCTGCAGCTGAACTCCAAAAATTCGGCATCCCTGTCGTGAAGGATCTCCCGGGAGTTGGAGCCAACCTGCAAGACCACTACGAGGTGGCAGTTCAAGGAACTACGCATACAGACTTTAACGTCCTTAAGGGCTGTACCTTTGGCACCTCTGATGAATCAGACCCGTGTCTCAAGACGTGGCACAATGGCAAGAATGCGCTCACCAAGGGAACATACGTTTCTAACGGATTTGTGGCCGCCATGTTCATCAAGAGTAGCCAATCGGCCGACGGTAATTATGACGAGTTGGCCTTCGGCGGGCCCCTTAACTTCCGCGGGTACTATCCGGGATATGCGGTTGATGCTACGGCCGCAAAGAACACCTGGACATGGGCTCTGCTGAAGGCACATCCCCGTAACACGGCTGGTACTGTGCAGCTGGCGTCAGCCGACCCCCGAGACACCCCTAAGATCTCTTTCAACTACGTAAGCGATTGATTTTTCAATTTATAGTCCGCTGCTAATATTGACTCGAACAGTTCGACGCAGGCTCTGGTGACTATGCAGCCGATCTTCAGACAATCACCGAGTCGATTCGGATCGCGCGATGGGCTATCGGAAACCAGACTGTGCCCCTAACTGAGGTCCTACCTGGACCTTCAGTGAAGACCACTGAAGAGATCCAAGACTACATCAAGAACACGGCGTGGGGACATCACGCCTCGTCTACGTGTGCGATCGGCGCAGACGGTGACCCTATGGCCGTGTTAGATTCAAGCTTCCGCGTCCGGGGCGTGTCGGGTCTTCGCGTCGTTGATGCCTCGGTCTATCCGAGGATTCCAGGCACCTTCACTTTGCTGTCAACGTATATTGTTGGTGAGAAGGCGGCCGATATAATCTTGAGCGGTTTATAGTATAACAAGAGAGGTTTGTAGAGAACTTCTAGGCGCAAAGGGCGCCTCGGAGATAGACATATAGGTCTCCGGAGATGTGAATATATTAGCTAGTATTTAATTTTTAGTGAACTACGAAATACTCAACGTACTCCCAACTAATCGAATATGATTGAAGGGAAAATACAACAGCGGCGCTGTTCTCCTTCCTCCGCCAATAATGGGTATGGCTCTTGTCGATCAAGCTGATCAATACTGAAGTGTACTGTAACTTGACGTTACCTTGAAGTTGTAGGGTGTGAGCTCGCGTTTAGTAGCAACCTCACTGGTTGGACCCCGCAATTTACTAGGAAGGACCAAATATCCGTACGTCAACTTCCCCATAGCCGGCCGAGTAGCTCTAGCTTTCCTAGGAAGGGTTGATTCATAATAGCTGGGATTTCCAAGTGTTTGCAAGGGGGTTTCAGCCAAACCGTACCGACACCCTCCTTTTGCCGTTGTGAATGGCTCTATAACACCCCAGTAGCACCCTGACACCACTCCCACAAAACCCTGCATTTTTTCAAGGATTATATATCTAATCAGAGTATCTCCGATTTGCCTAAATGCACTTGGCGGAGGCTTGAGACGCTTGATTCAACCCCCCACAGTACCGTACATCACTAATACTTCGATACTTCGATACTTTGATATTGCGATAGATGGCCTATATCGCTGCAAGTTATAATATATACGTGACTTTCCCCAACTTACCTCTCATCCATTAGACTTGAGAAATACTATCCTTTCTTTCCCCTAGTATTTCGTCACTTTGTTGAGTCCTGCCTCACTGTCGCCACGCCACGATGGGGTTTCTCCAGCTGATTGTCCGCAACGATGCGATGAAAACGGATCCCCATGAGATCTATGGATGGAGAGTATATGCTGTTGCTTGTTCCGTGAGTTTTCCCAACAGATGCTATCGGTAAATAAATGATAATCTAATAATGTTCATACTACAGGCCAGCTTTGGTGCCCTGTTGTTCGGCATGGACTCAGGCACAATCGGCGGCGTTCTCACAATGACAAGTTTCAAAATGTAAGATGAAAGCTAATTTTATTTGGCCAGCGATCACAAATGCTAACGTCTTCGAAATAGAAAGTACGGCATCCAGGATCTTGACAAGACAGGAGCTGCCAATCTGAGCTCCAATATCGTCTCTACACTACAAGCTGGCTGTTTTGCGGGATCCCTTATTGGATCGTATGTGGCCGACAGAATTGGCCGAAAACCCGGCCAGCTCCTGTGTGCAGTCATTGCATTAATTGGATGCATACTACAGGCTGCTTCTGATGGGCACCTTGTTGCCCTTTACTTCGGCCGATTTATTGCTGGCTTGGGGACTGGGGGAGCTTCGATGATGGCCCCGGTGTATATCTCCGAAAATTCTCCACGTGCCATTCGAGGTGCTGTAACAGGGCTCTATCAACTCTTTATTGTCGTCGGTATTATGTTAAGTTATTGGATCAACGTATGACCCCACTACCATAGATGGAAATGCATGAAGGGCTAACTTTTTCCCTAGTACGGCTGCCTGGTTAATCTCAAAGGTGATGCCCAATGGGGCGTTGCTCTTGGTATGCAGTCGATACCACCATTTCTTCTCTTCTTCACCATGATCTTCTGCAACGAATCGCCCCGATGGCTCGCAAAGCAAGACCAATGGGAGAAAGCCAAGGACACACTCCAGACGCTTCGACAGCTTCCAATGGAACACCCGTATCTCCAGGAAGAATTTAATGACATGGCCACACAACTCGAGCATGAACGCATGCTAATCGGAGGGGAATCACTTTGGAGTCTCCAAAGGGAGATGTGGACCATTCCTGGAAATCGAAAACGTGTCCTCGTTAGTATCGGCCTCATGATTTGCCAACAGTTGACTGGAACCAACGCGATCAATTATTATGCTCCTCAAATTTTCGAAAACGTCGGTATAACAGGTAACCAGAATGGCCTGCTAGCCACTGGTGTCTATGGTATCATCAAAGTCCTTGGTGTTGTCTTTTTCCTCCTATTCATGGCGGATTCACTTGGCCGCCGAAGATCCCTGCTATACACATCGGTGACCATGGTTTTCTGAATGTTCTACATCGGATTCTACGTCCGCTTCGACCCGCCCGAGAAAGGAAAAGCTATTCCCCCTGCTGGTTACGTTGCCCTAGCCTTCATCTACCTCTTTGCTGTTTCCTTCGAGATAGGATGGGGCCCAGTGTGCTGGATTTATGTTGCTGAGATCCCATCCGCGAGGTTGCGGTCTATGAATGTGGCCATTGCTGCGGCGACACAGTGGCTCTTCAATTTTGTGGTTGCAAAGAGCGTTCCGACCATGTTGGTGACAGTTGGCGCAAATGGCTATGGGCATGTCTCTCCATTTCTTCAAGCTTCAAGCAATCCCTTCTTGTTGTGCCATAAAACTGACGTCACTCTCTTAGAACTTACTTCATATTTGGCTCGTTCTGCGCTGCCATGTTCGTCTTCACGTGGTTTCTCGTCCCTGAAACCAAGGGCATCTCGCTGGAGCGAATGGACGACCTCTTCGGTGTGACACGACTCGTAGAGGAGAAGATGGAAAGGGATGAAGTCCCGCCACACAATGATTCGACTCATAAAGATATATCGCTGAAAAATGATGAGAAGGTTGAAACTATCTAAGGACTGTGGTTGAGCGAGATTTATCAGGGCGGATTATGGACAATTAGTGAGGAGAGGAGACCACAGAATAGTGTCATCTGAAGCCATCGAGGCATGTGATAATTTAGTCACCTACCTATATTTATTTGCAGCCCATAGTTATACATAGGCCCGAGAATTTAATATTGCAAAGGTCAAAATGGCTGTTCTTGTAGCTTCATCTTGCAAATATCCATTATTATTAGCTATGGCAACAGAATCGCGACCCTACTTAAAAACGCCAGCTTTCTTCCCGTTCTATATCGGTATCCACGATTTAAAATGCACCCTCTATACGCCAAAAAGAAAAAATCTATCCGCAAGCTATGCATAAGATCGACAACAACTGACAAAAAAAAAGGAAATCTGGCTGATAAAGCCCGTTAAGCCTCGGACTTCTTTCCGCCTTTAAGGAGAGACATTATACCGCCCTTAATGGCGCCAATGACACTTGAGATCGAGCCAATCACGAATCCCAATCCAAAGCTCCATCCGCGGATACGAGTGGTATAGATGAAGAAGTAGACCAGCGCCCAGTTGATGATACAGAAGGCGAGGAAGATGCCCATGCACTTCCACTTATCATCGGGCTGAACATTAAGCGTGCGCAGGTACTCTGCGCCAGATGAATACGCGCAGTACGTGCAGTCAGACGTGGCGTCTGGGTTGCCGAGGTATCCCGACTGGGCGATCTTGGAGACAAAGTCCCCCGCGTAGTCTCGGCAGGTCTGGTTCGGTGGCGGGTTGAAGTGGCTAAGTTCGACTGAACTGCAGACGACGACGGCGGAGCTGACAGTGCCAGCGAGGGAGCCGCGGATCCAGTAGGTTACGGGATTGACGTAGTACATCCAGTAGCGCCAAAAGACGGGGAAGGAGGCGTATGGAATGAAGACACCGTTGAAGAAAAACACCATGACGAGGAAGAATGGAAGGACGTTGGAGATGACCGTGAAGGATGGTGCAAATGCCGTAACCCACTGACCCCAGCTCATTTGGAAGAGATAGAACAGCATCGACATAAGATACATGTAGCCAGCGGAGCTGGAGTCAGTTGGAAGACCGGTGGGGTAGTACCAGCAGAGCCAGTAGATGGTGCTCGTTAAAATAGCAGCTGGAATCTCTCCGAGAATACTGGCCGTGCTGAAGGCGATCCAACCATAGATTCGGCTGGGAAGCTCGCGCGCTTCCCAAAGGCTGCGGTTGATGTAAAACTTTGGGATGATGCTGTTCATCATGATCGGTGGAAGAAGGACAATGAGAAAGACCGAGAACATGCGGTTCTGCATGTCACCAACGGTGTTGCCAAGCTTCCAGAAGGTCTGAAAATATGTTAGCTAAATTCTTACAAAACTTAACGACAAAACTTACAAATCCATTGAAAATACCGATAACGAAGCTGACAAAGATCTTTGAGTAGATATAGGAGGAGTCGCGCCAATATTGAGTAAAGAGACGTTTAGTGAGCATAGTTGTCTGCAACATGACGGGAGCAGCAAATTCGTATTGAGTTCCCAATGCTGGGGCAGGAAGTTCGCTTCGCGCTTTGTTAATGCGCTCGATCTCTAGGGCGAGTTCTCTGTTATTACTCGAGCTTCTCCACTCTTCATTCCAGTCGACGACTTTGCCATCTCTGTAGCCACGCTTTGCCGCAGTTTCGAGGATAAACTCTGCCACATTCTTTGAAGGTGGGCAGACAAACCCCCTTTCTGCGAAGTACTTGACCACTGCAGACCCACCCTCGCCGACGGGACCGAAGTAGAAGGTGTTTCCACCGGGGTTCAGAGCAAGAATCATGTCGAATTGGTTGATGAGCATAGAAGATGGCTGGTGGATGGTGCAGATGATTGCCTGACCTGCAAGAGAAAGCTTCTTCAGGAATCGCACAATAGAGTATGCCGACTGGCTGTCCAGACCGCTCGTGGGCTCATCGAGGAACAGTAGCAGACTAGGCTTGGCGGCCAACTCGACACCGATTGTCAGCCTCTTGCGCTGTTCAACACCGAGAGAGGATACAATAGCGTCCTGGATATCTTCAAGCTCTAGCAGGCTGATGATTTGATTGACATAGGCTATCTTCTCTTCCCGTGGAACATTGCGATCCTGGCGAAGAATAGCCGAAAACTCGAGGGATTCCCGGATAGTGGCTGTCCCATCGTGCAAATCCATCTGCTCGCAGAATCCGGTAGAGCGTTGGAAATCAGGACCCAAGGCTCGGCCATCAACCAACATATCTCCGCTGATGACTCCGACAGTTTGCCTTTGGGCGAGGGTATTGAGGAGGGTGGTCTTTCCGGCACCCGAGGCACCCATCAATGCCACCATCACACCTGGTTTAACGTAGCCACTGATTCCATTCAAGAGCTTCTTCTCGCCACCGTCATAAGGAACGGTATACTCCACATTGGACCAAGTAAACACGCGGTCGCTGTTGGTCAAAGCCTCGGCGCTTTTCTCGCCCTCATGGGTAGTGAGTGCCTCGACAACCGCGGTAGGCTGGCTTCCGCCCTCCACGTCATCGACAGGTGTCTTCTCAGATACAAGCTGCTTAGCCTTTCGCGTCTTCTTGAAAGATAATGCACCGCCACCTCCACCAGCGAAGGAAATCTTTTCAGCAGCAACCGCAGTAATGAGCGTGTACAAAACAGTGAAGGCGATCACGACACCGAAATTGCGCCATAAATGCTCTCTCGAGTAGCCAAAAGATGCGGTGAGATAGCTAGATCCCGACACAGTGGTGCTGCCGATCTCAGAGCCGGGCAGCGTACATCCTTGAAACTCGCGCGATACGCCTGGCCCCTGAGGAACCAGCATCGAGTCGCTGCAAACCATGTCTCGTCCGGCAAATTCGTTTGTAATGACAGCCTCATATGCATACGAGATCGGGTTGACGTAGTAAATCCATCCGAACCAAATGTACTTGTTGACGAGGAGGGGCTTTGGGATGACATATCCGACGAATATGACCAATAAATTGAGAGCAACTCCTGCAAAGCGAACGGCGTCATCAATACTCGGCGAAACCGCAGCGAACATGCGATACATCGCAGTAAGGCACAGAGTTGTGACATAGACGAAGAGGATGTATATGAAGAATTTCGACGCGACCATGTCCATGCTACTTAGAAAGTAGGTTATGACAGCGAATACAACAACCTGGCTGAGAATGAGTGGAATGTCAACCACAGCGCGGGCAATCGACACAGCTGAGGGCCGGTAAAATGCGTAATCTTTGTGGCGGGCAATGACGACTCTGCCAGAGACGGCTTTCATCAGCTCGGTGAGTTGAAGCCAGCCGGGGAACACAATAGAGAAGAACAGCACGCCACTACGCGAGAAAGCGCCGCTGGTCTCGAGAGGCTGCCCATAGAAAAGCGACCCGACGATGAGGGCGTTGGCAATGATGACGAAGAATTTAGTATACAGAGATGTCTTGTCGCCGAGGGTGAGCCAGAACTCTCGCTTGGTGCATGCGATGACTTGACGGTAGAATGATACAGTGTAGCTCGACTCCTTTGAGACGTGCTTGCTTTTGGATTGACTGACGGTTTGCTGGAAGCGGCGGGTGTCGGCGTTGTCGGTCTCCTGTATCCTGGACTCGTACCCACTGACATCTTGAAGTAGACGCTTGTAGCTGTCGCTAGCTCTAAAGACGGCCTCGAGGTCCTCTGCAGACTTTGGTGTGGAGGCCTCACGGCCGGGCTGGAACCGCCTGGCGTTCGGGTCGCAAAGGGAAGTGAGGAAGTCAGATGTTGTCTCGCCAGGCGAGCACAGGAAGCCCAAGTTTTCAAAATACTCCTTGGCTTCCGTAGCAGGGCCTTGATACAGCATGCGACCCTCCTCGATAACCAGAACCTTGTCCATAAGGTCGTAGATCCCCTCGCCAGCCTGATAGAGCGTGACGAATGTGGTTCGGTTGCTGACATCAGTCATCACCCGCAACGACTTTGCGTAGTCGAGAGCAGTGCTGGCATCGAGACCTCTTGTCGAATTGTCCCAACAGACAACTGTGGATTTCGTTGCCAGAGTCTCTGCAATACCGACACGCTTCCTCTCTCCTCCAGAAACTCCACGAGAAAAGGCATCTCCGACAAGAGTCTTCTTAGTGTGGCTGATGCCAAACATCTTCATGAGGGCATTCGCAACAATGGGAATACTATCTTGGTCCTGTTTCTTAGTCTTGTTCATCAGAGCAAATTTCAGCGTCTGCCAGACATTAAGAGATGGGAAATGCTGGTCATCTTCCGGGTTGTAGTTGACTTCTCCACGGTAAAGTTTATGCTGCACGTCGGCAGAAATGCCTCCATATGTGACATCGCCGTCTACTGCAACAAAGCTTGATCGTTCGTTGGCAATGGTCTTTAAGAATGTAGAGCATCCGGAGCCAGGCCGTCCAAGGACGAGCATCATCTCGCCATCGCGAACAGCGCCGGTAAAGTCATGGATCAGGTTCCTCGTCGGTGGCGCCTTTCCAAATTTGAGAGCTGGGATGAGATTGGATGCATGGCGGTATAGGTCTGGACCTAACGAACCCAACACAGCATCGGGCAGTGTCTTAACAAAGGTGGCAGAGGAGTTGACCCCTACCACGGTCATATTCTTGAAGACGACTCCAACCTTCTTACCGGCATCTCCAGCAGTCGTGCGGCGCTCAAGCTGGCCACCCAAGAGAAAGCGGTCAAGCTGGAAGTCCTCTGCATCGTCAGCCTCGGCCGCCGCAATATCAGCCTCGTCGTCTCCCAGCTTCTTCCTCTTTCCTGCGGCCGATTGTGATCTCTTGTGGGACTCCAATTTAGATAATTCCTTCCTCATCTCACTCAAATCCTCAATGGCTCCATGGCGGGATACGGCCTTCTGATCGTCGTCTTCGCCCCATGTTCCTCCACGTATGCTCTCCTTTGAAGCAATTGAGTGGACAGCAGTTGAGCCTCGTGGTGTGGCATTGTAGCTGAGGACGTCCTCGTCTAGGGGAGACGGAGACTCAGCAGCGGGGGTCGCCATGGCTGGGTTCGGAAGAGGGGTGAAGGAATGTTTCTAGCAATAGTCTCCATTGTAGCTGGGGAAGTGAAATATATGTATATATAGATAAACAAAACAAGGGTTAGCACGGGAGATGGTGTAGGGGCTGCTAGTCCAGGGATCTAAGAACGGAGATAAGACGCCACGCATGACGGAGCCGGGTTCCGCAGTTTCTTAACTGAATTAGGCACGCTTAGGGTAAACTAGACAGGAGTTTCCTGGACTGATTCTGCACTGTTCAGCACTGATTGTGCAGTACCCAAGTATCCCTCGTAGGGTTCTGTATGGATAGATACATGGTGTGGTTAGAGTGCGGTTAGACAGTGTGGTATGCAAAGGATGAGTAATGGTGAGTAGTGGGGGGGTTTCAGAGGAAGAAAGAGAAGAAAGAGCAACCAACGGCTACTAAAAAAGAGTTTAGGGGCGGCTAGGATGCACCAAGGCAGGCTAGCAGCGAGTCATAGACACTAGGAAAGGTACCTGTATGATAGTGGATGATAGTGGAGGATACGTCTCTCCGCTAGAGCAACCACAGACACACCGGAAAGGGACAGGGAGGCCAGGGAGAGGATTATAAATCAAAAGGTGGGTGCACTTGATTGGAAATCAACATTAGAAAGCTGCTTTTAGTAGGGGGCAGCAAACAGCGAACAGGGAGCAGGTAGGATTCCACGCCCTACAGAGTACTAGACTAACCCGGCGAGATGAGTTCGGACTCCGGCGAAGCGAGTAGCGAGTAGTATAGTGAAAAGCGAAGAGATTTTTATGATTGCCGATGGAGGGAAATTGTGGAAATAATGGATTTTAACTTTTTTTTAGCGCCCTAGGCATTAACTCCCGACCGCCGAACGGCGGCCGCGACCACCCAGCGCCCAGCGCACGCTGTTTTGATCGCTTACGGCACATGGGATGACGTCTTTTTATGCACTCCGCGCACAGCAGCTGCGTGGACACTCTAACTCCGCCGAGATGCTCCTGCGGGTTACTCTACTAGGTAGGTATCGGCTGGGTGAGTGATTAACCGCTATAATAGCGGAACTAGGAGCCGCAGTCACAAGGAAGCTGGGGTTGAGTGCTCTGGCCGGCCGAATTGAGGACGAAAGGTAAACAAAGATTATAAATAAGACCTTTGCGCATTTCTCTCTATATACCTCGCGAAGCCCATCTCGCAAAAATCATTTCGCAAAACCCATCTCGAAAAGCTCATCCTTTTATCGTGTAATTCAAGTATCATACACGCACGCCCGAACAACATGGGCTACCCTCACCCAACGAACCATTCCCGATTCATCCCGTGAGAACTACGGACTCCCATCGCGGCACATGCTCAATTGCCGTCAGCATATCACTGCGGCACGAGGACCGACAGCTCGTAAGTCTGGCCGGCCTGAATATTCTTAATCCGGGCCTCTGGCAGAACCTCCTCCCCTTGCATAACCCTTACTTCCTTCACGTCGCCTGAGCGGCGGATATCCAGGTTAAATGTAGCGCCCCTGAACAAGCGTGTCACCTTGATGGCATCCCAAGCCGACGGCAGCTGCGGGTCAATGCACAGGCCCTCAGCATCACCACGCAGCCCGCACAGGCCCTCGACAAAACAGCGGTAAGCCCATGACACAGTACCCGTGTTGAACAACTGACTGGACCGGCCCGCAGTTCTTGGAAACTCCTTCCAGGCGCCGCGGTAGTAGTTGGGGATGAACACGGGCAGCTGCCCGCGCTGTAAATAGTCCTCCTCATTTGGCCCAGGGATCATCTGGCGTAGTAGTTTATACGCGCGGTCCTTCTCGCCAATGCCGTATAGACTGTAAATGTAGAAGACGGCTGCGTGGTTGTACACGGAGCCATTTTCCGCAGACCCAGCGTGCTTCTGCGTCACGCGTCCCACGTCCTCGCGCATGCCGCTAAATGGCGGGGCAAACATGACCACGCCGTATGGAGTGCTCAGCTGCTCGTCTACCTGCGGCAGCATCTTGTTGCGCTGCTCGATGCTGGCTGCGCCGCTAAGAATGGACCACGCCTGCGGGTTGAGCCAGATGCGGCCTTCGCGATCTGTTTTGGTCCCAAAGACCACGCCGTCGTCGGTGATGCCTCGTGCAAACCAGTCGCCGTCCCACATGTGGGTGTTGGCAGCTGCGTTGACTTCCTCTGCGCTGGCACGGTAACGCGCCGCGAGCTCGGTCTTGCCTTGCTGTTCGCAGACGGTGGCCCATAAATTCACCGCGTAGGCGGTTGCCAATGTTAACCAACCTGACACCCCCTTCCCCTTGTAACCTACCATGTTCATTGGGTCGCACCAGTCGCCCTGGGCGATGTAGCTCAGGCCACGCTCGTCGCGTGCAGACAATAGCCAATCCATTGAGCGGCCAAATCGCTCAAACGCAGTGTAGCTATCGCCGTGCATGCCCGGAATCTGCTCGTCAAGCAGAGCATAGTCGGCAGTTTCGGCTAGATATAAATCCAGCGCAACCGGCAACCATACGCAATGATCCGTATGCGGCACCTGGTTGATATACTTCAGCTCAGCGCCCTCGGTCAGCAGGATCCCGTCTGGCATTCCGCCGTCGAGGTCTTGCTGACCAAGCGAAATGAGGAAAGCTTTGCGTGCCACTTCGGGTTTGAGAAAGTTCATGCCCATGTTATCTTGGAGATAGTTGCGCGTCTGCGGGTCAGTGGTCAAGCGGTTCACATCTCCGTGATAATAAACCTGACGAGGTAGCCAGTTATTCACAAAGTTGTCCAGATCCTTGTCTGGGGTTTCAATCCGTAGACATCCTCGTCCTAGTTCGATATAGCGGGCATAGTCGCTCGCGGCCTGAGAAAAGCCCTCTTTACTCAAGTATTTCTCACGCAGAGACCGGATTTCCGCATCGTCCAGGGCGGGCCCAAAAAGGAAACGGTATTCACGCTCGTCGTTGCCTTCCAGAGTCTCGCGGTACTGGACAGCGGCAGCCGGAGTCTCATACCGCGCATCACCACCACCCAGCTCTGGCTGCATCACGGCAGACGGGGCATGAAGACCGCCCTCGCCCTCAAACGCCCTCTGCATGGTTTCCCATGAATTCGGCGGCGTCTCGCACACGAAGTAAGTTTTATCCTTCAGCAACTTGTTCTTAAAGTACTCCTCCGCCTTTTGATAAGGCGTGATGCTGCTCCCAACAATGGCTCCAAGATCCGGGCGGTATTCAGCAGATTGGTTCATCCACGACATATTGCCAAATGGGAAATATGGGTAGACGCTGATTTTGCGCGGACGGCCCGACAGATTGGTCACCTTCACAGTCCACAGCTCCACCACGTCCTGCGTGGGTAAGCCCAAGGTCAACTCAACTCGGATTCCCAATTTCTCCACAGTCCATTTGATATCGCTCTTGCCCGCCGAGAACACGAATTTGTCTACTGTGCCTCGCACAGGCTCATATGGCGCGGAGAACAGCTCATCGGTTTCCTCGTCCTTAATATAGACAAAGCGGCCGGGGTGATGTGCATAGTAGTCTTGCTCTGGCTGCATGAATGTTTTGGCTTCTAGATTAGGCGCATGTGCGTACTTTGCCGGCTCAGGCTGCATGAACTGTGCAGTGGCATAGCCGCGACAGGTTATTTGGATCATCATCTTCTGGTTCCAGAGGAAGCCGCCTGCCTTTGGCATGGCAGTAGGGCTTGCCAGCTCGTAGCGGAGGCCATCTTGGGAGGGGCCGAGAGGCAACATTGTAGGTTCTGGGGAGGAATTGCCAAACCGTGGGTTGTTGAGGCGGGCGGTTGAGGTTATAAGAAAGTTGATTGCCACTTTGACAGATCTAAGTTTTGTGATCCTTGCTAGGCGCGTCAATGGTTTCACGGATTATGTCCGTCCCACGGTCCGACCTCGGGGGCTGGAACTTAAAGGTTGAAGGCTATTTCGGCGGCATGTTATTGTCACAGTTAGATGCAAAAGCTGGCATTGAATCAGAGAGTTTGATTAGGTATGATATAGATGAGCAGCTCTGAACCCAGACAACACTAGAAACGACAACTAATACAGTACCATATACTCCGACATAGAAATATAATATCAGTTGCTCACGATGGTGATATGTGTCCATATAATTCCACAATATCGGTGTCAGGGGGTGAGGGGTGAAGTCAGATCCCCCACGGCGGGTAAAGTCCTAGTACGGAATTACGGGCGGAGTTTCCGAAATTGTGTGGGGTAGAGACTGAAATCAGTTTAGTGCTGGATCAATTGTGGTATCACGTGCGGGGGATCTCCACCTCCCACAAATAAATATAGGTCAGGCTTCCCTCTTATAATTGCATTTGGAAGGAGGATATATCTTAGATCACTAGTGAAAAAGGGCTAAAAAATTGAGGATATAATTTTGTCAATGTTGTTTGTAGTCTGAGTCTGGTTTTCTGAAATTGGTAAAAGCTTGCTAAATTCCAATTGTTTAATAATTTCTGGCTATTTTCATTTCCATCACAATGCCTCAGACGCTTTATATTGTATCTAGCTATTTTTTCCACGTTTAACGGCCATACACAGGTAAAACATTCCCGACGAATACAAAAGAAACAAAATATAAAATATGAGAGATGAGATTTAGACTATAATACCAGAACCAGACTATGCCCATACTAATTATCACCCATCCATGCTCTCCATGCTCATACTAGTTACCCACTCCCCTCTTCTTTCCGACTCCATAAAAATCCCATATAGCATCTCGGCGCCCCTATCCATCCTCTAACCGGGCAGTCCGCCTGTCTCATGATATCATTCATACATAGCCCTCATAAAAAACACCCTGGTCCTGAAAGACGCGCGCAGCGCAAAAAGCAGAAAAGAATCGCAAGATGCAGGAAGAACGAGGAAGAAGGAAAGAAAAAAGTGTGTACAAGCCAAATCCGCCGTGCATCTCCCTGTTTTCTCCTCCTAACCCCTTTCTCCACTAGTAGTAGACTCGGGTCATAAAACCACTGTTTGCCCTAGTAATAATTCCTCATCGCATCCTCATACCCAGTCCCGCCCTTAAGATCTCTCTCAAAAGCGAGCGCAACATCTAGCACACGACGTATATGCACCATGCTGAGCGGCTCCTTCTGGTTGACGGCAAGTGCCTGCGCCGTGCGCACCGTGTTCTTGATCTGCCGTCCGTTGAGGTTATGCTTGGCGAGGTCGGTGAAGTCCGCATCGGTGAAGGGCATAGTGGCCGTGCCCTCGAGGACGCGCACCTTCTCGACGAACATCTGGAAGACGGCCTTCTTGGCTTTGGCAGAGAGCTCGCCGTAGCGGAGGGCGATATGGATACGCGATTGGAAGGCGTCATCAAAGGTCTAGGGAGTAAGTTAGTGTGGTTCTGCAATGCTTCGTAGGGGGCAGGGGGATACATACCTCGACGCGGTTGGTGGTCAGGAAAAGGATACCCTGGAAGTACTCGAGCAGACGGAGGAAGATGCTCACGAGCGCGTTGCGATGGATATCCTGGATCGTGCGCTTCTCGAGGAAGACGTCCGCCTCATCGAGCAGAAGCACACAGCCCCAGGTCATGCTGATATCGAGGATCTTTTGCAACTCTGCCTCGAGGGTGCGTGGGTCAGTGCCCAGCTCACCAGCCGACACCATATACAGTGGGCACTTAAGAAGCTCGGCGATACCCTCGGCTGTTAGGGTTTTGCCTGTTCCCGGCGGCCCATGCAACACAGCTACAAGACCCTTGCCCTTTCCTTGGATAACATCATCGATGCTCTCAGCAGGGTGATACTTGTGAGACTCCACAAGGGCCTTGACAATATCCTTAGTGTTGTTCTCGAGTACGAGGGACTCGTAGGCGCCATCGTTCCAGACAATCTCTTTGATGCCCGAGACCGTGAATTCGAGCCACAGCTTCTCGCCGAAAGCAAAGCCCAGCACAACAGGTGAGGCGATGAGGTACTCCTCATCAGTAAAGACGGGGATGGCCTTCTTTCCATCCGTCTTGTCTTCGGAGTCCTGGTCTTGCTCAGTTACCGCCTCGAGGTTCTCAGGCTTGATTTCTTGGCCATCGGCATCCACCGCAACTTGGACGACATGGATCTTTTTCTTGTCATCCATAACAACCTTAATCTTCATCTTGGGCTCGTCGACGTCATCCATTCCAGCTTGCATGTTATCGTCGTCAGAGTCGTCGCACTCGCAATCGCAATCGGAATCTTCTTCGTCGGAAGAATCCTCAAGTTCGTTGGGATCCTTCGGCTTGACGGTGCTGACCTGGTAGTTGGGGTTGATGCGTCGATGAATCGCCGGGTCAACCATAATTCGGCCATTGATGTTGACCTTGATGACCTGTCGCTTCTTCTTGTAATATGCGAGACCTTCGTGGCTCTTGTAATGAACTCCCTGCAAAGAGACGAACTTTTTGCCGCGCTCAATAAGCTCCTTGCGCACCTTCTCCTCTTCCTTGTGGTACTCGAGGGGGTAACAGGCGAGGCTGGTGATTTTACGTGCACCCTTGAACGCTGGGACATCACAGTCCATTGTGCCCATTCCCCAGGCCTTGCCATCATACTCGAGATACTTGCCCTCGATGCTATACCACTCGCCTTTCATGAAACTGGCTTCCTTCTCGGCATATTCGATTTTGAATGCTCGTGGCTCATCCAGCGTCCCATAGGTTGTGGTGTAAGCAAGGGTATTCGGCTTATACAGAGCCCAGAGATAGTCAAAGGTGATGAGGCCCGACTCCAACATCGGGTACAGGGTCTTCTTGGTTTCCGCATAGTCCTTGTCCAGATACTTGAGGAGGACCTTGATATGCTTGATCTTCTCATCATTCTTCTTCACCTCCTTCTTCTTCATCTTTACTTCGCCCTTGCGCTTTGACTTAAGGTCTTTCATGAGCTTGCGGAGGTCCTCGAGGTAAAGGAAGAGGAGGTTCGGATCGATTGCCGGAGCCTCCTCAACCAAGCTGACTCCCTTCACTCCATCCATGATGCCGTTCATAGCTTCCTTCAGAAGCTTGCTCTTAATGTCAATCAAGGTCGTCTTGTACTTTCCTTCCCAGTCAAAAGTTCGCCTGACATTAAACAGGTACTGGTCATACTCAGCAGACTCCTCATCTTCAGCCGTGTCCGTGAGCTTGTAGTTGTGTATTGTGCTATCCCACAGCTGGTCTACCCTCTTGAACTCAAGCTTGGAGCCCCGCTTCTTGGATTTCGACGACTTCTTATCCTTCTTCAGCTTCTGGCCCAATGGGTCCAGGCCAAGCTTAGCGTTCTGCTTTGCCTGTATTCTGGCTGCCATGCCACGCGCGGCGCGGCCACCACGGAGACCGCGATTCAGGCCTCTCCCCGGAGGTGGGTAGTATGTCGGGGGAACAGGCTGTCCCAATTGCTGTTGAAGAAGTTGCAGTTGCAATAACTTGGTATTGATATCCTGGTCGTCGGATTCGTCTTCTTCAGCACTGTCAGAAGTTTCATCGCTGCTGTCGCTATCGGAGTCCGAATCTGAGGAATCCTACAGTATAATTAGTCATTTTTCCAAGGCATAATCATCCATAAAGTGATAGGGTTTCACGGATATGGCACAGATTCTTAGAACTCACATCTTTTTGCGCCTTCTTCTTTGATTTGGCCTTCTTCTTGTCCTTGGCCTTTTGCTTCGCCTTTTTCTTCTCCTTCAGCTTGCGCTTCGCCTTCTGCTTCTTGGTTTCCGCCTCTGAGTCGGAGGACGACGACGAGCTTGACGACGAGCTACTGTCCGAATCGCTGTCGCTGCTATCACTTGAATCGCTGTCCGAATCATCGCTGCTGCTGTCGGCTTCCTTTGCCTTCTTCGACTTTGACTTCTTGGCCGATTTGCCGCTGTCCTTGGACTTCAGCTTCGACTTCTTAGACTTGGAGGTCTTTGTGGTAGCGGTCGAGCCCTGCCCTGCCTTGGTCTCCGTCTGTGCAGGGATGCTACCCTCAGACGTCAACGGCGTGTCCTCGCCACGCTCCACGAGGTCCTTATCCAATTGTTGGTTATCCATCTCTTGTCCTATAGCAGAGTCGATGTGGTCGAGAGAGTCCACTTTGTCGTGGGTTTTTGGAAACGTATATCAAGGGCACCTTCTCACGATTGCTTGCCTTGCTGATGCAGAGTTTGGCAGACCTATCGATTTGAGATGGTTAGCTAGATGTTACAGAACGATGGCATATGGGCCAGCTGATGGAATCCTGTGGAACCCGTTTTGTTGGATGTGCTGGCCGTTGACCTTTCTTTCCGTGTTGCAAAAGAGAGCAGTAGGGAAGAAAGGGGAGGTATTTACCTTCTGTATAGAATTATAAACGTATGTCAACGAGTTTCGTCGGTCGTAAGTCGTAGCTGGTGAAAAAAGGTCGTGTGTGTTGACAGTTGAGGTCAGAGAGCAAAACAGGGCACAAAGAGAGAGTATAGTGGGAGAAGGGAGAAGAGAGAATGAGAAGAAGACGGTGAGATATATGTCTTGGGACTACGGGCACAGAAAGACTAGGTGAAAGGAAAGGGTCACTCGGCGAGGCGAGGGCGACGTCAGCTTTAAAAGAAGCCGTGAGTGGCAGGGGGAGAACAGGCAGAAATATGGAGTTAGGTCGGTATTGGAATGTGGAATATATGTATGGTGCGTTGTGATGGCGTTGTAACAGTGCAGTAGTGGTACTGCAGCGATCGTAGGCCAATGAAGCTATACCAGTGGCTGCCTTGTCGTTAGAGTGTGCATTAGGAGGGTCCAGGATGAGGAGATGTGACTCTGGATGCTTGACGGTTGCTTGACTTGTGGCCGCTTGAAGGGAAAGCTGAGGCTGGTGGATGGACAATGAATGAGGCTGTGGCTAGCCTGGCACAGATGCTGTGTGGAGGTTGTATGGGGGTCTGTTATGGGAGGTCTGTATGATTGTATGGAGCTGTTGTGGCTTGTTGGAGTGAGGCTGCCGGAAAGGCTGTTGTGGGGAAGAAAGGGAGGGGGGGCAGTTAGGACATTTGGGGATGGTCGGGATGGTACTTTACGATTAGAGAGAAGATACAATCCCGACAGTAGAATTTCATAGGTATCAATAAGTACACCACCACTATCAGCAAAGTACTTCTCCAACTGCTGGAAACGTTGGAAAGCTCCAGTTGACGCGGTGAACAGTCACAGCGTCCCCAATAAATCCCTAATCGTCCCAATCCAGGCAAGGGTCAGCGCTAATCAGCCCAGCCCCAGCTAACAAGGCCCGGTCACGGGGTACCTGGCCCCAACTCGCCGGCGGACCCATGCTAGCGCCACTGTTGCCTGTAAGGCAGACGTCGGCCAATCGATTAGGGGAACGGGGAAGCCTGAGGCTGCCTGAACCCTCCCGAACTTCTTCCTGTTCCTTGATAAACTTCATAGCGCCGGCTGAGCAAATTCACCTGCGGCCTCCATGCAGCCATCCATACTTTCCGGCGCCTTGTGAAACACCCCTGATTGCCGCGTATGCGCACGAGAATACTCAAGAAATGCGGTAATGGACGATAAATAACTGGCGGCACCAATCCGGATTCTAGTCCCCAACTGCATCAGATCAGCAAGGATGCCATGACCGTGGCCACCATCCCACAACATCCAAGGCAGACCAAGAAGATAGAATCCCCCGAGATCGACTTCGTCGCACCAAAATTTAGATTTACACTTCCTAGAATTACCAATCCGCTTCCTCTTCGAGCCAAAAAATCCCGACGATGCTCAAGCAACAGTGACACTCCACGTTGCACATCAAACCCCACACCGCGGCCCGTCACCGCTCTTCCCCGGCCGACCGCCCTCCACCGCCGAGCATTCTCCACACCGCAACCTGCGTCTCACTAACCCTCAACAGCTACCGTTGCTGCACACGCACGCCCGGCGGGATAGTTCTCCGCAAAAAGAAATATTGCCCTGGATTGCCCCTTTCTATAAGCAGCCTTCGTGAGTTTTGTGGGAAGAGTAACTATGGCGCATTTTGCGGTTATGAGTGGCTGATCGCCACAGTAGACCTTTGGGCTGCTACATGAAGTGATGCAGTTGTGCCTCGGTCGTTGGGCTATTGCTGCGGTTTCTAATACAGAAGGGTGGGGGCGTACAGTAGGTTTATTCCAATCTCTAGTCACAATATATTTCAACATGCAAAGCAATTCTTTGCATTTATTACCTATCTAATGTAGCATGACCTGATCTCTCGACATCGCACAAGCGACGGGGAATAGATATAGTCGATCAAAGCAGATGTATCAGAGTCTAGGCTCTGCTGGTGCTCGTAACGCAAAGCATCTGACTATAGCACAAGAAAAGCATAGCTGGCTTCTTGATGACTCTCGGTGTCAGTGAGCCCCATCCCATATCACAAAAGCAAACAAACAACCGCCTCGAGTCTCAACCATCCACTATACATACCATGGAACCCGGTCGCAAGCAACAACCAGCTCAATCGTCCACATGGACCCATGGCACGACAAACCCCAAGCCGGCACCTACTCATCCGCGGAGTCGGAGTAACAGCTTGTCAATTCGTGCTCATCCTCCAGGATCTGCTCATCCTCCACGATCTGCTCATCTTCCACGATCTGCTCATCCTCCACGATCTGCTCATCTTCCACGATCTGCTCATCCTCCACGATCTGCTCATCCTCCACGATCTGCTCATCCTCCACTATCTGCCCATCCTGATTCCGCTCCTTTGCCTCCTTATCCCTGGCCTTTTTGATTCTCCTCTCTTCACAGCCAAGGCAACCGCAGTAATCCCTCGTAACCGGTCTCTTCTCCGTCGCCTCACTCATAAACTGCGGGTTTGCGTTTTCGTATCCGGCGATAAGGCCTGCGTTCAGGTCGTCGTAGGCATGGATGGCGTCCTGCAGATTTGCAAACTCAATTAGAGCCTGCTTACCGTCGGATTCCAGGAGATGATTCTGTTGTGGCGTAATGAGAGAGGTGTGCACTAGAATCTTGCCAAAGGAGTTCGAGAGCTCCTGGGAGACGACACGGTTTGACTTCTCTTTCGGGATGTAAGAGAGGAGTATGCAGCGTCTGGACTCCTTAATGCTATGTTTGAGGAGATTGGGTTGGGCGGGGACGATTGCCTGATACTCCTTGCCTCTGAACCACGAGGCCTCAATTTGGAGCTCTCTAATATCATGTTCCGTGCCCTTCTCTCTTACGTTGCGGACATGGTGCACAAATGAACGCGCCTCCCTCGGGTGCACAAAGACGACCACCGCCGTCCGCTTTCCAGGGTGAAACTGGAACTCTTGCACCACCCCACCAAAGATCCTGCTTGCAATGGCCCCTGGTGTGAATTTTGGCAGCACATCACCTGATGCCCCGAGGGCTTCCTGAACTGCGTGGAGGCGCACCGTGACGACGCGGCCGCGCTCTTCCATTTTCCCAGTCGCGTGGGAGTATAGTTGTTGTTCATCTTCGTTGAGCAGAGCAGACGGAATGTCAATGTCCGTAGGTGTTCTGAGTATGGGAGAGTCATCATAGGCGGTAATGAGACCCTCGAGTTCATTCGCCGCATTTGTACCGTCGTTTGATCGCCCAGTGCCTGAACCGTTGAGAATGTGACGCCCGAGGGGGACATTGCGGAGGCCTCTGACGGTAGAGGGTGCGTCGCTGCCCGCGTCTGTGGAACACCACGTATCGGGAGAGGCGGCTTGGGATGGGCTTGGGTGAGAGGATGATGGCCTAGATTGGCGAGGTCCAGTAACTGAGTTTCCAGTAACGGAACCGCCTGAATACAGACTTGAACGCGGCTTGGAGCGCTGGCCAGCATGCACTCTTTCGGGGAGCCTAAAGCCCGGTTCGGCAGCCATCGAGCCAGCTGCGGAGCCTGATTTAGACGACGAGCGTGACCGGGGCCTCGAATCTCTAGACGGACCAACAACGAGGGCACGCTGCAGCAACTGATGCAAGCTCTCGTCGCCCACCTTAGGAGTTCGGGAGCCGCTACTAGTGCCCGCGTCCGGCATATCATCGCAGTCGCCCAGTACCCCGATAGTGTCAAGGGTGTCACCGGTTCCTGCGGTTCCAAATGAGACACTAGCATTTTGTTTTTCTTTCTGTTTTGCTTTCTCGGCAAGGATGGCTCTCATGCGCTGCTTCTCCTTCCTCCGCAAGAGTCGTCTCTCATAGAACTTCGGAAGATCCTTCAGCTCATGCTGGTCGCTTTGATCTGCACCTGGCTTGCCTTTCCAAAGATCGATGGGCTGACGGATGAGTGTCAGCCGTTCCATGCGATCCTCGAGGGACATGGCTTGCCACTCGCGGTATTCTTTAGTTGCGAGTATCTGTTCATCTTTGCTTGCTCGAATCATTTCAAATAACCCCCGCAGATGGCGCTTTTTCACCTGCCCCAAATCTTTGCCGTCGTATTCTCCTTTCTCGTTCATCATGCGTGTTCGCTTCTCAGTCTTCATTGTGACTTCAACAGTATTACCATCGCCGAAATCGTTGATATACGACACTGGTGCCTTGGTTTTGGCGACCCAGTCTTGGTTGCGCCTCTCAAATACTCCTGGTGCAGGGCGGACATCATGCATAGCATCGATGTTATCGATGAAATTTTTTCTCACGTCTGAATCTATATGGCTGGGTTGCTCGCCAATGGTTTTGTCTTCGCCCGTACTATCTTGCACCAAGGCGGAGTGATACTCGACGACACTTGGCTCAGAAGGAGGGGCGTTGGGAGAGCCTGGGGTAGAAGTTATATCAATATAATCATCTATTGCTTCGGCTCTTTCTTGACGCGATTGCTTGTCGAGCCTCTGAAGGGATTTTGCCGTGAGACCACCAGCCTCGGGGACAATTCTCTCATTGGCCTTCGTGGCATACACTACACTAGACGTTCCAAAAGTTGCAGCGAGTGGGGTGTTTCTTGCATCGGAGGGATTCCACATATAAGCATCCTGTGGATTCTCTCGAGCTTCCGGGGTTCCTTCCTCATATTTAACGACCCCCGTTTTCGGATCCAGAGTAGTCCATGTTCTTTCCAGCGGTGTGTCTTCAGGTTGGTTCCAGGCGAATTGGAAGCCTTTTGCAACCTCGGCGTAGGGATCTACCTTTGGTTTGAATAAGGCAAGCCCTGGTGCAATAGTTGAGGCCCTGTTTCGTCCTCGTCGCCCGTGAAGTCGATCGTTTCTACGGCCGATAGGGTTGCCCATTATCGCGGATGATTGCCCTATCCCAGATGATGAGGGTGGTCCGCCTCCCCAAAGCTGATTATTAGGGTCATTAGACCTTGTGTCGCCCTGCTTCGTGAATTTAAGGCCGCTATGGTTGGAGAAGGAGTCATCGTCCTCGTCGTCGTCGGCGTACCTCTTCGTCCTATTGAGGGTACCCTTTCCGAGACTTGGTGTGCTGTTTGGGAAATTTGTTGCTTTATCTTCCGAATCATCATTCCCTTCGCTGTCACTATTCTCTAGCAGACTGTATGGGCCTAAATAACAGTAAGTATAACAGTTGTACGGGACAAAATTGGAAGCTTACCAGCGCCACCTCTCATGGAAACTGTGCCAAGATTGCTGTAATCATAGATAGGGCCAATTTCATCAGCCGCTACAACTGTGCCATACTCTGTGAGAGGATCAAATTCTGGTAGGGATGTATCGTGGTCTCCGGCCCTGGTGCGTCTTCTTTTGTGTGGTGGCATTGAGTGCGCCCGTCTTGCATCACGACGCTCGTGGTGGAATTCTTCTATGTCCGAGTACTCCATCATATAGTTCATAGGAGATATGTCGCCGTTTTCTTGGATAATATTGTTCTGATATCCCAAAGCCATATCTGGACCGTTGAGATGGGTTGTAGTACTTCTTCGGTGTCGAGGATGTTGATACTCCGTTCTCTGAGGTTGCGATGGATGAAAATAATGTCGATGCATCGAAGGTTCAAAGAGCGGAACTCTTCTCTGGTTATGTTGGACTTGATTATTGAAGGTCCCAAAACCAGAGTTTACTCTCCGAGGTTGCGACAGGTGAGAATAATGTCGGTGCACCGAGGGCTCTAAGACTGGCACTCTCCCCGGGTTATATTCGAGTTGATCGTTGATCTTAACACCAGACCTCAGAAACTCGTTCTCGGCTCTTAACTGTAAGTTGGCCTGTTGAAGGTTTCTTAACCTTGCCTTAGCGTTTCGAAGCTGGCGTAAGTAGCTGTGCTTCTTGAAATCGGTAGAGAGGTGGTGAAATATCCGATCTGCAACTAAACTGCAATATCTATCCAGCTCATCGACCGAGATGAGGAAGACTTTCTCGAGGTTCTCTTGATTGCAATCTTGTCGAACCCAAGATAAAACTTGCGAGAGTTCGAGTTGGTAATGTGCGTGGCCTCTGAGTGATATCGTGATGTCACTTATATGGGCAGGAATCTGTTCCTGGATATTTTCAATAATAGACGCAAATGAGATCGTATTGATTCTGAAAATGAGACTCAAGTAAGCCTCAATTGAAATACTCGGAGAAGATTGAGAGAGGAAGGAAACAATTCATAGTTCTATATGAAGATCTAGGTACTTGACAGAACGTAGTGAAGATTGTGGCAGTGAGATATGAAATAAGAAAGTGTGAGTATTAGAACCAAACACAAATCTCAATAAAATTTAGGTGCCAGTATGATAGTGTTGATAAACAGAATGGAAAAGGAGATTGTGTCAACGGAGTTCGAAGGTTGAAAGGGTGGATTTGTGGGAAGTGTGGCGGAAAGAAAGTGAGATTGAAAGTAAGATTGAAAGCAAAACCAAGGTATCGTGGTTGAACAAAAATCGAACTACCAGCTCTTTCTTCGGGCATGCGCCCAATCACAAAGCCCAGCAAACAGTAAACAGTAGAAAATTACTCCAAAGTAATAAAAGGCCAGGCTACTTACATCTCAGGAAACTTAAATGTAGGAAGGCTCTCCAACAAATCTCTCACTGCATCGTCTTCCTTCGTCTCTTTATCATTTCTGATCATCTCATCAACCCGCCTCCGCACTTCAGCCTCTCTTTTCTCATCCGAAGCCTCTTCAGCAGCTTTTTCCTGCCAGCTCCGTCTATCGAACATTTGCCATGCCCTCGCTGCATCTCCGCCACTCTCGTGCATTGCTATATTGAGTGTGGGCAGTAAAGGTTGTTTCGTCTCCAAAGCAGCCCACGGGAACGGTTCTAGGTTATGCTGGCGCTGGGATTCCCATGACGCTTCAGATTTCATCTGGTCTCTGACCTTGCGGCGATATCCTTCTTTGACGGCCCTGTGATGCTCTTTGAGGCTACGGTGACAACGCCCAGGGTCCACATTATGGAGGGTGGGGGTGGAGTGGCGTCTGGGAGGTAAAGTGAGGTCGACCACGCGGTATGACCGTTGGAGAGGAGGTATATAGCCGGACTGGTCTGGCTGGGGGCATCCCCGTTGCTGAGTGTATCGTATGTATGTATCCATGGTTTTTGACTTGATTCTAAAGACAGGCGATCAACAGGTGTTCAAGGTTGTGATTACAAGCTGGAAGGAAGAGTAAGTGAGTATGAGTGCCAGAAAAAGAGGCAGGAAAGTGGAAGAAACAGAACCACAGTATGACAGAAGGTAAAAGATGGAAGGGACAAAGTGAAGGAATGAGGATAGAACGCAAAAGGTTGAAGGAAGAGAGCGACTGGAAGATGGCAGGAAAAGTGGCAGTCAGAGGAGAGAAGGATTCGGAAAGAGGGCAAGGTTGAAAGGAAGAGCTACGGAGAAATAAGAGAATAAGATGAAATGGTAAGAGTGAATAGAAGAGTGAAGGTTGGTAAGGAAATCCTGTTCGCTTTAAAAGCTTTTTGAAAACCAGTCAAGTCTGTTTGCCTTTGACAGTTTTCAGTGCGAGTGAACATGTGGTGGGTTTATTCCGACCTTGGGCCTAACGCCTTCAGAATACTGAGAAATAAACATGAATATAATATGAGACAAAGAAAAACAAGCAACGACCTTGCTTGATTCTGTAGATCGAGCGCGAGTTTGTGCGTGGCAAATTTAGGTTAGTTTTGGTGGAAAGTCTGGACCAGAAAAAGTAAAATCCGAGCACAAAATGAGGTCGTAAGACGAAAACAACATATCATGAGTGTAGCTGTGGGTTCCCATCTGTTGCCAACAATGTAATTATCAATTCAAATATACCAAAGAATTATCAGGTCTGGGATTTTATAGAGCGGATGATGAGAAAATCAGTTCCGTGTATTTTTCTGGTCAAATTATTTGCCTTTGAACTATTCTTGGCCAGATTGTCACGACACTCACTATGCCGATTCGTATGTAGATAGGAAAACATGATATATACTGTAGTGGGTGAGCGGCTTCATTTTGTTCAATGTGAGGGAATCTGTCTCATTTCGCCCTCCAGGCACGAATCACTACTCCAATCACTCACAGCAGCTTCAATCACCGCAGTATAATTACGGGAACGTTATAAAATCCATGTGTATGCTTTCGTATCTGAAGTTATGAGCAATTATAAGCAAAGCCACAGAAAAAGCACCCATATCGCATCTGAATATTCACCTCTTGGAAACCTCCCGTTCCATATTATCCAGGTATGCCACCCCCATATATCCACCCAGGGATGTAAACAGCGCAGAAAACAGTTTTGAAAATTAAGAACGATGCACGCACGCAGATGCCAGACCCCGTAAGAGACAACCTTTCTTGGTGACTAGAGTCTCAAATATACCGTGTCTCGGATCCAGCGGCCGCATCAGAAATATATAAATGTGTTGCCATATCTGTAGAGTAAGTCGCATTCGCTCAGTGGAGCTCCATATGACAGCAAGACCGTAGTGAGTGGTGATGTGCCGGGTGCACCACCAGCTCTGGAGGTACAATGCAGAAACAGAGGCCCTGGCAGAACGTGAAATATGAGCAAATATCGAACTCATTTCGGAAAAGGAGAGGTTCTCGAAAATTCCAAATGGTTAGTCGATGAAACAGCGAAGAATGGGATTTAGATAATGTCGGAATCCACCTCGGCGTTGTCTTCGCCTTTGATGGGGGCACCAACTCCGGTTTGGTCACCGTCGCCCCCCTGAGAATTGAAGGCGTGTCCAGGCGAAATCGGAACTCCTCCGTCGGAGTTTCCCTCATCCGGAGTCTCCACATCATCTTCCATGGCCGTTGGGGCCACAGAACCACCGATAGCCTGGTCGACAGTCTGCGTGCCGTCATCGTTGCCAGTTGGGTTCCCAGCACCATTGGCGACCTGGTCAGTGCCCTGCAAATCCCCATCTTCGCTGGCTGGAGCTGAATTGCCGTTCATGACTTGGTTGATGGTAGCCGCGTGTGGGAAGCCTTCACGCTTCTCCTTTAGATAGGCCTTCTCAATGGCCGCAGCGGAGTAGCTATCTGCACCAAGCTCGACCATAACAGGAGCCATGCGAGCGTACAGCTCAGTCGCAAAAGCTTTGGTGACCTTCTGTTCAGCAAGAATCATACGCTCAAGCTGATTAGATGGGTTAGTTAAAGCTCGTTCAGTTCTGTGAGAAGTGCGAATTGCATGGCAAACAAGGGAAACAGAAGAAGGTAAACAAAGGAGAGTAACTCACGTCGCCATCCTTCCAGTCAGTGATGTTGGCCATCAGGCGCTTGTAACGGTTGGGGAGAGTGCTGTTTCCAACTGGCTTCCCAGCCATCTCAGCCCACTTCTTACGGATCTCAGGCCAACCCTTGCCATTCTTTCTCCATTCGATCATCATCTTGTCCTCGTCAGAGAGCTGTTCTTTGGAAGTGGCAATCGCCAAGCCCTTCCCATTGCCGCTCTTTGGGGTGCTAGCAGCGGCCCTGATCTTCTTTTGTGGCGTGGTGAAAGCATCATTCTCGCCGTCCTCATCAACGGCGCGCTTCTTCTTGCCGCCGGGGGTTCCGATCGCCGTGAGGGAGGATTTCTTCCCCTTGGGAGTTGCTGGTTCCTCTGCAGCGCTGACAGGGCTACTGCCTCCATTGGGAGTGGGTGCATAGTAGGATAGGTTTGCAATAGTATCTTCCTCTTTGTACTTAGGCACCTTGGCAGTGGCCATGTCACCCACCATATTGCTGACCATATCACCGGCCATGTCCATATCGTGAGCTTCGTCGTCCACGACCCTGTCTTCGCTCTTAAGCTTCTTCGCAGGTGACTTGCGAGGGGTCTTGGGGAGAGGCTCTCCATTAGGGCCAACCTTTGGATCAGCCTTCTTGCGAGGAGTCTTGGTGATGGGATTTCCGTCCTCATCTAACTTGGGTGCAGCCTTCTTGCGACCTGGGGTGGCTTTGGCAACCGGAGTTCCATCCTCGTTGGTCTCCTTCGCCTTGGCATTCTTGCGTGGCGTCTTTGGCGCGGGAGTACCGTCTAAGTTGGCTTTGGCGGTCTTGGGAGAACGCTTCTTGGTGGAGTTTGGCGTGGGTACCAGTGCCATGGAGGAGGCTTGCTCCAGGGTCTGAGATTGTGTTAGTGCGTCTAAAAATCCAAAGACTGCCAACATCGATCTAGACCCGGGGAATAAAGAGGTGTTTGTGGAAGGTAATGCAGTAAGGAAGTTTGTGATAATACATCGACATCATGGTATCATGTCGCAAGATCGGAGAAACAGCAGAAGTGAAAGAATGTGACGGTTGTGAATTCCAATTCACTCCGACACGACGAGGTAATTGAAGAACTCACCTCAGTAGCATCGGCATCGCTGACGTTGTCCTCCATATCCTCGTCGTTGTGGGGGGCAGCGGCTAGATACTCCGCAAGGGCATTCCCCACATTCACAGCAGTGAAGCCTTTTGACATCCTGGAAGCTGATGTCTGTATTGAGTCTATCAAAGAAGAAGTGGAGTTAGTTGAGGTCGAGCACAAGAGATAACTGTAATGAACGTAAAGGGTTGTTGAAGACTTGGTAAGGAAAGAGAGTTAAGATCAGAACGGGAAGGGATGAATTTGGATGGGAGTGTTGGGGTATGGTGCTTGAGAGTGTCGATCTAGAGTAATGGGTGATGGATTGTACTTACTGCAAGTTTGTTCTGTTGTTGCTGTATTGTGCTCTCAAGAAGTAAAAACACAAATCTTTGATGAGTAAGGAAGCCGAATGAAGTACGGTGGTGGAGCTTTGGAGAAGAGAGATTGTTGTTGCAAAGGAAGTGCTCGAGTAAGAAGGTTGTTGTGGAATAGTTGCTTGAAGAAAGAATATGGAGATCCTCCAAGGAAGAGGCGCTATTGTAGTTCTGGAAAAAGGTGGTTGAGGAAGAAAGGTTGTTGTGAAGGAAGTGGTCGAGGAAGAAAGGTCGCTGGTGTTGTGAGAGAGATCGAAGAAGAGGGTGAAGTTGAGCGAGAATAAATAAATAGAATTCTACCCGAGGAATATTCAGGTCCCAAGTTTCTCACAACTTCTTCATAGTACTCTGGAGAAAGACAGAAGCCTGAGGAAGCCAGCTTTGTATTGTGTTCTGATTAAATAAGAACAAGCAATGGAAGAAAGTCAGGTCAAGCAGGGGGCAGCTTCCGAAGAATATGAGAACCACCACGAAAGAGAAACGAAGATTGTATATTATTCCAGGAGTCACCAAAGTCAACATATCACCACTTGAAATCACTCGATATGTCCGGTTTCTAAATCTGTGCCATTTCTTCTACCCATGATAGTAGCCTGTCCCACTGTCCCGAGGCTGCTCGACTTCACTTCGTCGTCAACAGAGATATGCACCAAGTAGGTGAAAATCTCGATATGAAAATGCCTTTGGGATTGGGATATGGTATTTTTGTTCAGGGACCTTTTTGTATAATCCAATTAAAGATCTTAATTCTCCATATAGCGAGGTTTTATGATGAATTATATAGCACTTGCCACCAACTTTTGACTTCAAAAAGGCCTACTTAAAATTCAACAACCCGACTGGGTGCGCATCAAATGGACATTTCGGAGACAGTATTTCTGTCAGGGTTTTGAAGATATAACGAATTAAAACGCAGAACTTAGTCCCTGGTTCAAGAGAAGACGCACCGGAAAATAGACATCAAATATCAAACACCACTTTCTGAAGTAAGAGTGTAAGGAGTGAGGTAAGAGATAATATACACATACTCTAATAATTCCCACAAATAGTATATCCACCAACTCCAGGCTCAAACCAAGACCTCATGCGATGCCCAAAATCGTACATAACTCCACCGCCATATATACACTCCACCCCATACATCCTTCTCCTCACCAATACCACATGTTGCCAGTAGGCATTTATACATACCGCCCATCCCTATTATACGTCTTTGCAATCTCCCGCCGCCCATCCTTATACGCCTTTGCAACCACCCCTCTCACCACACCCTTCTCCATGCTAACCTCCGTAATCTTCGGATCAACCGGCACCAGCGCCGTGGCCGTCGCATAATCCCCATCATGCGAAATACTCACACTAATCTCGACCCACCCCTCCTTCGACTCAGGGACGCGCACAAACGCCCTCGGTGCCTCCCCCAGCTCCTGTGGCCTGAACCCCCAGGCCCCCGGATGCAGATGTCTGCCATTACTGAACTTGATACGTAAAGCGGCCTTCCGGGCCTCCAAGAACGCCATCTGGACTTTGGAATTCAGCACCACGATATCATGCATGAAGACCTTATTGAGTGTCGGGTACGCCGCCGAGAAGGCCTTGATGATGGCCTCCTTGGCGGCCCAGCGTCCCGCGATGAAGTCTACGTTCTTCGTGAGGCCGCCCTCGCTTTTCCAGCCGCGCGCTTCGATGGGGTGGAGGACGCGGGTCCAGAAGCGCGGCATGGTCCCCCTGATGTAGTCGAGATCGGAGGTCTGGCGCTCGAGGATGCGGCGGACGTGGGGTATGTGACAGATGTCTGTGCCGACTGTGTATGGGAGACGGGGGGTGGGCTTGAAGATGGCGTTGAGGAGGTCGTTGTCGGGGACGAGGTTGGACTCTTCGGAGGGTTTTTGGACGAAGCGGATTTTGGTGTCGAGGGGAACGCTGTTGGTTATGGATTGGAGTTTGTCGTTGGCTTGCTTATGTTCTGATTGGGGGGCATCGTGGTCGTCGTTGAAGGGGTCATCGCCGTTTGGCGCAAAGGACCTGGTCTGCCCCAAACTGGGGCACGAGACTCTGGGTATGGGCTGGGATTGTCGCGTCTTGAAGACAGAGGCCCTGCTCCGTAGGACCGAAGAGAGCGTTCGTGACGACATGATTGAAGAACCCAGGGAGGTGGTTGCTCCTCAATGACCAAGCAAATCCAATACTCTCCTCCTCTCCATGCTGGGGTCAATGGACGTTTGTCGTCGCTGGATAAGAATCCTTGAGCTTGGGCCACCCCGCGATAGTACGTACAAACTAAATTATCGCCCTAAATCTAACGCGGTTAGACTGTTCATGGTGGACCTGGCTCCCCTGTAGCGCCACTAGGTCTAGCGCAGCTTCATGGCCATCACCAAAACACGTGATGAGAAAGCACGATTTCGGCAAAGCGAAACCACATATTTATATTTTATTTATACTGGAGCCGAATAGAAGATTGCAAAGTTCCATATTGCTTGATTTGTATTCTGGTTGTAGTTCAATCTGCGCGAATAAATCCATAAACTCCCAGACATGCATTTGAGAAAGTTCCAAACTGAAATCCAAAGGAAAGTAAGAACGAGCAGCATCCATCATCCATCATCGCGAAGAGCGGAATATTAAGTCCATCCAAAAACGAGCGCACAATTTCCACCAAAAATATGAAAAGCGTAGCACTCATAACCGTCCATATAAACCATAAATCCATAAACCCTCTCGGCAGCCTTGCGGCTTGGCACACGGAGATTATCCGTCTTGCTGAGTCGTTCAGTTGTCGTCCAAGAGAGGAGCTCTCTCCTGATCCTCGGAAACAACAGCCTCGCCTCTGCGGAAGCGAGCACCGAAGATCTCGGGGAGGGTAATGACAAAGGTGGCAACGAAGAGGGTGGCCATGATGGTGAAGGCAAAGATCCACTGGAAGGCGATAACTTGTCGCAGGAATTGGCCGACACCGAGGGAAGCGCTGAGGACGCTGAGGGAGAAGCCCATGGTATAGTCCTGTTAGAGCATTAGAATATATTCCTTGTAGGGTATAGCTCAGGATACTAACCTTGAAGGTGACGAGGAAGAAAAGTCCGTAGACAAGGATACCCCAGACGGCGACATTGGCGAGGATGCGGCCGAACAAACCCTCGGCGTTGAAAGCAATAGCTCCGTTCCAGTACAAAGCAACGAATGCCCAGGCCAGGGGTCCTGAGACAGCTGGGAGGTGGACAAAGCGAGGCGAGGTAGGGTGGCGGAAGTAGAGCGATGACAAGTTGAAGAAGTTGATGATCAGGATCAGCTCAGCCCAGACGAAGTGGGATCGGACGAAGAGCATGACGAAGGCGAAGTGGAGGAGGTTGTTGAAGATGAAGTGGCTGCCCACTGATGCTGCGGCCTGGACGTAGTCGGCGTTGGGCGAGAACAGGTGCCAGATGTAACCAGCCTGGAGGACGAAGAGCACAATCCTAGCATTTGTTAGTGATGCGGTGCATCGGCAGCACAGGAAGAGGAGCATACCAGTAGATGGATGCAATGCATGAGTTCAGGGCAAAGGCAGTGTGGTGGTGTCTGTTCTGGCCCCAGATTGTTCGCTGCTTGGTGATATCATCATGTGGTGCGTGGAAGGTATAGTAGACGCTGGAGACCACGGCCAGGAGCCATGTCAAGATGGTAAAGATCTTGTACCAGAGAATCGTCTGGGCATCGTGGGTCTCGCGCTTGGCGAAGGGGTTAACTGGGCTGAGGTTAGCATGTTTCCTACACAGGCAGAGTTGCAAATGGAACGAGGTGGCGGCTTACTTCTATGAAGTCTATCCATCTTGATGTGCTGCACGGCGTCTCGAGCACTGTTTAAGTGTATCGAGAGCGTCGGTTTGTCGGAGAGCGGGGGGAGAGCGGCTGTGAGCAACTGTGTGATTTTTCGACTCCGAACCTGTCTGCAACCTGGCTCACAATCAGCTTTGCTTCGTCGTAGGAGGAGTGACCGAGCAGAGAGACGTCGAGAAGGATTGCACGCTTACCTTTCTGTATCGATAACCTGTATTCGTCGAACTGTGAGGAAGTTGATGAAGAGGAGTTAAGTAAGAAAAGGAAAGAGAAACAGCCCTTGTCCTTCCTTGTCCTTGGTTTCGACTAGGCAGGAGGAGGTGGTGGCTACGTAGAATCAGGGTCTTCCAGGGTTGGTCTTAGTGGGATAGTGATGGGATGGGACGCCACGGAAAAAGAGCAAGGGACAAGGACAAGCTTGATGACACTTCCACTGCTCGGTATAATTTAGGATAATAGTGCAAGAAGGGGTAGTAGTGTATTGTATTGTAATTGTATTGAAGTCAGTACCATAGCAGATACACGGCAGCAAGCAGTGTTAGTCTATGTAAATCAAGTATCTTCAAATGTCTGACATTTTGAAGAGGAGTCTGCGTAAGGGAGTGGTACAAAACCAGAAAAAGACAGCTACCCGGCTGAAATCGATGACGTACCGACCAGTACCTCATACATTGGGGGGTTTAGGTGGACTATGAACCAATCAGAGCGACGAATTAGCACATATTTTGGATGACTCAGCAGATATCCACCAATAATATAGACGCTCCTGACGAGGGGGAAACTGGTGTGTATACTGGAGTGTACGTACTCGCTCTGAAGACCTCTTTGGGCCAGTTCGACATACCCAGTACACAAACATTCCAACCATTCCCACACTCTTTAGCCTTCTTATACGCAGCTGCATATAACACTACACCACTATAGGACTTTCCATTACACCACATGCCCATAATTCGGCGGCAAGTCTCTTCTACTTGCAAAGTAGCACTCCATGGGCAGCTGCAATCGACAAGCTCGGCGCATACTTCGGACTAGACAGTACAGTATAACCTTGATGGTTCAGCTGGGAACGCGTATGCTCGACCTAGGCCCGGCCAGTTTGATCGGCGAATTAGGTGCTCTCAACGGTTCATGGTGCATTCGTTTGTGTCTCTCCTCCCCTTCGTACGCATACTGTCAACCGGCGCAATACTCATGCACAGAGAGAAGATCCGTCAACGCCCACGGCCACGGTCACGACCACGACCACGACCACGACCACGACCACAACCCTTCTCATCCTACCGCCACTGATGGCCGTCTACTTCCCATGAAACATACAAACAAGGGGGCGTCAAACTCATCGGAGCAATTAGCCAATCCGCACCGCAGACGTTGGGAGGCGTGCTGCCCATGAAGCTATGTCTGGTTGTATCTGGCTGTATCTTGGTTGTATCCCCAGGTCTGAACTGCGGGGTAGCACCAAAGTATACGAAGCGGCGACTCTGGACCTGCAAACCCGTGCATAGTACGGCCGCTATCGACAGTCACCAGACATCCCAGACATCCTCAAGTCTCACTTCTTAGGTAACCCCCACTCCTAGTTTGTTGTGTTTGTCGGGTTATGGTTGTGGTGATGGTGATGGTATGTATAATACCGAGAGCAGCAGCAATAACTCTCCGTTCCGTGCCGTAAGGGGATGTTGTGACCGCTCTATGTTGATCATGGCTTTGTGTGTTGCCCGCCGCCGTTGTCATCGCCATATCTTGTTTGATAGTTGTCCAGTCCTTCTCAGAGATCGAAGCATCAACCTCAACGTCGCACAACATATATGGTTTTAGCGTCCCACAGCGGCGCATCGACGCGCTGCCGACTGCTTCTCTTATTTCCAAACCAAGCATCTCACAGGCGCCCAGTCCCTTGGGTAACTCGGCGAGCGACGCGGGACACAACCTGGTTACCATAGAATGGCGATGTTGGACCATGGAGTATAACGAGCTTGTCCACCAACGCCAGTGCTGCGGCCCCCACCACCAACCCACCAGCCCATCGATCTATTATGGCCTGTGCTTTGTGCTTAGCCTGTTAGCCTGAATCAGCTCCACAAAGGCATGATCAATATAGTTTGAGTTTGGAACACAGTGATATCTGACCCTATGTGTAAGTTAGCCAATACTATATGGATCTAACGTGATGGATCATGGAACTTGTGGTCTGGTCGTGCAAATCCCGTGGAGACCAAGAACGGAGCGTGCACAGGTTCTAAAAGCTCCGTGATTACCGCCCATTGGATTTGGGGCTATGCCAGGTTCCCAAGCACGACATCTATAGAAGGCAATCACGAAGTTGTGTGAAACACACGGAAAGGACAACAATCACATTTTTAAGACAATTACAGATTACAGTTCCCCGAACATTCAAACATTCAAATGATTCTATCATCTGAAGAACTGCCTACACCTTGCATCCTGTCTGTGGATTTGATATATCGCTTAACGTAGACTAGCGCCTTTTCAGCCACTCCCCGCCTTTCGGAGGCTGACACCGACCACCGGCGTCCCAGCCACACACAGCGCTGCTCCACATGCTAGTCATCCCGCCAGGTACAGTGCAGGACAGCGCCTATAGTCAGTTCCACGACTCATCCTCTCCATCATCCTTCATCGCCTTCACAGTATCCTTTCGCATCAAACACCCATAGTTTGATTTGACCATCATGAAACTCACCACTCTCTCCGTACTGGCCTTGTCAGCCACGGCTATCAACGCCCGCTTCGTCGAGAAGCACGAGACCGACCAGGTCGTGCTCACCAGCGACAGTGGCGAGGATGCAACGAAGTATCTCATCGAGTTATCTCCCGGCGAGACGAGGCTGGTGACAGAGGAGGACAAATGGGATCTGAAACGAGTAAGTCTGCCATCCTGCTATCCGACACACCCGCTAACTGCTCCCAGCAAAACATCAACTTCATGGATATCACCGACACCCAATCCCTCGGCTCCTACAACATCCACGCCAGCAAGAAGCGTGTCTTCCCCGAAGCGCCCGTGCATCAAACCGCACTCGAGCCCCTCCTTAAGACCCTCTCCAAGTCCAACATGCGTGCCGACCTCGAGAAATTCACCTCCTTCTACACCCGCTACTACAAGTCCAGCTACGGCGCTCAGTCGTCCGCCTGGCTCCTCGAGACCGTAACTGACTTGGTCGGTGCTGCGGGTGCTGATAAGCACGGTGCACACGTGAAGCACTTCCCGCACTCGTGGGGCCAGAACAGCGTTATCGCTACGATTCCGGGTCAGAGTGATAAGACGGTCGTTATTGGCGCGCACCAGGACAGCATTAACCTGTTCCTGCCTGCCTTCCTCCCGGCTCCAGGCGCAGACGATGATGGATCGGGGACAGTCACTATCCTCGAGGCGCTTCGGGTGCTGTTGACAGATGAGGCGGTCGTTCAGGGCAACGCAACGAACACCATCGAGTTCCACTGGTACTCTGCTGAGGAGGGCGGCCTGCTCGGTTCCCAAGCCATCTTCAGCTCGTATGAGAAGGAAGGCCGCGATGTGCGGGCCATGTTGCAGCAGGATATGACTGGTTACGTTCAGAAGACTCTCGATGCCGGTGAGCCGGAGAGCGTGGGCGTGATCACCGATTTTGTCGACCCGGCGTTGACGGAGTTCATCAAGACGGTGGTGACAGAGTACTGTGACATCCCTTACGTGGAGACCAAATGCGGGTATGCATGCAGTGACCATGCATCGGCAAGCAAGGCTGGATACCCGTCGGCATTTGTGATTGAGTCAGACTTCAAGTACTCGGACGACAAGATCCATACCCAGGACGATAAGATTGAGTATCTCTCGTTTGACCATATGCTGCAGCACGCCCGGTTGACGCTGGGTTTGGTGTACGAGCTTGCGTTTGCGGAGCTGTGAGTGCGGGATATGGATGTTGGTGCGTGCAGTTGATGGATTTAGTAGTACGGATTGAGTTTGAATTTTGGGCATGGCGTGTTAGTTGGAGTTTGAAGTCGGGTTTAGAATAGCGGTTGCATCGAGTGCGAATCCTAGAATCTCCTATATTATTATCACGCTGCCTTCCCGTAACCAGTTCTCGTTCTACATGCATGCCATTACACAACAAAGCCGAGTCAAAACTATAACAATCTTAGCATCTATACACTCTACTCTAACCCACTCCCCTTCTCCCCCAATCTAAACCATCGCATACAACGGCCTCGGCATCTCCCCCCCAGCCTCCTTAATCCCCACCAACGCCCTCCTCCCCCCACCCACCGTAACACTCCAGCTCTTCAACCCATAATACCCCGCCAGCGCATGCACAAGGTACCTCCCCAACGCCCCCCCCCTATCCCCCACCCTCGCCTCAAACACACACCTCTCCCTCTCCCTCTCGATCCTCGCCCTATGCTCCTCCTCCCTCTCCCTCGTCGTGCGCGCCGACAAATCCCTTCCCACAAACACAACCTCCTCATCACTACTCTCCACCTCCGCATCGCGCTCCTCCTCCACGCCCTGCCTAACAGCCTCCTCCCACTCCACCACAAACCGCCTCACCTCCCCCTCCAACTTCCTCAGCATCTCCCCCTCCACCTTCCCCCTCCTAATCCGCTCACGCAGCTCACTCGGCACGCGCCCCCTCTCCTCCTCCTTCACAGCAGCGGCGTTCTTCGCGCGACGCGACTCAGCCACCCCCTCCCAAAGGGGAGCGAGGTAGTACGGCACGCGGCGCACGGGGCTGGTGCTGTGGATCTCCCAGTCGCGGGATGAGGGGGCGACGACGCCGGGGACGCCGATGAGGCGGTCGTTTTCCCAGCGCTTGCGGCGGCGGCTGCCTTCTTTGCCTTTTTCGGCGAGTTCGCGGCGTTTGGAGGGGGGGGGGTTGGGTTTCGGGATTGTGGTTGTGCGGGGTTTTGGGGTAGGGGCGACGGTGGCGGTGGTGGGGGGGTCGTGGAGGGGGATTTGGAGGGGGGCGATGTCGAGGTGTTGGAGGGCGTGGAGGGTCCAGGTTTCGATGT
The DNA here is from genome assembly GCA_001662575.1 of Pseudogymnoascus sp. 23342-1-I1. Lineage (NCBI taxonomy): Eukaryota > Fungi > Ascomycota > Leotiomycetes > Thelebolales > Thelebolaceae > Pseudogymnoascus > Pseudogymnoascus sp. 23342-1-I1. The sequence continues at coordinate 238,413 of KV454999.1, read as the reverse complement.
CGACGGAGGGTTGTTGGTTGGGAGGGGGGACGGAGCTGTAGATTGCCATGGTGGCGAGTTTGGGTGTGGGAGGTCTTGGGTGGGTGTTTGGTGGGCTGGATGCGATTGAGGTGATGGAGGTTATGGCGTTGGTGTTGATGGATCTGAGGAATGGGTGATGAAGTTGGAGATGAGATGAAATGACTCTTGAGGATATAAATGCGAAGGGGGTGTTCGGGAAGGGCGATAAGGCCACAGTCCGCAGCCGCGTCTTACTGACGTGCGTTTCGGCCAATGATAGGGCTCGCGACTGGCACGATCTCCGAGATCAACCGTCAAGGCTGTAAGTGGTTAATCACTATAACAAGTGAGATGTGAGAAATGATATAGACGCGATGGTTTGAATTTAATCAATTGTTCTATTTTATTTATCCCAGTATCATTTATTATCAAACGCCAAGTCAAAGCATGGTCCCCCAAAATTATCATCGGCCTCTGTGCGCGACCTTTCCTTCCTCAACTGCTTCGTCTCCCTCCATATCCGTTGGGCCAGCTCTTCGCGACCCGCGGGCGTGATGATTGTCCCACGCCTAGGTATAGGTACAGCAGCACCGACCCCGTCGCCAGCAACATCGGCCTCCTCTTCTCCAGCTTCAGCTTCGGGTCTCCTCCTCTCGCGACCCTCCCCTTCTTCGCTCTCCTCCTCGCGGGCAGTCGCTAATGACTCCGCGATTTTGGCCTGGAAGGCTTTTTCCTCCTTCTCTAGATCGATAAAGCCGTAATGTGAGCGCCTGTAGACACCCAGTGCGCTGAGGATCAGACCGGAAAGCTCGTAGGCGAACATGACGGGTAATGCGTAATGGAGCACTGGGTTGCAGCCGCGGGACCAGATGTCGATCAGGAGGTTGTACACGGAGTGCGTGGGCATAGCATACGACCAGTGGTAAAAGCGAGGAGATAGGGCGAGAGGTAGGAGGATGGAGGTGATATTGAGCATAATCCAGCTAACGAGTGCCAAAGGGAGGACGGGAGGGGGGAGCCACACGCTGAAGACGTCGAATGTGAGGAAATTCAAGTGGGCGAACAGCCAGAGTGACATCCATGTTAAGACGAACTGCACGCCGTTGACGTTCCAGCCAGCGCGGAAGACCCAGATAGCGCCCGTCGTGCATAGTGAGCCGACGAAGGTGTACAAGATGGAGATGGTCAAGCGGACGACGATAATTCGGTGGGGGCGGATGCGGCCGTAGATTTTGAATCTAGCGTAGAGACCGTTGATAATGCCGAGGTAGAAGAACTCCTGGAGTAGGATCAGAATGATCACCAGCGTGTTGTAGATCAGCCGGGAGCCCTGGGTGGTAGGTTGGAGGTTGATAGACACGAGCTGCCACGGGTTGGAAAATACAGACACTGCGGCTGTGTCTCCTGCCGGTAGCGTCTGGAGAGCTGCAGCGCCATTGGAGTTTGAGTAGGCGATGCGAGCGGCCTCGGACAAGTCTTGGAGCTTGGTTTCGACGCTGTCGGACGTAGTAGAATAGCGGGCTTCATTCCAGATAAAACTCAGGACGTCGCTGCGGTTGTAGGACGATGACGCGATGCCTCCCGTCAGACCCTCGGCGAGGCGGTTGGAGGCATTGGGTGAAATGTAGAGCGCCGCCCAGAAGTCGATATGGCATACTTTAGATTCAAGAGTGGATGGCTGTGCATACTGTTGTGGTGACAGCTCAATGAGCTCAGGGAAGCCATCCCCTTGAAGCTGCTTGTACGCGTCGCGCACTGCGGCACCAATGGCGCCACCGTCGTAATCGACAAACGCGACGGTCAGGTTATGTATATGGCTACCTTGCTGGTAAAGAGCGCCAAAGATGTAGCAGTAAAGGGCGAAAAATAGAACCTGGAGGATGATAAAATTGCCACCAATGGCTTTGAACAACTGAAGCCGGATATCACGGAGGGTCGGGTTCGTGGAACTCAGGTGCCTTTTGGGCTGCTTGGCTTGAGGGTAGAACTTCATCGCTAGATGGCCGTAACCTGGCGCGCATCAGGGTAAATATAAATATACGATAGAAATCTATTTCGCCTTCATCATCGCGATTTATGACACATCTATTTCATAAAGCATAAACTGAGAATCATGTTGGTAAGCCGACGGATATTCGGGAGTTCGATATTCGGTATTCGGGTCTCTTGTTGTAGTGCCGATGTGACCGATCGGATGTGGGACTGTCAAAAATTAGTCGTTTACGCGCTAGTTATTACAGGGCAGCGGTTGTCGATGACGACAATCACTAATCTGGAGATGCCAGCAATACAGGCGGATAGAAATAAATATTCTCTTCGGCTTTATTTCTAAGCAACTCTATGAGACTACAGCTTTCTGTAATTATGAGTCTTTATTTATTTGATTATAGGTGCTTTAATCACTGTTGCCATGGACGGTTATCCCTCTTCAGACATTTAGGCAGCATGAGTATTATCATTTTCTTCCTTGATATTATAAGGAGAACATGCTCTTTTTATAATATATTAAACAAAGGGAATATTTTGAGAAGCGGGCGAGCAGTGCTAAGTAACCGCTGATAACAACAAAGTCAACATACAACAAAGTCAACATATCTCCGTATCAAGAAACCCTTTTAGCACCTAATAGGAACCATTACGGCCAGTTTTATTTTTAGCCAGAGGACGGACCAGGGGACGGGCCCTTGCCTAATAAATAAGGATGACTATGTTCAACTCTCAAGTTAACGGAACGGACAATCCCTAACAAACCCATCAAACGTTCCTCTTCCTCAGTTAACCCCAACAAAGCTGCTATGGCTTCTTGTAGGGCTCTATCATACGGCCCATACCAAGGATTGAGGTAAGAGAGAAGTTTAACCTCGAAAAACCTTGGATAGAGGCCTGCATAGTTCCAGTTGACGAGAGAAATAGTGTCGTCCTCCTTGAGAATAACATTCCGCCGACCTAAGTCCATATGGCACAGAACAAGAGGCTGGCCACTGAGGTCTATTGTCTTGTCATGTATTCTGAGGCGTCTGTTGAGGTAAGCGTTGAAGCCTAATACGGAACCATAATCAACGTCGGCGCCCTCATCGCCGTGAATATAACCTTGTGCACGCCCACCACCTACGGGCCCTGGGACCTGGCCGCCCTGTATTTGCCCAAGATGCGCAACAATCCGAGCCATGCGGGGAACTATGTCGGGTCTTGAATTGAAATTAAAATCTGCAAACGTGGGCCCTTCCATGTACTCCATGAACAGGTAGCCTACTTTCCAATTCGATCCTGGCTCGTCCCGATTGAAGTAGCGAGACACTTTGGGAATATGGACGATGCTAGGATCAGCGTTCTGATTTGCGAACTCCTGCGTCCTGGCCTCTGACGCATATACCATGAGTCCAGTTTTGACCGCTATGTCGTCTGATAGCTTGACCATCATATATCCTCGACCATATTCATGATAATGGCCTCTCTTTTTCTCGGCCTTCTCGCAGACCTCAATTAGCAGGTCCTCGCTAGAAGTGTGAACGTCCCAAGTGATGTCCTCCATAATATAGGGCGAAGTATCGTGATGTTTTGTTTGAAAACAAGTTGCGGGGGTTGGGAGTTTGAATCATGGAGGTCGCATCATGAAGTGGGATATTAGCGAGTATGGCTGATGGAGGATACGTAAACAACCAACCATGTCCTGCGAAATTCGGCAGCAACGCCCCAGGGAATTCCCTTTATTATAAAAAGAGGAGGCATATTGAGGTAGGGAAGTTATATAATTGTGCCAAGGGTCTTTGCGAGAGCGCCAAAGGCACATATTTATAGTAGAGTGAGTGATAATGAAATTCCGGCGGTTAGAATTTATTACTTTGGTTTGGTTTTTTGAGCAACCGAAGAAGCGATTGCGGCCTTGAGTAACCAAAAGCCCCTATTTAATACACAGCAACCCTCATAAAACCCATTCAATGCAGAAATAGTATGTGATATATCAAGACAGTGATCCAATTCATATTTTCCTGACCTCCGATTCAAGCCATACCAGGCGCTGACGCCCATAATAGTAATTATCCAAAAGACGGGCAGGAACGCCACCAAACAGACACTCGCGATATGCAAAAAGCCAACCCACAGTCGTCACCGGCACATTATATGTACAACCTCTTTCAAACCAATTGTAATCCTCCTCTTACTCAACCCCTTCAACCCTCGTCAGAAACTCCCTCACACGGCCCAACTCCACATCGCCGCCCTCACTATCTACAGCCCTCCACAGCCCTTCAAGCACATCATCGATCCTCTCCTCCGGCACCCTCGTACACAAGCTAATAGTCTTGCGGTATTTCACCTCCAGCTCGCGGGATTTACTCCTCAACTCTCCCACCGCTCTCTCCAATCTCTCATTATTAGCACGATACGCCACCACCCTCGCCCTCAGCGTTCCATGGCCCGGCACCGTCGCCACGAGCGCCGGATTCCTCAGCACCTCATCCGGCCCAACGTTCTCGGGCAAGCAGGCAAACGCCACATCCGCCTCACCGAGGTACATGTCCTCGCTCTGCCCCGCCAGCGGCGGGTGCTGCGCCTGGATCTGCTGCAGACGGAAGGACTCCTCGTCGCCTGCGCGACGTAGATTAGCGATCTTACACTTGCGCTCGTCGCGCGCCTTGGCGAGTTGCTGGAGGCGCTCGAGGCGGCGGCGCTCTTCGCCGAGGTGGGCAGAGGAGGAGCGGAGCTGGGTGTGGATGGAGTCGATGGCTGATTGTTTTGCGGTCATCTCCTGTGCGAACTCGGCTTCGGTTTGGGAGAGGAGGGTTGTTATTGCTGTGGCAGTTAGTTATGTGCTTGTGGAATGGAGGAGTAAATAGGGCTTACAAGAAATGACATCCCCGCTGTTCTCGCGAGTTGCCTTGTTGAGAGATTTATCCACAGTGGTGCTAGGTCTATCGCCTACCTCTGTCGGGTCGCCGATGCCAAAATCAACGGGACGGAGACCCGCACGGTTGGGAATACCCGCATCGGCACCGACTTCCAGCAGTTGCGAGATGATGCTTCTGTTACCCACTCTGGCTGCAATATTCAGAGCTGTATCTCCCGACTTGTCTTGGGCATTGACAATCTCCGACATGAAGCGGCCGATACCCATAGATTTAACCGTTGGCGCTTGGCCGAGGAACATTTGCTGACTACTCGGCGCACTACCTTGTCGGACGACGAATTCCAGCAAAGACTCGAGATAGTATTTGCTGGCCTGGCTACGACCCTTCACAGCGGAAGTTACAGCGATGTGATGGAGTACGGTTCGCCCACGGCCGTCTTTCATCTCTATAGTAGGTCCCAATAGCTCGAGAAGATCAGGGAAAGCGCTGAAGTCAAGGTTATTTGTAACAGCACAGGCGCGCATCAATGCGGTCTCGCCAGCGTTATTAACTCGGTATATGCTCGCCCCGCTGTTGATAAGAGCCCTCAGTAACGGCAGACGGGCAAGTGTTGCGGCCCAATGCAGAGCTGTATGTGCGGTATTATCGATAGGCATATCAAGATCTTCCCCTGAGAGACTGACAAAAGCTTCATGACGGCTGAATTCCGCCCTGGTCTGATCCATAAATAGAGACATTAGAAGAGCACGTTTCGACTCCGCGGGCTGGCTTGATGAAAACGGAAGTGGCGGTAATGGCAATGGGACCACATCGTCTTGTAAAGTGTTTTGAGAATGTTGATGGTACACAAATGAGTCGTTTGGCTCAGTGGGCGAAGGCTCTCGCATATCGTAGAACGCGTCGGTCTGATGAGATAAGCTGACGCTGGGCGATGGGCGTACTCGCTTCCTCGGAGGCTCCTGAAATTCGTTTTGGCTCCCCATATGTGAGAACTGTGGACCACTCTGAGTTGCATACGCGGAGTCGCCGTTCATGTAGCTAGATTCGGACGCAAAGCTCTGCATGCTCTGTTGAGATCCTGGGAAAGCGTTTTCATCGATTTGATGCTGTGATGACTGACGGCTGAAACTTGGAGGGCGATTCCCATTTCGTATGCGAGGCGCGGGCGAGTCGAACCTAGCTTTGCTGATCGCTGCGACGGCGTGGGAGGCTGTTGAGGAGATATTCTTGAAGAAGGTCCCCGATTGCCCGCTAAGACGAGCTTCGTTCCCAGCATTATATAGTCTTTTCCGGTTTGCAGCCATTGCTTGCTCCTTTGTTGGAGTATCCACACCCCCATGCCCAGCAATCCCTCCATCTTGACCCATATCATAAGTGAGGAGCGGCCGCAGAATTTCCTCCACGCCATATTGCCTGCAGAACTCCAACCCCTTTTCAAACTTTATCCAAGTGCCCTGGTATTTTCCATACCCTCCCTGGACTTTCTCATGCTCACCGATGAGAATCTCCTTCTCCAGGACCTTGGTCCTCTTGCCTTTCTCAATGCCGGCCACCTTTAGGATCTGGGTCGCATTGAGCCAACTATCATTGCGGCGACGCATGACAGCGATGCGATTGACTTCCATTTCGTACACATCGACTCCAGAATACACGGCCTATCAAAGTTAGTACGTCATTCGCAGTTGCGGAAATTGCAACAAACTGAGTATATTTGCGGCGCGGGAATGCTCATGTTGGGCGCATTCTGGTGGGCGAACTGATAGGCACCTGGCTGCATCATCAGGCCGTTGCCCTGCGATCCCTGACTCATGCTGAACGACATCTGGGAGTTCTGGTTGAAGGGCGATGGCGACGGAGCTGGCGCTGACGAGGTCGGCAACACTTGGCCGGTCACCGTATCGTGGTTGCTCTGGTTCGACGCGAAGGAGAGCGCGCGATGGTGAGAGTGCTGCGACGACGACGTAGGCCGTGGGTAAGGATTGGACGACGTCGGTGGGAAGGCGGCGATGGTCGTCGAGGCCATGAGGGAGGACGAGGTTGTGGGGAGAATTGGGTGAGATTGGAGCCGGTCGCGAGGTGCGCGTAGAGGTCCGTCAACTCTAGCAGGGTTGTCAAGACTCGGATCGGCGCAAGCGTAGGCGCATAAACGGATGAGGCTATTCGTAATTTACAAGATATTACAACGCGGTACAGGTAGTATAAGAGCAGAACACGTCGCGTCGACCGAAATAGGAAGTGTAAGTGTCTCTGGCGTGTGGGAATTTGTGTGTGGGGAGGGGGGTGTGGAGGAGAGATATCGAGAGTGACTTCTGACTTGACGGTACTCGAAGTACCTTCTCCGCGCGCAGGGAACATTATAATTTAGAAAGTAACGCGTGAAGCGCGACGTGACAAAGTGAGAATTGAAGCATTTGAAGCGTATTAATATGTCATATTATGCTATATTTATATCTTTATTTAGTTATGCTTAATCGCATTTTTAATTCTTTATTTGGCATTTGTTTATATTTTATAAGAAATATCTGGGCATTGTTCTCCGCTCACGCGTATGAGTAACCCACGCGTCACAGTTTCCCACGAAATGAACGCGGTATAGAATGTTCTGCCTCAGGCCCAAACGATCTTTTTTGGCCCATATGCGACCTCTACTGGGTGGTTTATATGTGGAATATGTGAAACCCAACACGGCAATTGCGATTCAAGAGCAGAAACACCATCCTATCAAGATGTTCTCATAACCAGCCACTTAAGCACTTGCCTAAGACCAGTTTCTCCCAGCCAACAATGTGGATTTCCACGCCATAGCCACCACACGCGACCATGGCCTCTACCACCACCACCACCACCACCAACCCCACCCACCTCCTCCGCGCCCTCCTCCGTGCCTGCTCCTACCTCCCCGACGGCCCTTCACGCCAATACTTCCACGGGCACATTCTGCACCGCTTCCGTCACGTCACGGCCCCAACCCTCGGCGCCTACCGCGCGCGCAAAGCCCTCTCCCTCCTCACCCGCGCCACAAACGGAGACTTCCCCGCCCTCACCAAAGTCCTCCACCACACCTACGGCCGCGCAGGACACCGGCGACACACCCTCCTCAATGCGCTCCTCTCCGAACACAGCATCCACAGTGATGCCGAGCCGCCCACCGCTATATCCCCGGCAGTGCGCCGCGTCCTCGAACCCCCGACAGAAGTCCGAACCTTTGGCGGGAGCTTGGTACCCGCGAAACTGAATCATGCATCGCCGGGGGCCTTTGAGCGGCTCCTTGCGGACCAGATCCTGCGATACCCCGCGTCAAGCAACCGCGCCCAGCTGAAGAACGTATATGCGCCCATTCCGCTGGAGAATATTTTTCTAAGGCCGACGGGGCCGAAGCGGGAGGAGGGGATGAGGAAGCGCTGGTTGGCGGAGACGATGGATAGAATATTGCCGCCGCTGCCGGAGGAGGAGTGGGACCGGTTGCGGGATTTGGCGATGGGGGTGGAGGAGTGGGAAGGTGCGCCGAAGAGGAGGATGCCCGTTGGGAACGTAGGAAAGGAGGGGAGTGGCGGGCTGCTGAGCGTGGAGTATCTCAAGGCGCCGATTAGGCATGCGCATTCGAAAGTGCGGAAGGCAGAGATTGACCAGCGCGACCAACATGAGTTGACGCCCAAGTATATGCGGCGGTTGTATGCGAAGATTTGGGAGCTGTGTCCGAAAGCGCGCTGGGACGAGGAGCTGAGAGACTGGGTGTATACGTGGGGTGGGACGAAGATTGCGGCAAATAAGGCCGAGCGGAAGGAAGTTGCACAGCGTGATCTGAGTTTGTTTGAAGGGATCGAGGGTCTAGACAGACCGCATGGGAAGCAGGGAAAGAGATCCCCAGCTAAGGGAAAGACGATACCCCAGGAGGATATCGATACTAGGGAGCCAGTCCCGAGCAACAACTAGATATAGTGACGAGATTGTCGCCAGTGTCCGGATTTGTACGATATAGGACCCATATATAGACTATATAATATGTACAATACATTCACCACAAAGATCATACCGCACCACCTACTCGTCCCTCCCCAACCTCTCCAACCCCTCCCCTTCAACCCTCATCGTAACCCAGTCATCCATCCTCACCGCCCCCACCGCATCACTCTCATAAAACTCAATACTGGGCGTATTCCACTTCAACACGCACCATTCCAGCCTCCCCGCGCCCACCCGTCTCGCCTCCCCCGCCACCTTCCCCAATAGCGTCTTCCCGTACCCCTTCCCCCGGGCGATAGGTGTCACATACAAGTCCTCGAGGTATACACCTGGACGGGAGCGCCAGGTGGAGTAATTGTAGAAGTATAGTGCCATGCCAGCGACCTCGCCCTCAGGGGTAAAGGCGAGGAGCGTAGTGGCGGGGCGGCCGGGGGTGGTGGGGAGAATGTCTGGGTGGGGGGAGTTGGTTATGGAGGGGGCAAAGGTGAGGGTTTCAAGGAGGGTGGCTTCGGTGGCTTGGACGGAGGAGAGAGCCTTTTCGTAGTCGGCGAGCTCGTTGATTAGGCGGAGGATGGTTGAAACATCTGGGGCGGTTAGTGCGGAGTCCTTGGAGGGATCGGGGAGGAGGGGCACCTTCGCGGACGGCGTGGCGGATGATTGCGCCTTCTGGGAGAGCCATTGTGGGAGATAGTTTAGGAGTAAGTCGAGGAGAAATGCGTTGAAGAGGGGTTGTAGTAGAATAAAAGAAAAGGGTGTTTTTCTGGTGGAGTTGTAATGTTCTTATACTCTCGGTCCGAAGCTATGGACTAGAAAATAGCGGCAGAATCGGCGGGGTCGAGCTCACCGCTTTGTATTCTGGCCAATGATGAAGCTTGTTATACGCCCTCCATGATACTTTATGGGTCCCGTTCATGAAGCCACCCCCTCATCAATCTATCACATTTTTCGGCACAGCACAATATTAAACAATTACCGCTACTAATAATATTCGACAAGAGTAACTAGGACCACCGAAGGTAAATAAACTCTCCCAGGCAAGAAACGAAGTAAAGAGGGGTATCATGATAATTACAAAGTGATAACCATCAGGAAACCGGAATATAAACCCATCCATGCCGTTCACAGAACGGCATCTCGTAATTAACAACAGGGGCACAAAATGAACCCCATATACAAATCAATGCGCGATACAATAGTAGTGACACAATTACACCTCTTACATTTTTCCTGGTGTCTCAGGGACCTCCCAGATATCGTCCTCCCTCTTCGTCTCGCTGCCGCTGGTCGGCCTCTTCCCTAACCCTGCAAATGGAATAACTCCTGTGCTCGAGAAGACAGGAAGATCGCCCCTTTTCGCCGGACTTATAGCGGGCGTCGCAGTGTTGGGCTCCAGCCACTTCAGTTTCTCGTCGCGAGGGCCGGCCTTGGGAGTCGGGCCTTCGGGCTGGTAGGGGATGAAGACATTGCTCGATGGAGCTGCGGCTTGTGGTTGGGGTGGTGTGGTGGATGTGAAGGTACGAGCAGTAGACACAGACGAGGATCTTCTGAGAGATCTCGGCGGCGAACTCGTGGGAAGAGGAGCTGATGTGGCTACCTGTAGTTGCTGGAGGCGATCGGCAATAGACGGGTGGGGGGTCAAGGGTTCAGGGGTTGGAGGTGGGAGTTCATTCATGTAAGAACCTGCCCGAGAAAGTGGCTGTCTTGGCGGTGTTCCTGGCTGACCGACTTGCGGCTGGTCGGGAATCCCATGAGCTGCTTGGGATGCTGTCACAGCCGTATCCGATGGTGGCGGCGCTGATGTATTTGGCGTTGGCATATTAGCTACTGCAGCCGATGCTGCTGCCCTGGCATCACGTTGTGCCTTCGTCGTGAGATTGATTTTGACCTTCTTCATGCCGGCTGTTAAGCTGTCAATGTCTGCATCAGCTGAAGCAGCAGGAGCATTTGTCGGCTGTTGCGCAGAAGTTTGTCGCTGACGGGCCTCGGAGGTATTGGAAGCAGATGCTCTTGGCTTGCTAGCAACAGATGCCCTTGACGCAGCACGTGCTGTCTTCGGCGCGTCACGAGAACTAGCCGGGGCCCTGGTTTTCTTGGCGGGAGGAATAGACGGGCCTCTCGAGCTTGCATTAGTATTGGGTAGAATGCAGCTTTGTGAACTGCCTGGGCGGATTGGAAGAATAGGTTGAGATGCCACCCGAGCGCCATTTAGGGCAGTTGCGGTTGCTGGTTCCGTTGCGATGGAGCTATTGGATACGAGACTAAGCCTCCTGCTCGACTGCTTGGTAGCCTGCTTGTAGCTAGGTTCCGGCTTTGGGGCGCTCCGTGCGGCTGCCTTGTCGGTAGCCAATACCGCGGCACCTGTAACGGTTCTTCTGCGGCTGGTTCGTGCGACAGCCTCAGCCTTTTTCTCTTCGGCTGCCTTATCGGCTGGCTTTGGGGCCTTTCGTTCTCTGAGGCTCATTCGAGTGCTTGGCGTGATGTCTGGGGTAGTGCCAGTGGACGCCGGAGGGGTTAGTAGAGACTGGCGGTCGCGTCTGACACGAGTTGCCTCGGCTGACAGTTCATCAGGCTTGCAGCTCATCGTTTGTCTATCTGTTGGTATAAGAAGTTTGCTTAATTCATGTGTTGCCGTAGCCCAGCCAACCTCAGGAGGAGGCGGAGAAGGAGGCCTGGTAGGGGGTCTAGGCGAACCCCCATTGAAATAAGCGGATGACGAGCGCCTTAGTCTCGGCGATTCTGCAATCTTCGCATTGGACGACTGGGTTGGCGAGAAGTAGGTTGGCGGGGAGCCGCTCTTGACTTTCTTTGGCTCTGGAGGTGGGGGAGGGTGGACAATTGAATCTAGTAGCTCTAGTTGAGATAACCCCCACCATGAAGGGTCGTACGCTGGCATAGCATGATTATCCAGGTTCTCCGTCTTCAGGCTCAATGATCCGGCGCGCTGGGCAATTTCAAATCCTAGACCAGATGGGTCGATTTGTCTCTCGACGGCATCGGGGTCAGAACCGGCAAGGCCACTGATGTGGCTGAGAACGCCGCTCGCCAATGCACGATTACTGTATCCACCCTCCAGTACGCTTATAATGCGGCCGTCGACCGAACAGCCTTCCTCTCCTGCAATCCTTTTAATATCACGCGTAAGACGCGCGTAGAATTCTGTTGGGACGTTGACCTTGTGGCGTTGCATACCAGAGCTTTCCCATTCGCTTGCATCAAAACCAGCAGAGAGAAAAATGGCAGCCTTGGGCTTCAGTGCTGACTGAGACTCACGGATACGGTCTGTCTGCCCACGCAGATACAGCCTTGTCTTCTCTAATAGAACCATATACTTCGACTCATAAAGTTCCCAGAATTCAGCCTCGCTCTTCCAGGACTGGAGATGAACATTCCAGATGTTTTGGCCATGCGCATTATCAATACAGATACTGGCATTTTTGACCTTCTCCTCGTCGCCCATCTCACAAGGATAGGAGTTGATATCGTGGAGACTGAAGTAACCAATGGAGGTCTTCTTCCACGCAGCTGCATTCTTAGGCAAGGCTGTTGCACGAGAGTTGTGCGCCCATGCTATAGACTGCGATCCGTCACCATGGTGTAGATCAAAATCAATAATGGCAGCATGTGTGAGTCCATGGTATAGCGCTGCATGGGCAATTCCAACATGTACGTTGTTCACCCAGCAGAATCCCGATGGGTAACTGGCTGCGCAGTGATGGCCAGGAGGTCGAATTACAACAAACGCTTGCTTGGGCCCCTTGCCGTTCTCCGAACCGTTAAAAACTGTATCAACTCCTTCGCAGACAGCTCCCAGGGCGCCTTCCATAGCATTTAATGACTCGGCGCAAAGATATAGATCACCTTCGTGAAGTTGCTGAGGTTCCCCATCTGAACCCCTATTCATCTGTGGTCTTGCCAGCTCCTTCCCATTCATAGCCAGTTTAGATTCCGCTGCATTGCACATAATCTTCAATTCCTCCATCCATTTCGTGCCATGGACGTTTGTAACCGCAGGAGACGAGAGGTCGAGCTTGCGACTGGTCTTCCGGATGCGGAAGGGTATATTGGGACTGTCCGATGGGTTCCTCCTTGGATGTGGCGCATACCGTCCCTCTGCATGTCGTTCTCCTAGTCTCACGTATGCTGCACATACGCCCAGTATGCTGGCGTGTATGCGCTCCGGCCGTTCGACAATCGTACTGAGCCCCGCCCGGGTCGTACGTGGGCGCGAGTATCTATGCCCGTAACAAGCATCGTGTAGAATAGCAATAGTATCAACCGGTCGCTGTTCGTCGCTCAAAGTATGGAGAGCGAGCTCTTTCGCAAAATATGTGGTCGCTAATGATTCCGCAGTGACGGGAGGTTCCTCTGGGGTGTCGTCCAAGTTCGTATGGGACGACTTCCCAAACAAACTCTGGCCATTGGCCCTATGCGCCGACGACGATCTCCTGGAAGACGACGGCGATGGTCGGGTCGGTGTGACCGCACCCGCATTCTTGAGGGAGTTCATTGAAGCTTTGCGCAGCAGTGTTGGTGATGCGGCGCGTGTGTCAAGGCTCATCGCACTTGGGCTCCTCCGCAATGGGCTCTGGTTGCGCCTTTCATTTGTCGATGGTGCCTTTGGGACGCTGGAATTTCTACGAGGCGTCGAGATGCGAGGAGAAGGCGGAAGTGCTGTTGCAGACGCTGTGTTGAAGGAGAACTGTCTCATTGACTGAACAAGCGCATCCCCATTACTGTTTGAGGCAGGTGGTAAAGGCGGCTCGGGCGCTCTGCCCGAGCTAACTTGCTGTGAGCGATTCATGGCTCTAATAGCAAGCAATGTTCCCTCAGGAAACTTCTGGAACGAAGCCGGTAGTACACAGAATCCGAGGTCTGTTGTTGTTGTATTAAGCTATGACGATGGTTTTGACATGTTGACCCCGGATTTATGCACATGCAAGGGTGGCTTCCGCGTTTATACGCGTCGTGACCAGTGTTTACCCCTTTAAATAAAAAATGTGCCAACGAGCATGGGTAAACCACAAGGAGCAAACAACAGCAACAACATACTGAAATCTAAATATACAGAAAGGCGGCCTCATAAATAATACCTGGGTATATATTGTATATATTCCATTGCTCATATATGCAAGATTCTATCTATATACAGCGCAAACTCTAATGTCTGCGGCCACATATTCACATGCTATCCTCCTTCCATTTACTTCTAACCCTCTGCCAACTGTCCTTCTCGTCCTTCCCACCTTTCTCCTCCAAGCCCATGCCTCTCTCAACCCAGTCCTGGCTTCCCATCTCGCTCAGTCTACTTAACGCTCTCGCGAAAGCAAATCTCTCTTCGTCACCAGAGAATATGTTCGTGTTCTTCATCATCTCCATGCTCATTCCCAAGTCATCCATCAGGTTCCGATAGACGTCATCAATTGCAGCCTCGCTATGTGGAGCGGGAGCACCATCCCCCTTCTTCAAAGTGTCCTTAACTTCATCCTTAGACATAAAAAGTTCCGGTAGGGGTACGGCTGTGGTGAGCACCAGTTTGGCGCGAGACTCGTAAAGCGCATCGATAAATGTGATAAACCGCCGAGCTAAGTCGCGAGACTTGTGATCCATGCCAGGAACCTCGGTGATGATGAAAGCGTCGTAGTGTTGTGCCAGCTCAATATAATCGGCAGCACTCTTTGGACGGCCAATGAGCTCGTCAAAGGTGAACATGCAGGCGCGTCCGCTAACCTTTGGGACCTGAATATCGCGGCCCCAGACGTGCTGTATCTCCGAGTGTGGCTCGTCTTCGGGGTTTCCAAGGAACCTGAACCACTTTTCGGCGTGTGATTCCGCGTGCGCATCGAGAGGTGAGTGGTACACGCCGGACGGGGGACGAGGAATTTTGCGGTAATCGGTGGGTGAGTCGAGGTTTATGACATGGAGGCGGTCCTTTAAGAGTTGGATACACGGAATAAACGATTCACGCTGAATTCCGTTCTTGTAAAGCTCATCCGGGTGCCGATTAGATGTAGTTACCAGCACGACACCGTGTGACATTAGGGACTCAAGCAGCCTGTTCCGTTAGCCTAATTCGTTACAACAGAAGTTCTATTCTCACCTCCTCAGAATCATAGCATCAGCCACATCAGTGCACTGGAATTCATCAAAGCACAGAACGTTGCCTTTCTCAGCAATATCCGCAGCGATAAATGGAATTCCATCAATATCATTCCCATGGGTCATCTTCATGACATGGAGCCTCTTATGCACATCCTGCATGAAGTTGTGAAAGTGAATTCGCGTCTTCGAGGCCACGCTCATGGGGAGAGTATCATAAAAGAGATCCATCAGCATGGTCTTCCCACTGCCGACGTCGCCAAACAGGTATAGTCCGCGCGGGAGGTCGGGTGTAATCTCTTGTTTCGGCTTCTCCTCCTCTTGCTTGCCAAACATCCGACTCAGCAGTCCCTTCGGCGGCGTGGGTTGTAGAGACTCGATAGTTGGGTGGATAACCGGCGGCGCTTTATAATTCCTCAGTTCGTCATGGAGATGCTGCAAACTTTGAATAATGCCCCTTTGGTGATCGTCGTCTCGTAACCGTCCGGACTGGACTCGATCGTCGTATTCTGCCAATGGGCCATGGTCTTCTGGGTTTGGGCCTGCAAGCGGGAATTAATATAATCTTCTTGGATGCAAAGGAATAAAAGCCTACCAGTGTTGGATGATAAGCTTCTCCTCTGGCCTGCAATGAAGACTGCCGGCCGTATTTGGTGGACGCCCCTCGCCCGCGATGCGACAATCTGAGGAAAGCCAACATGGTTAAACCTGCGCGCCTGTTGTCCGCATTGCAAGCATGCAGGAGCAGAACCCAGCCGGCGAGCAACTGGGTTTCTTGGTATGTTTACGGCCCCGCGGTGCGCAAGGGATAGTTGCGCAGCCGCGAGGCTACCACTAGAACGGACTCTTGTCATGCCGAATTCAGGGTCTTGCGGCGGCGGATAATAATAAAAGAAGGGGAGCAAAAAAGTCTACAATCTATAACCGCATAGTATAGGATATGGCGCGCTAGAAATCACAGGGAAAAGAGCGTAAATAGGACAGGATCTAGAGCGGCGTGGATCGGGGTGAACTTGATGGCATTCCGGGCACACGGCGTTAAGCATTGCCGAGGAGTAAAATCGCAGCGATTTTTAATTGGGTTCACGTGACCCAGGACCCTCCAAAAAGCTCTTATCGATAAGATTTCTTAGCGCAAAAAGATTCGAGGCGGCGGAAGAATATTTGGAAAATGGAGATGAGCCTCGCAGGGTGTTTCTGAGTCTGTTGCGCAACCATGGAGGACCAAACGAATAGGCCTCATAGGCCGCAAAAGGAGAAGAAGAAGCATACTGGAGGTGAGTTATTATTCTTTTATAAGAATGATTATGTATTAACGGATTATCAGATCGCAATCCAAAGGCTTTTGCCTTTGCGAACCCAGGCCGTCTTGCGAAGACGTCTGCGCGCTCTTCGGATGTAAGTATTCAGCCAACGACCGATTGAACTATTCTTGTATGTAGATTCTAATTGTGCGCCAGGTGAAAGAAAGAAGACTCCACGTACCATTAGTGGACCGCATCCCAGATGAGCCGCCGCCACGCCTCGTCGCCATCGTTGGACCACCCGGTGTAGGAAAGACGACCCTTCTCAAGTCGCTGGTTAAGAGATATGCGAAGGAAACTCTATCGGAGCCACAAGGGCCAATTACCGTGATCACGTCGAAGCGCCAGCGCCTTACATTCGTAGAATGTCCCAACGAGCTGGAGGCCATGGTGGACATGTCCAAGGTGGCGGACATTGTGCTGCTCATGATCGATGGAAACTTCGGATTCGAGATGGAGACTATGGAGTTTTTGAACATTCTATCTGCCAGTGGTATGCCCGGAAACGTCTTCGGTATTCTCACGCATTTGGATATGTTCAAGAAGCCGCAGACACTAAAGGATGCAAAGAAGCGCCTCAAGAACCGATTCTGGAGCGAGTTGTATCAGGGAGCACATCTATTCTACCTCTCCGGTGTCATCAACGGACGCTACCCCGACCGCGAGATCCACAACCTTTCTAGATTCCTTTCTGTCATGAAGAACCCCCGACCTCTGATCTGGAGAAACGCGCATCCCTACACCGTCATCGACAGCTTCCGCGACATTACCCACCCAACGAAGATCGAGGAGGACGAAAAGTGCGACAGAACAGTCGTTCTTTCCGGTTACCTCCGAGGCACGAATTTCGCAGCACAAGGCCAACGAGTACATATTCCGGGATTGGGCGACTACTCAATTTCGTCTATGGAAGCGCTCCCAGATCCATGCCCTACTCCGTATATGGACCAGGCATTGGCAAAGGCTACAGGAAAGACGGGAAGGAGACGTTTGGACGAGAAGGAGAAGAGACTACATGCGCCTATGTCTGATAAGAGTGGCTTAAAAATCGAGGGAGACACTATCTGGATTACGCGTGAGAAGGGCTTCAATTTCGACAAGGACGATGAGGATGAAGAGCGCGGTCAAGGAGAGGGGCTAATCGTCGGTCTACAAGGAGAGCGAAAGCTCCTCGGACAGACGGATGATGGTGTTCGCCTTTTCAGCAACGGAGAGTCCATCCAAAACGCAGAGGAAGAGGACACCGGACGTAAACAGCCGAGAAAGGCTCGCTTCGTTGACAAAGACGGCGATTCAGATGAGGAGGAGGACGCTGAGGGAGACTTTGACAGTGGGGACGAAGAGCTTGACCCCGAGGACGAAGCCGAGATCAGCGAGGAGAGACTCGGCAAGGCGTTCAGGAAGGAGAAGGAGGATAAGGCTGGTGGAGATATCGCCTTTGCCGACAGCGATTCCGATATGGGATCTCTCCTTACCGGAGGCGAAAGCGACGAGGACGACGAGTATGATTCCGAGGAGGAGGGCGCACAGTGGAAGAAGAACATGATTGCGAATGCGAAGAAGATGCATGGCCAGAAGCGATCATACAGGACTGCTGATTTGGCGCGTTTGATGTACGACGAGTCGCTCACTCCGACTGAGGTGCTGAACCGCTGGAGAGGCGAGATTGAAGAGGAGAACATCGAAGATGACTCTGATGACGATGATTTCATTAAGAAGACTTCTCCTGGGAAGGATGGTGGACTTGCTGAGGATCGCATGGTTCCTTTGTTCGATTATGAACAGCTGGAGGAGAAGTGGTCTGTTGCGGACAACATCGACGCGCTGAGGAGAAGATTTGCCACCGCAGATTTACTCAAGGATAAGAAGGGCGGCGGCTCTGACGATGACAGCGACGAGGATGGGGATGAGGAGGATTCGGATGATGAGGGTGATGGAGAGTTTGAAGATCTGGAGGCGGACGACGAGGAAGAGGGAGACAAGGAGGAGGAGGGAGAGAACGACATCGAGGCCGAGCGCGAAAAGAATGCCCGAAGGAAGGAAGAGTTAAAACTCCGCTTCGAAGAAGAGGATCGAGAGGGTTTCAATAACGACAAGGCCATCGCACGGAGAGAAGGCGGCGAGGAAGAAGAGTTCGGCGAGGACGACTGGTACGACGCGCAGAAAGCCGTCATCCAGAAGCAGCTCAACATCAACAAGTCCGAGTTCGAGAGCCTCGACGACCGCTCGCGCATCAACGTGGAAGGCTTCCGCGCCGGGCAGTACGCCAAGATGGTCATCGAGAACGTGCCCTCCGAGTTCGTGACGCGCTTCGAGCCGCGCATGCCCATCATCGCGGGCGGCATCAACGCGACAGAGGACCGGTTCGGGTTCGTGCAGGTGCGCATCAAGCGACACAGATGGCACAAGAAGATCCTCAAGACCAATGATCCGCTGATCTTCTCGCTTGGGTGGAGACGCTTCCAGACGCTGCCGGTGTACTCGATCTCGGACTCGCGGATCAGGAACCGCATGCTCAAGTATACGCCGGAGCATATGCATTGTTTCGGGACGTTCTATGGGCCGCTGATTGCGCCGAACACGGGATTCTCGTGCTTCCAGTCGTTTAGTGCTAAGACCCCCGGGTTCAGGATTGCGGCGACGGGTACAGTGCTGAATGTGGATGAGTCGACGGAGATTGTCAAGAAGCTCAAGCTGACGGGTGTGCCGTACAAGATCTTCAAGAACACGTCGTTCATCAAGGACATGTTCAGCACGTCGCTCGAGATTGCCAAGTTTGAGGGCGCCTCGATCAAGACCGTGTCCGGAGTACGTGGACAGATCAAGCGCGCGCTTGCCAAGCCCGAGGGACACTTCCGTGCTACGTTCGAGGACAAGATTCTCATGTCCGACATCGTGTTCCTGCGCGCCTGGTTCCCCGTGCGACCTCACCGCTTCTACAACCCCGTGACGAACATGCTCGGATGGGCACCCATGCGACTGACAGGCCAAGTACGACGTGACGAGGCGCTACCAACCCCCCAGCAGAAGAACAGCCAGTACAAGCCCGTCGAGCGCGTAGCGCGCGTGTTCAACCCGCTGCGTGTGCCGCGCCAGCTAGCGGCGGAGCTTCCGTTCAAGAGCCAGATCACGCAGATGAAGAAGAACAAGACGGAGACGTATGTGCAGAAGCGG
Source organism: Pseudogymnoascus sp. 23342-1-I1 (assembly GCA_001662575.1). Taxonomy (NCBI): domain Eukaryota; kingdom Fungi; phylum Ascomycota; class Leotiomycetes; order Thelebolales; family Thelebolaceae; genus Pseudogymnoascus; species Pseudogymnoascus sp. 23342-1-I1. Next base: position 219,026 of record KV454999.1, on the reverse strand, counting down.
GCGGTGGTAGTGGGCGGGGAGGAGAAGAAGGCGAGGAACCTGATGCAGCAGCTTATGACGCTGCGGAAGGATAAGGTGGCCAAGAGACGGGTGGCGAACGAGAAGAAGCGCGTGGAGTATCGGAAGAAGGTTGCGGAGAATGAGGAGAAGAGGGGGGAGAGGGAGAAGAGGGAGAAGCAGGAGTATTGGAAGAGGGAGGGGAAGAAGAGGAAGGGTGGGGACGAGGGGGGAGGGGGGAAGAGAGGGAAGTACGGAAAATAGAGTGGGGGTTTGGTGGGGGAGTTGTAAATATAAATATGGGATTAAAATGGTATCGAGTACTCTCATCATCGAATATCAAAGTGATGGTATTCCCAGATTGCACATCGTCGTATGCCAAGAGTTTGCTTGGTTTGCTTGTCTGCCTGTTTGCCCTGTTGGTGATGTGATATAGCGTATGGTATAGCGTTCGGGATTATATGGAGATATATGGAGATATATGGAGTATGTGACAGGAGAGGCTGATGATTGATTGCGGTTGATTGGGTTTAATTGGGTGCTCTCCTATAGTATGGCGTTGAGGCGATGAGACGATGACGCAAATGTTGATATCCGCCAGGGTCTCCACACGCACCAACCAACAAACCAAGGCCAGTAGCCAGTAGTCAGTAAGTAGCCAGTTACCAGTAGAGCCAGTTGGTTAAAGTGGTGAGAGGCGTGGCCGCGACATCGCGATACGTACTTTATGCCATATCCAGCTTCTTGTTTAGGCTTACTCATTCCTCTATCGTCCTACGGCTCCTGGTAGTATATATCTCACACCCGTCCCCTCCATCTCTTCTATCTTCCATTCCATATTCCATCAAGTCTGTCATCATAAATTATACCTTTTAACAAACAAAACTATCCATACCTACACTTCAAACACTACACTCACATCAACCATCATGCCTGGATACATCGTGAGATCCCCCCACCAGCCCCTCCATATCCCGAAGCCAACTAACCCCTCATCTTCCAGGTTACCCTCAAGTCCGAGGCCACCGACGACCAAGTCGCTGCGTACGTCCTTCTCTTCTCACCTCATAATCACAAACAAACGACACTCCATACAAACAGCATCTGACATACCCCCAGCGCCAAGCAGGACGCTGTCAAGCAGGGCGGTAAGATTGGCCACGAGTACAACTCGGTGTTCAAGGGCTTCTCGTGAGTTCTCTCCTCGTGCATTCCTTATCTACTGGGTTTGTAGTCGGGACAAGGGCTAATGGTTCGACCGCACAGTGTCACATTCGACGAGGGCACCGTACACACTCTGGATGCCAATGAGCATGTCGAGGCCGTTGAGGCAGACGGCGAGGTGAAGACACAGTAGAGGGGCAGTGGTATAGCGTACGCGCATACGGATGGCTGAGGGCCAATAGTTAGTCGTGGGGGACGACGGATAATCGATGAAATACCTCCTATCTCCTATATATTACAGGTGATGCTGTGTATGTGTATATGAGACATGAACTGCCAGAGCTGTGAGACGTGGTGATATTGCCTAATCGAGACGACGCCGTTCCTTCATCATAGCACAGCACAGCACAGGGCACACGGCTCGTCACATGCAAGACATACGACACCAAACTGCACCGTGCTAGCTGTCTGCACTGTACTCAATAAGGCGTGTGAATATTCCTTCGCATAATACCTGTTTGTATTCCTTATTACATCCATCCCCACGCCCTCATTATCTATTCTTGCTTCCTTTTTATTCCTTATTCCTTATTTGCTTCTTCATCCTCTATATAAACCAGCGTCTACCCCGCAATTACATCTCGTGCCTTGTCACACGTCACACATCTCCCTTATCGCTCGATAAGTACCCGCCAGCCGACAAAGCGAGGTCGGACCTCCCAGTGACTCTAGAGAGCTTCCTTCGTCATAATCTCTCCATCTTTTTTCAATTTTCAACATCTCCAACACCCAAGCATTGTCAATGCTTACGATGAAGATACCATGAAAGCTTCAACGCGGCTTTTGCAGACCGCAAGGCACTTTACAAAACATCATGGCCAGCGGGTCCGTCTCCCAGGCTTCCCAGTCACGGCCGACGACCCTGTCACGAGCCTCGCCAGCAAGCCGTTACATAGCTTCAGTTTAGCAGATCTAGTCAGGTACGGCTTCTCAGGTCCCTCCAGATCCTCCAATACACCTTTCCCATCCCCTGCTAACCCGAACTCAGGCACGGCCGTCCTCCCCTCTCCACCGAAGCCCTCCTCGCCTCCGCCAACTTCACCCTCTCCCTCCTCCCCATCCGCCTCGCGCACCGCATCCAAGCCCTGCGCAATCTCCCCTACATCGTCGTCTCCAATCCCAACATCTCGCGCATCTACGCCAACTACCAGCACTCGCTCTCCACGCTGCTCCCCTACACCGACACGCACATCTCCTCGCTCGCCGACGAGGTGAAATTCACCGCCGTCCTCGCCGACCTCGTCGACACCCACCGCGACACCATCCCCACCCTCGCGCGCGGCTTCCTCGAGTGCCGCCGCTACATCAGTCCGGGTGAGGTGACCCGCTTCCTCGACGAGCATCTGCGCACGCGCATCGGCACGCGACTCGTGGCTGAGCAGCACATTGCGCTGCACCACTCGTCGCAGGCGCATGCGGGGCCTCCAGGGCCAGAGAGCTACATCGGCGTCATCGATACGGAGCTGAAGCCTGCGTCGGTGATTAATGCGTGCGGGCACTTTGTGTCCGAGATCTGCGAGCTGAAGTACGGCGTGCGGCCAACGTGGATTATTGATGGGGATCCGGAAACGACGTTCGCATACGTGCCTGTGCATCTCGAGTACATCGTCACTGAGCTGCTCAAGAACGCGTTTCGCGCGACTGTCGAGTCGGGGAACTCGGCGCGCCCGGTTATTATCACCATTGCTGCGGAGCCACCCGACGAAGATGACCCCACAGATACGATGCTCGATAATAGGCTTGCGGCGCTGCCGCTCGCGGCGGGCCCGCCGGGCGTGACGATCAGGATACGTGATGAGGGCGGGGGAATTAGCCCCGCTGTTATGCCGAGCGTGTGGTCGTATAGTTTCACGACGTTTGAGGACGGGGATGACATTCCAGCAGCAACGGCGCCAGAGCGCAGTGGAATGGACGCGCTTAATGCGATTGCGTCGGGTGGGGGGGTGAATAGCAGTATTGCGGGACTTGGGTACGGGTTACCGCTTAGTAGGACGTATGCGGAGTATTTTGGGGGTGGGATTGCGGTGCAGAGCTTGTATGGGTGGGGATGTGATGTTTATCTGCGATTGAAGGGGATTGGAAAGCTATAGGGTGGGTGGGTGCATGGTGGAGTTGGCATGGCTTATTCGCATGGCGTTTTTGGGCATTGGGAAGGACTTGGATTGGATGAACCGTGTGGGTTATTTTTATACTGCATCCTTGGGAGGGAAGCTGGGGAACTAAATTGTACATAACAGTGGCTGTAGATGATCGAGGTGCTTAGAGCCACTGTAGATCAACTAAGGAGTTTCAATCACTGACGGCTACGATTAGTGGGCCAGTTACTGAGACATGAAACCAACGACATAAATCCTATTATATTAAATTACTAGTACAATGTCCAAGAACACATATTACCTCTCCAGCCTCTCAACCCGCACTAGAACAGCCAAACACCTCACCCAAGATCAACCATCTTCACCTCCGGCCTCCCCACCGCCTCCTCCAACGCCCCCACAAACACCTGCCCAACCCCCCTCCGTTCCGCCACCCCCTCCCTCCACTCAACATGCATAACCCACAGCAGATCCCACGGCTGCCTCGGCTCTGGCATACGCTCCTTCTCGATTCCGAGGAGCGCAGAGCCGTAGATGGGGGTCTGGCAGCGGGAGAGGACTATGAGTTCGATGGAGGAGGCGGGGGGGGGGGGGGGGGGGGGGGGGGGGGGACGGGCGAGATGTTGTGGGGGTGGAGGGAGCCGATTGTGGTGTTTGAGGGGGGGGGGGGGGGGGGGGGGGGGGGTTGGCTGGCGGGGAGAGGGGGGGAGAGGGTGAGGCGGAGGGAGATTGTCCAGGTTAGGAGGACGTTGTAGTCGGGAAATTTTCTCGGGGGGGGTTGTGTGAGAGTTGAGGATCTTGCGATTGGGGTGTAGGATACTTACGGTGAATTAGGGAGGGGAATGTTCCACACCTTCACATGGCTGCGTCTTGGTGATGTGGTTTGTACGAACATTTCCCACCGCATGATTCGACGATCTCTTAAACCTGCCGCGATTGATTCATTTGTGTGCCCTGATACGGCGGTGTTGGGGCGCAGGGCAACGTGCCAATCTCGGTCGAGGAATCGGATGTCTTTCATAAAGTCAAGGTTGCACATTGCTTGTGCTTTGCGTTGATCTTGACCGGGGCGTCAGTTGCTTCATACATAATGGAGGGGAGTGTGCGGGGGAGGGGATGGACTGACGACATCTGTGGTATGCATTCCAGCTGCGCAACAAATATTCAGGGGGTGGTCCCCAGTCCATTCTCTCTATAAAGCGGATGGATTCGGCCTGACTATTAACAGAACGCATGGCGTACATGCAGCGTATCGGCTTCTCTGTTTTACTGCCTGCTTTCGGGGTCTCCATCTTCGATATTTCTTTCTCCCAAACTGGACCTGGAGAGAAAACATCTCTAGCTTTCCGGTCTCTATACCACCTGCGAGCTTCCACGGTTTCATTGTCAAAGAGATGCGGGTATTCTCTTAGGAGTTCGACAAGATTGGATTCCCCCTGGAGACGCCGCCGCCCGATCGAAAGCTTGTCGATATGTCCTTGATCCACGGCCGTTTCACTCACACTCCACTCCGCAATCTCATTACGATCAAGCCACTTAAAGATATTAGACAGGCTTTGTGTCCGTTGCCTATCTTCGTCGTACCATATCAGGTTCTCCCTCGGCCACTTGAGCTCACCCGCCCAACCCGTCCACGAAAAGCTGCCAAATTCACGCCGGCGGCGCAGGTCAGCACGAGGCGAAGTGAAGAGCATGAACGCTTTGACGTAAAACCCGGGAAGCCCTTCGACGGAGGGAGTCTTCATACCCGCGAACAGGGGTCCGTAAAAAGCGCGCAGGGCGTCGCCATCGTAGCGCAGTTCTCGGCGGGAGTACTCCTCGAAGAGCTCCAGGTACGCTGAGAGGCATGGGAATTTATTGTCTAGCGGATCAGGAAGGCCGCAGATACGTGGCTTGGCACCATTCGTGATGGACGAGGCATCAGAGTACTCGTACGGTCTAAAAGTCTTTATAGGGAGTGTGTTGAAATAGTATATCAAAGCTGTAGATTCTATATATAAATACAGAACTAGTAACATCTTGTCCATTGTTACGCAGCATGGGGACGTGTATAACACTTTTCATAATTCGTTTAATTAACACTACTATAGAGATAGGCTGATCATTTACGGACGCAGGGCACGAGCAGGAGGCGATAAACCGGAGACCGGATGCCCCTGCATCCATTCTACTGCCGTGCACCTTCCATAACCTAGAGAAGGATCAACGCCCTTCTCAAGCAAGGCCTTCACCATGCGTTCATTCCCAATTCGTACTGCTAGCTTTAATGGCGTGTCCCCTCGTATGTTTTCACTTTTAGAATCTGCTCCGTTTTCAAGCAATATCTTGACAATCCAATCATCCCCGGAATCCACAGCTAGGTGAAGGCTTGTCCATGATTCATCTTCCGATATATTGGGGTCCGCTCCATGCTTGAGTAGTATTTTCACCTTGCTCGGTGAGCGGTTCTTCACGGCTACGTGAAGAGGGGTCCACATATCGCTATTTTGGGCATTGGGCTCCAGTCCCCTTTCGAGCAAAACGTCTAGCATCTCATCCCCTATATTCTCCACAGCCGTGTGCAATAACGTATTGCGAGACCCATAAACACCCTTAGGGTCTGCACCGTTATCTAGCAATAATTTCACTGTATCCGCTCTCCCACTTGCCACTGCGATAAATAGAACCGTCATCCCGCAGGCAGTAGCTGCATTGGCATCAGCGCCACCCTTAAGCATTAGTCGAGATATTTTAACACTTCGATATCTTGCAGCCACATGGAGGGCTGTCCAGCCGAAGATATCCAACGCCGTAAGATCCGCTCCGCCCTTCAGCCAGCGCTCGGTCAGTTTATCGGGACCCTCCTCTACTATACGATGGATATCTTTCTCGCCGCCGTGCCTCCAAGGTATCCTCGGTGCAGGAATTCCCGTAGCTGTATTAGACCGTAGTTGCACACGTATGTACTTCTGTTTCGACTTTTTTTCATCTGAATTAACATGCTGTGGCTGCCTCTGAGATGCACTATTCTCAACCCCTTCTTTGAGGGTCACCGCGCGCCACATACGCGCCTTGCCAATCTGTCCCCAGGATCAGAAGCAATTACTTCGAACTTATATAGCGTGCCCTCTAGCCCCAGAAATCGAGCTGTCGCTGTCACCTGAGCACCAAGGGGCGTCGCCGCCAAATGAGCCACATCCGTTCGCGTTGCTACAGATGTTTGGGTGCCCGAAAGGTACGGCGTGAGAACTCGGGCGCTGGCTATTTCCATTAGGGAAAGCATGTTTGCTGTGGCCAATACTTCTGGGAAGCCAACGTCACGACTGTGGGCGATATTCGAGGCAAGGTCACTAGGGGTGACTTTGGAGGTGGCTGTAGCCACTGAATCCACAACTAGATCGTCGAGGCTGCGGATTGGCGTTGTCCCGGATGTGTTCATTGCAGCGAATGCGCCGAGAAGGGCGGTTGCCACTGCATCCACGACTTGTTTGTTGGGGCCGTGATCTGGCATTTTCCCGGCTGATACGATTAGAAACAATGCGCGGAGATAAAATCCGTCATAAAGATTGAAGGATAAAATATGAAGTGTTGGGGATTTCGTTGGAGACAGGAACACATATTCTCAAAGCGGCAATGCGCAGCATGAGGCGCAGCACTGTGCCAGCCTCAAATTCTCATGATGCCTTACCATTCGCTTGGAACAGACAACATGGCGAACTCGTTATGGTCATTTTTAGTTAAAAGTCTGCTGTGGGGCACTATCAACGGTGCATTTGTCGATAGGGAATATTTAATAAGTCCTTCACGATTAGTTGCGACAACGAGAAACTCCGCCAAAGTGACCATTTCTCACTCTAGGCCTCAAGGATCGAAAGCAACGGCACGGTCCGCTGATTTAAGCTTAACAAAAGCAAGGCAAGATGGCGGGGAAAGGCAATATGATAAGGCCTAAGAAATGCAACATCGTACTTGTCGGCGAATCGGGTGTTGGCAAAACAAAACTCATCGGGCAAGTACGTCTCACAGCACCCCTCCCTCCACCCCACCATCGAAGCCCTACAAAACAAGCCCAGCCCCTATCACAACCCCAAACTAACCCCCCAAAGTTCTGCTTTAGCGCCTTCGTCGACTACGACGACCCCTTTATCTGCGAAGACTACATAAAACAGATCCTCCTCCACAACCGCGTCGCCTACCTCGACATCGCCGAGCCAATCGGCCCCGTCCGTGAGTTGTTGTCGATGTGGGAGTATCAAATGCGTAATGCCGATGCCGCGCTCCTGGTATACTCTATCACGTCGCTTCAGAGCTTTGAGCGGGTCAGCGCGCTGTGGAAGGAGGCTTCTGCGCTGACCGGCCCTGCGAAGCAGGGGGGTGGAGATGGTGAGCTAGGGAGTAGGGGCAGGCGGCCCATCCCGATTTGTTTGGTGGGGAATAAATCGGATTGTAAGGTTAGCAGGGAGGTTTCGGTGGAAGCAGGCGCCCAGCTTGCGAAGGAGTTGGGGTGTAGTTTCTTTGAGACGTCTGCTAAGGATGGGACCAACGTCGACGAGGCGTTTTATACCCCTCTTCGTGCTGTGGATAAGGACCCAACTGACGACCAGGAGCCCGTGGCTGTAGGTGGGTTTCGTGGGTGGCTAGGTCGACTTGCGCGGTCACTTCGGATTAAAAAAAACTAAAAAAATTGAAGATAAATATAACATGCTGTTTTGTATGCGAGAAAGTCTAAATAGAACAATATGTACCAGATCATACACTTCATAGAAACACCCCACCCCCCTGGACACTACCTAGTCCACCCACTCAAAGCTTCGCAGCATCCAGATCCTTCAGCTTCTTCTGGAAGTTCTTGACCATCTGCCTCACCGACAGATCAAGCATGACATCCTCCGAGCCACCCGGAATCCTGATACCCGGGATCTCCCTATAGATGCGCTCAACATTCGCCCCCTGACCCGACTGCGTGTATCCATTTCCACCAAACAGAAGCACAGCCGTAGAAGCGCACTGCTCCAACACAAGACCCGACTGCGCCTTAGCAAGCGCCGTCAGTCCACCCAACTCGCGATTCGCATCCGCGTGGTTGAGCTTGGTCATCTGGTAGACGATACCCTCGACCCAAGCATAGTGGCTCTCGAGGACGGCGCCAGCCTTAGCCAGACGATGCCTAACGACAGGCTGGTCCATGAGGGACTTTCCGAACGCCTCGCGCTTGAGGCAGTACTCGAATGCAGCGCTGAGAGCGACGCGCGACTGGCGGTTGACGCCGATGGCGATGGTGAGGCGCTCGTGGTTGAAGTTCTGCATGATGTACAGCATGCCCATGCCCTCGGTGCCAATGAGGTTCTCGACGGGGACCTGGACGTCGTCGAGATCGATGTAGGTGGTGCCTGCGGCTTTGCCGCCGCCGACGTGGATGCGGGTCATGTTGACGCCGGGGACTCTGAGGGGGACGACGAGCATGGAGAGGCCGGCGGCGCCGGGGCCACCGGTGCGGACCGCCATGGAGGCGTAGTCGGAGAAGATGCCGTTGGTGATCCTTGGGTATACTTAGCTACTGTTCGAGATGTTAGGGGTGGGGGAGAGGTTGGCATACCACTTCTTGGCACCGTTAACGATGTAGTGTTTTCCGTCCGCAGACTTCGCGGCAGTGGTCTCGATGTTTGCGACATCAGAACCTGCTCCGGGCTCGGTGATGGCGATACAGATGCGGATCTTGCCGGTGACGAGCGGTGCGACGAAGCGGTCGCGCAGCTGCTTGTTGCCGAACTTGATGATGGGGGGGAGACCGAAGGCGAAACCAACAGTGACGGATCCAGCCGGGCCGCCAGTTCCACACCTTGCGAGCTTCGAATGTTAAATAGGGGGTAAAGAAGGGGATGTGAGAGAAGCTTACCTCATCGATGAAGATTGAGGTGTGCAGGTAGTCGTAGTCCTCCACTTTGAGTCCACCGGGGAGCTCGTGGATGCCAGCACCCTTGAGTGCCTCAATGGGTAGCGGCGCAGATAGGTTGGGGATCAACATGTTGTTGTCCGCAAAGGTTTTGTAGAGCGTCGCTGTCTTTCATTAGCAGATTCCCAATAGATTTTAATCAGTTGGTGCCATACGTGGCGCATCACCAGCGGCCTCCCAGTCTCCTGCATAAGGCAGCATAACGCGGTCGACGAACGCGCGCACCGTCTTCTGCCATTTGCGGTGAGAATCATTATAGTAGGCGCTGGGGAGGCCGTTCAACCACGGGGGCTCGGCGTAGGGAACAGCGACTGTGGAGTTGGACATTTTGCGGGGATGTGATAAACAGGGGTTTAGAGAGGGAGAGAAGAGGAAAGTGACCCTGCCGTGGTATTTAATAGAAGAATAAAAAGAAGCCGCAGCTCGGGTATCTCAGAATTGCACAGTACTAAACGATTTAAAGGCAGTCAATTGAAGGATATAAAGGTGGAGATTTATACGGAATAAGCTCAGGAGCTCTAAACTCTGTCTGTAATGCGCGCTGACTCCATCCAATTCGGTCCGAGGCTGCGGGGTAATTGATTGCCGGGTACGTACCCCGATTTCGTGGGGAAAAAGCAGGTGCAACATCACGTGCGGCCTAGTTGCCGCTCGGTTATCTGGTCTCGGCTAAATCTAGAAAAAGGCACCAAAAATAAAAATAAATAAAAATAGAAAAAAAAGGCAAAAAATAATTGGTGTGGTGGAATCAAACCACCTACGTTTTCAATCTCCTGGCGGGACTGGGAATCGAACCCAGATTGAAACGGGATTGTATGTTACAACGGGTGAGCGTTATACCACAACGTCACGTGCTACCATTACACCATCCCACCATCTTTAGATGGAAGGAGATTATTGATGAGAGGAGCCATAATGGACATTATATACCCTGGACGAGTTTGCACGTGATTCTCAACATCCACCCCGCGAATTGGATAGTCAGGAACAACAGCAACTCATCGCCAACACTCTCAGGGCATCAATATATCACTGGTATTCTATCATTGCGAAGAATACAAATATATTGACTCTTTTCCGGCCAACCCCCAAGCATCCGTACACATCCTGCGCAGCAAAGATCCTTATCCTATATCTTATTGCCACGACAGCTACCCCTCCATCAGCCTCAGCATCAACACTCCAAAATCAACAAAACACCCTCACCACCCAACAGCGACCACAAACACATCCAACCAAACCCAAACACCCCTCCCTCACCTCGCCACCCCCCACCACCCAAAATGCCCAAACCCAAAGCCCCCCCCACGCCGACCATCCCCCAAACGCCCTCCTTGCCCCCCTCCCTCCCCCCCTCCCTCACCTCCCCCCTTCCCCTCCCATCCCTCATAGTCTTCGACCTTGACTACACCCTCTGGCCCTTCTGGGTTGACACCCACGCCAGCCCCCCCCTCAAGCCCCTCCCCTCCTCCACCACGCCCCCCTACACCATCGCCGCGCGCGACAAACACGGCGAGGAATTCGCCTTCTACCCGCACGTGCCCGCCCTCCTCGCAGCGCTGGACGCGCATCCGCGCGTGCGGGTAGCGGCTGCGAGCCGGACGGGGGCGCCGGAGGTGGCGCGGGATTTGTTGCGGATGCTGCAGGTGCCGTGGTTTGATGTCCCCTCCCCCGCCCCCGTCGAGATGTCAGCCGACGACGCGTCATCCGCGGGGTCGATGTCGAAGAAGGCGAGGGAGAAGGAGAGGGCGAGGGAGAAGGCGGCGGGGAAGGACAAGGGGGGCCAGGGGAAGGCGAGGAGGGCGATTGAGTTTTTCTCGCACATGGAGATTTATCCGGGGAGTAAGAAGAGGCATTTTGCGAAGCTGAGGGAGGCGACGGGAGTGGAGTTTGGGGAGATGCTGTTTTTTGATGATGAGAAGAGGAATAGGGAGGTGGAGGAGTTGGGGGTTACGATGTGGTGGGTGCCGGATGGGCTGGATGGGGGGGAGTTTGAGAGGGGGGTGGGGGAGTGGAGGAGGAGGAGGGGGTTGTGATGGGGTTGGGGGGATATTTGATGGTGGCTTTGGGATTGTTTGTGAATTGCTCGTGGGTATGGGGTATATCTATAGATTAGATGATTGTTGTTACTACGAAGTCAATGCATAGAGCGATAGCGAGAAATAAAGCATGATGGGAATTATTAAAAATATTATAACTAGTTCATCTAAATATAAAGATGGGAATTATTAAAAATATTAAAAATAATTCGTCTAAATATAAAGGCCATGGCCATGATTGAATAAATACATAATGCTGCCTTCTAAACGACATATAACAGCTCATCGACTAGATGTTCGAGATGTACGGAAATCAATACAGCATAATAGAGACCCTGAAGATATACTAGATCAGGTGCTGAATTGACTCGCTGACGCTTAGGTCGGGTATCTCGTCTACTATCGTCGCTCATATATGCTGTACACCCCATCCAATCCATCATCCCCCAAAATCCCCCAAAATAAACAAAACAAAAACATGCTCCCATCAAAGTAAAACATGCTCGCTGACGAAAAATAGCACACAATCTCTCTCATCTCCTTCATTCCCTCTCAATCCTCTTCTTCGAAACCACCATCACAGGTGGCAACCTTGCCACCTCATAATCCTCACCCCTCTCGCAATGAATCCTACTCAAAGCCTCCTCCTCAATAAAAAACGCCGCCTCAAACCCCTTCGCGACCATCTTAGCCTCCTCTCCCTCCATGCCCACAAACTCTACCTCGCGCTCCTCCTGCACCGGCCCCATCGCGCGCGGGATATTACTCAACCACGCGCGTTTCGGGCCGCGAACAAGCACCACGTTCTCGAGGCGCGGGAACGACTTGACAAAGACGGTCTTGTCGTAGCTCTCCCACGGCCTCTTCTCGCGGGAGTCGACCGAGTCGAGCGCCACGACGCGCACGCGCTGCAGGTCCGAGGGCGTGGCCATGAAGGCGCCGAAGTCGCGGAGCGAGTCGTCGTAGCCCATGGTGCTGCGGCGGGGGAAGTAGAGCGTGTCATTGGTGGGGTGGAATGGGATGTGCGAGGGTGCGGAGGCGGTGTCGAAGAGGAAGGGGTAGGCGCGCTTGGCCTCGTGGCGGCTTTCGCGGTTGGTGTGGAGGAGAGCTGGGGGAGGGGTGGGCGAGCGGAAGGAGTGCGTGGTTGGTTCGTAGTGGATTGTTACGACACGCGGGCCGACATCCAGGGCAAAGTGCCAGATTTTGAGGCGGAGCTCGGGATAGAGCTGCGGGAAGAGGTGGAAGGATGTGAGGGCGGATGAGGAGGAGGGAGAGGCGGAAGAAATAGTGGTGGTGGTGGCGGGTGACTTGGTTGTGAGGGCCAGGTCATGTGTTGTGGGTGTGAGGGGTGCGGGACACGCCTCGTTTTGAATTGCGTGAGGCATTCTGGGCAGTGGGATTCAAGTCGAGATCCCTCTTCTGCTTCTTCTTATAATGTTGGTCTGCGTTCTTCTTGACGTTCTGGACCAGGCGTCGGTACACATTGAATTCTCGACTGTCTCCGGGCGCTGGTGGCGAATTAAAGTCTGTGATGATGATATTTCTGATGGCACAATCGTTCTAAGATCTAAGGGTAGTATTGATCCCGAAAAGTCTTGGTTCATTGCAGTGACGAAACGTATTTTGCTCCGTATTGTCGTCGATAATTGAAGCTGGGTATGAAGTTGGGAAGGCCTCGGCCCTATATATAAGAGATGGGAATAAATCGTTGGAATATTAGGTTCGCGTGTCCCTAGACATCCCTGGACGTGACCCTTGGAAATGGCTGGGCGGCTGTGATCGATTGGGTCAGACTAAGCCTGGCTGGGCCTAGATCGGTGGTTGGGTGGCCTGACAATTGATGGAATAAGACCACTATGACGACATGTTCAAGGGCGCTAAGAGGCTAACAGACGCCGAGGCCTGGCGGGATATGGACAAGAAAAATCCAGAAGGAGGCGCGTGTAAACAGGTAACAGGGTAATTGAAATGGGAAATGATGAAGCAATTGAAGAATATCGCCCCTATGGATATTGTTAGTAGAGGAAGAGAAGAGAGAAGAACGGGAGAAAAAAGAGCAAACGGAGAGGAGAAGAAAGAGTCTTGCTGGACCAGGGACGGGAGGGTAAAAGGTACGGTACCTGCCAACGGCTACCCGCATCTGGATGGGGTAACACAGGTGTTTTGAGGGATATATTTCCCTTCCCTACACCGCAACGGTGAAGAGTAACCAGTGGGCTGTTTTATAGATAGTAGAGATAGTATAATATAGTATAATATAGAGTATATTCTGGAGTATGGAGTATAAAATAAAATAACGCACTACTCCACTCCCAAATATAGGTAAAATTGGAGGTGGTGAAGTGGTAAAGCTGAGTATTTATTGGTGGTGAAGCTGCAGGTGGAGTAATGGAGCAATGGAGAAACAGAGACATAGAAAAAGTATAATATAGCTATCCCAATACAGTCCAGAATATCAGTTATTCTGATACAGCATAGTACACAGCCTACTCCGCTCGAATAGAATAGAATATAGCTATAATATAGCTATAAGTGGAAGTTGTGAAGCTGGAGAAAATGGAAGTTGGGTCGCGAATTAGAGTGTTAAAAGGTTTCCCAGGGTTTCGCGAACTCTTGGCGCCAAGGTACTTCACCCCCCAGCGCCATATGTATGACACGCGAAGTACCAGACATTGATCTACGTGGTACGTACCTCCCACATGATTGATTGCCGCCCCGTGCGCTTTTTCTACCACGATTGCGATAAGATAAGCCCGTGCCACGAATTTCTTCCCAGGGGGGGTCAGGCTACACGCGAAGGAAGTCACACGTTTGAATGCCAAGACGTCGACAGACGACGACGATGACAGCAGAACCGCCCCTGATGCCGCCCATGCCCTCGGCGCTGACCTTTAAGCTGGTTGCCCGCTGTTCTGTAAGTCGACCTGACAACGTTTACAATGCGAACCTGAGCTAATACCACCATAGACCACAAAGGCACGTGCGGCCACGCTTGTCCTCCCCCATGGCCCTGTCCAGCTGCCCCTCTTCATGCCCGTTGCGACGCAGGCGTCTCTCAAGGGCCTCACGCCAGAGCAATTGGAAGAGACGGGCTGCCGACTATGTCTGAACAATACCTACCATCTCGGACTCAAGCCCGGTCAGGAGGTCCTTGACATGATCGGCGGGGCACATAAACTCCAGGGCTGGAAACACAACCTCCTGACTGACAGCGGCGGGTTAGTCTTTCCTCCCAATTACCCATCAACCTCAAACTAACTTCCCCCCACAGCTTCCAAATGGTCTCCCTCCTCGAGCTCGCCACCATCACCGAAGAAGGCGTCCGCTTCCTCTCCCCCCACGACGGCTCCCCCATGCTCCTCACCCCCGAACACTCCATCAGCCTTCAAAACACCATCGGCTCCGACATAATCATGCAGCTCGACGACGTGCTCGTGACCACCTCCCCCGACACCGCGCGCATGCGCGAAGCCATGCTCCGCTCCATCCGCTGGCTCGACCGCTGCATCGCCGCGCACGCCAAGCCCGAGTCCCAGAACCTCTTCTGCATCATCCAGGGCGGGCTGGACCTGGACATGCGGCGCGAGTGCTGCGCTGCGATGGCGGCGCGGGGGACGCCGGGGATTGCGATTGGGGGGCTGAGCGGGGGGGAGGCCAAGGCGGATTACTGCCGTGTGGTGGATGCGTGTACGGGGCAGCTGCCGGAGGGGAAGCCGCGGTATGTGATGGGGATTGGGTATCCGGAGGATCTGGTGGTGAGCGTGGCGCTTGGGGCGGATATGTTTGATTGCGTGTGGCCGACGAGGACGGCGAGGTTTGGGAATGCGGTTACGGGAAAGGGGGTGCTGAATCTGAGGCATGCGAGGTATGCGGATGATTTGGGGCCGATTGAGGAGGGGTGCGGGTGTAGGTGTTGTAGGACTGGGGAGGGGGGGTTGGGGGTGACGAGGGCGTTTGCGCATCATCTTGCTGCGAAGGAGACGGTGGGGGCGCATTTGTTGACGATGCATAATGTGTGGTATCAGTTGGAGCTGATGAGGGGGGTGAGGCAGGCGATTGTGGAGGATAGGTATCCCGCGTTCTTGAGGCGGTTCTTTTCGGATCTGTATGAGGGGGATAGCGAGAAGTATCCGGAGTGGGCGGTGGATGCGTTGAGAGGGGTCGGAGTAGATCTTAAGGGGGCGGAGTGATGGGTGGATCCCATGAGGTCGGCGTGTCGGGTGGTGAAGTTGCGGGGTAGACATATTTGCATGTTTAGACCCTTGGTGCCATGCAAATAGCCAGTAGATCTCATTGTTGCTTGAAGCATTTAGAGTAACTATGATCAAAATAGAAATAGGGGCCTCCAACCGCTTAAAGCTATAATCCGGATCGTGGATCCGACCTCCAGGTTTCGGCCCCCGGATAATCGGGGGATACGGTGAACTGTTCTTGCCGATACCCCTTAAGCTCGATTCTTTGTTTTCCGGCTGAAGATGTGGTCTGTAGTCCGGCTTGCGGCTATTTTCTCCGACGAGGCGTCCAGTTATACTTTTCCTCGGCGACACATTCAACAATAGCGCCCCGTTTCCAGAACAATTGGGGTCGATAAACGGATCTTCTCCTCGGTGAGATGTTCAATAACGGAGCAGAGTAGTATTTTCGAGATAATCGGCGTCGGCGTGGGGGCCGCCTCTAAATTATTACCTTTTGCCTGAATCCTTCCCCCCTTTCGGCGTCGACTTGGCACCTGCACCTAAATCCTTCCATCTTCGGCGTCAATTTGGCATCTCCACCTAAATACTTCTCTCTCCTGTGACAGCTTAGCCGCTGCACACTAATCTAGACACGAACTTCTTCCTCAACTTAGCCGCTGTACGTCAATCCAAATTTGATAACGAGCTGCCGCATGTATTGTCGGGTCTATTAATGGGGTTGCCAAGACTGGGGTAGAGAGGGGAGTTAATAGAGGAGGAAGCGGATAATCACATTCCGTCTCATGTCAATCTAGGCAATTACACAAGTGCATCCGTAGACTTGCCTCTCTCTCTGTCTCTCAGATGGCTTAGAAAAGTATAAAGAGAACAACAAATCACGCCATAAACCATCTTCCCAACCCACCAACAACTCCAATTCCAACAACCCAACAACTCAAAACCAAACCCAAACCCAACTCCCCCAAAAAACCCACCACCAGCCAAAATGAAGTTCTCCATCGCCGCCCTCGCCCTCGTCCTCAGCCTCGCCGTCGCCGCCCCAGCCCCCGAGCTCGTCGACCGCGAGGCCACCTCCGTCGCCGACAACGTCATCGCGCACCTCCAGGAGCGCGGCATGCTCGAGGCGCGTGCCTGCCCCAAGAACTCCAGCTGCTCGGCTGGGAAGTGCTGGCAGGTTTACTGCGTTGGTGGGCCTGGTGGCGGTTGCTCTAGATTCTCTGTTGGGAGCTGCTAGATTCTGGTGAGTTGTACTTGTGTGTTTTAACTGGATTGGATTGGCTGACGGGTTGGGGGTATTGTGTAGAATTGGGTCAACTCGCATAAACCACATTGGCCTCCAGGGATCCGCAACAGCGGATTTCGGCAAAGCTATGGCGGATGTTTTGGTTTAGGTGCCTTGGGGCCTTTAGTTTGGGGTAGTTAGTCATTCGTTGAAAAATCTTTGCTAGAAAATATATTGTGTTTTCTGGTAACTTCCCGTTCATCTTTGAGTTGTCATTTGATTGAATTATATGGCGAGTTCTCTGGTATAATGGCCCAACGTCATTTTGTAGAAAGTGCTACGTCGTCTAAGAATCGGACGATACTAATAAAGTGATTAGAAAATATTATTTTAACTGTGATTTTGTTACTACCTTACACAATCATAACTCTAAGTGATTGGGAGCATCTATTTTGATTACAGCCACCATAAACTGTGGCATTATAGATAGTCTATAAATTGTCCCTCTCTGTAAATTTAGGCGGCGCGAGTATTGTGGTACGCGTTTAGTGGCGTGATGTATGATAAGTTGAGGTCTTTTCCTTAGCTTCGGTCCTCAAAAGTGCTACAGACGGATTTTGTCTGATGTCAGTTCATCTACAGTAACTAACAGACATCATTTGTTTGATCGACATATGATATATTAGACATCGTGCTTTGGGATCTGACACTCGCTACAATCGGTATAATGTCTCGTAAGCTTAATACGCCATTACCGAGTAATGTCAGAAACGTCAACGTCTACGATAACGATGGCCATGTTCTCGGCGGTAAGTTCCTCCAATCACTCTACCAATTAGAAATTGACGTGTTTCATATAAGGGTTGTATCAAAATGGTTCACTTACGAATTTAAACCTATATGAGATGTGTGCTATCTTCGTAATCACAGCTGAGCAGTTTGCTATTTTCAAACTCCACGGAGACGGATCTACGGGCCCGAAGATATTTCTGAATAAAGACAGACTATTAGCTGCATCATATGTTATTCTCACAGATGGTTAGTATAAACGATGGGTGTGTGAAAGTGTCTAATGAGTCTATGTAGATGGCCAACCGAACTCAGCCCGAATCACGAATGAACACGCCCTGAGACGTATAATAACGGAGATTCCATCATCAAAGTTAACTCCAACAGTAAGTGTAAATTACATTTATTTTGCTTTCTGCTTAGTGAAGGGATTGTTCCTGTCAGCGAGCGTGTTGTTACCGTTCCCATTGATTCCCATTGCTGCTCTATTCCTGTCGCCTCTTACCACTCACTCTAAGGTCCACCACGCCATAGGTGGAGATTAGGTGCCTCGACAAGATCATATACTATCGTCTTTGCTCGATTTTTCTAGCCAGTGGATTGTTCTCCTTATCGGACTCAGAATTAGCGGCAACGGCTGCGTAAATAGACCCTGCTAATTATAGGCGTAGATGAAGAGTTTCCGAGACCGAGTTAGAGAGAGAGATGGCCGATGTGTGATGACCGGCCTTATTAACCCCCCATACGATGGTTTCTCCTTGTTCAATGCCACACACATAGTGCCATATGCCCGTGAGCAGGCCTGGGTGGACGAAGGGCTCTGGAGATGGGTTACAGATTTAGCTCCCGCAGAGAGCCAAGGAGCGACAAAGATACACTCTGTTCAGAACGGATTGCTGTTAAGCTTAAATGCCCAAGCGTTGTTCGATACACACAAAATAGCGGTAGATGTCAACGTATGAGATCTAAAACTCTTGGACTGCAATAAGCTCCTAACACTACTATAGAATGGCTACAGGATCATCTGTTTTCTCCAAGACGTAATAGATGTAGATGGTCGCATACTGGACCCGAGCTGCAGGGATCCGCAAAACCCAGACCATGTCCCTGACCAGCTCTTGCAGTGGCATTATCGCCAGGCCGTTCTGGCTACGGTAAAGGGCGAGGGGCAAAGTCCGTGGGATAAGGATATTCATGATGCTGACACCATTGGAGAGGTCCTAGAAGGCCCGGAGCCTGAGGAGAGAATGGAGCTAGAAATGTTCACTCGTCTTGGGGCTGGTGAGATCGACTATAGTGAGGTACCAGAAACGCACCCGCCTTGAAGTACCCCTTTATAGTTTGGCAGGTTAGAACCCTCAAGATCCAGCTATGACCTGCAGCTGTCATATCATGGCGATAATTGCGCGATTACATACGTATGTGGTTACCCCCACCTGGATTATTGCACAGGTTAATTGACAGGGTCTACGGCAAAAACCTAATGGGAATAGATCGTGCGTCTTTGTATTTAGGAGTTTTGACTGTATTATGAAAATAGCTGAACTGAATCCTCAACTCAACATTTGGCATATGAGATTCCATTCTGTCATTGCAATTGCCATTCACATTGAGCAAATCACAAGCCCAACTACAGGATGAAGCTCAAGATTGAATCTCTGTTCACTGTCCCCATTCACGGGCTCAATTCAATTTATAAATAACAGGGTAAGTTTATTTCGTATCTTCTTAATCCAAAATATACTCGCACATTACTAGACTGTTCACTGTCTATAAAAATTGTTACTCAACACCAAACTCAAGAAACTAATCAATATGGGGAGCACTGGTAGCATACCCAACGATTCCAGGAGACGCAACGGCTTCATCGACGCCATGAGTGAGTACCACCGCGACAAAGAAGCTAAATATCAGAACCGAATCCTGCCAGGCACAGGGTTTGGCAACTGGGTGGACAGGAGGTAAGTTATATACCTGTCAAAAGCATGTTTTCATTTTTATTTTTCGAAATAACGCAGAAAATAGGGGCATGGGCCAATACTACCAGAACATGCATAATCAGGACAAGGTTCAGTATCATACTGGTGAGAAGAATATGTGGAATAGTTGGCGCAGATGATGCATTGTTACACCCGGGAGTAATGAGGGAGAGGCGCTGGCTTGTTCTGGCGTAGGCTGGATACCACTTATTGTATTTGCGTAGTGCTAGAGTCAAGAACCTTGTTCGGCTATTCTCGCCATACACTCAAACGGCACAGATATAACAATGCATGGCCCATTCCCGTTGGTTTTTTGTTCAGGACCTATACCTACCAACTCCCTTGGATATGAATCAAGGTGATCCTACTTCTGGTGAGGCACTGTAATGCAACTCTCCTGCCCCAAGACGAGTAAACAACTCAACTTCCATTCGCTCTGCGGCATCTGGCCCCTCCATGATCCCCCCCATAGTGTCCATCTCATCATAGAAGTGCGTATTCCACGGCTTCTCTCCCTCACCCTTCATATTTGCCAAGATGGCCTGGCGATAATGCCAGCGCAAGAGCTCGCCAGGAACTCGATCTTTACTCTGTGGATCTCGGCAGCATAAACTCAACGTCCGACCGTCTATGTTAAGGATATCGGGGCTAAGGCAGATGATCTTATACCCATCCTATAGTAATAGTATTCAAATATTATTCTTATAAAAAAAGGCTTCGGATCTCTTACATCAACATTAACTGAAACTGCATACATATCGAATAATATATGTATATCAGCCCTTAAAAGTAGACCATTCTGGACAGAATGTATTTTAGTATCCTCTTGCTCTTGAGAGCTCGCTGTGTCAGTTATTCATCTCGACATTTTTTTATTAATCCAGGTTTGTTCATAAGCGTATGGGAAAATGTAGGCTACGTTAAACAACCTGGCGTTATATATGATATATTTTTCTGTGTCCCGCTTATTACACACTGGTTGTCTCGCGCAATAACCCGATCGTGGAACGATTGTGTCTATATATATAATTAGCATTATAACTTCAGATAAGATGTATATAGTTTGTACATACTCGTGGAGTTATCTTCGATGATGAAACCTCCGTAGTTACGCGCCTTAGGGCACATTCTTGCGTGAGATTCATGGAGATTGGGTTGCTATCTATTGACTTGTTAGACATTCACACTGCATTTATCGTTAGTCTTAACGTACTAGTTGATAGGATAATATATGATCCAGCTGAGAGAAGAGCTCTATTTGGAAACAGTCTTAAACTCGTAGAGCCATCGCCATTAAGGCGGAAAAGACCAAATTGCTTAGTTGTAATTATGAAGACACTACACATCTCATATAGGGTTGAATTCGTTATCGACCCGTTTTGCCATAATCCTAATTTAAAACACTGTTAACTTTAAATATTTAGGGGTTAAATGAGGAACTTACCGCCAACAATACGGCCGTCATGGTTGTAAATGAAGATGTTTCTCGCCGTAAGGGAAGTTGGTGAGGGTTGGTCGAGACTGCGAGACATCTTGATCGTTGTAATATCACTAGATGAAGATTTCTAGTGTGCTGTATTTTAATCGAAGGTAAACAAAAAAGAAGTTTATAGTACTATAGACAAACCGCTGCCAAATAAAATATGTTTGGCTAAAGAAAGGAATTCTCTGTTCAGCTATAATCACGCCACTAAACGTGTAGCCATGTGACTGCACATGACGGCATTGATTTCTCATCATATAATAAAGGAATTACATTATGTAGATTTATATAGTATATTATCGATTGTGTTAGAACGCTCGCCCTATAATTCATTTCTATAATAATAAAAATACCAACGAGAATCTACCACTTACTATATTTATAAACAAAAAGAGCGAGGTTTTATCATAGGAGCTTTGATTAGACCTCAATAAGGGCTAATAATAAACTACAAGTATTAAACTTAAAGCCTTGGATATTGATAAAACGTGTCTCGATCATAACATTGTCCGTGAATTAGAGCGGAGGCAAATACTTGCATATCCCTATTAACATGTATACTAACCCCATAACGTAGATTTATTCCCCCATAGTTTCCATCATCATGATGCCTATTGATCCGCCTTCCATGCAGCGTGCTTGCGGTAAATATCATGACGGAAGGTCTGCTTCAGCTCGGCCGCCACCTCCCCATCGAGCGGAAGCGTACCTTGCACAGCGCCAACGCCACACAAGCCATTCTTGCGATCAATAAACCACGTGAGAGTCAAGCCGCCGCCCCAAGTCAGTGTACGCTCGCCATACCAGCCATCAACGTTTTCCAGCGTCAGAAGGCCGCCAAGGCCATGACCAACCTTCGTACCAGGTTCGACACCCACGCTGAAGAATACGCCCATTGGGCTCGCCAGCGCGGCTTTGTGCCCCGCGGTCGCTTCAGGGCTGAGGTGGTTCTCGAACATATCATCAACAGTAGCGGGCTTAAGCAGCTTCCCATCGTTAGCCAGTACCGAACGCAGAATCTTGACGTAGTCCTCGCCAGCCATAAACATGCCGTGGCCCCCAAAGTGCCCCTGAGAGCGCTTGTTCGGGTCCCCGCCTCCACCAAACACAGCCTTGCCGAGTGCCTCTGGGTCGTCTGGGTTGAGGTCAACGAGGCATGCGCGCAGATCCTCGCGCGTGACAGGGTAGAACTGTGCGGAGTTGATGCCGAGCGGGTCGAAGATGCGCTTCTGCATGTGCTCTCCGAGAGTGTGACCCGTGACGCGCTCGACAATGCGGCCAGCCCAGTCGAGGCTGCCGCCATACATCCAGCCTTCGCCGGGGTGGAAGGCAAGCGGGAAGCCGAAAGCTTCCTCGACAGGTCGGCGCTGGCCTTCTTGCAGGGGTGCAAATTTTTGGTTCCATTGCGTGACAAGGGGGTTGATGAAGTCGTAGACTATGCCGGAGCTATGTGTGAGTAGCATCTCAAGCGTGATGGGGCCATGGGTTGGCTCTAGCACGGGAGTCTCGCCGTCATCAGAGAAGCCGGTGATGACCTGCTTTGCGGCGAGATCGGGCGCGATGGATGACAGGTCGCCAGTCAGGGTTAACAAGCCGTCTTCGATGCACTGGAGGGCGGCGATGGTGGTGAGAAGCTTGGTAGCTGAGGCTAGAAATAGAACATCGTCGAGCTGCTGCGGAAGCTTCTCGCCCGACAGTAGAGTGCGCTTGCCAAGCGCCTTGTCGTAGACGAAGTTTCCCTCGGCGTCGATGGCACAGATAACGGCGCCGTTGATCTTGCCAGCTTCTATGGCGGCCTGGAAGCTAGCCTCCATATCGTCGGCCATGGTTTTCTAACTTTATGTAAGGGGGCTTGGGTTTGTTATGTTCGCTCTTTCAGGTTGGTTCTTTCAGGTTGACTCTCAGGGTGGCAAGTGTAAACTTCTGATTCCATGTCGTCGGTCCAGTCCGCCACAAGGCACCCATTGTATACAACGTCAAAGTCCAAATGCAGGCGACGTATTAGCGGCGGGGTTGATGTAGCTATCCTAGCGCCTATGGAGAAGAGCGGGGCGGCAACATGAGGTTCGGGGAAGCTTATTAGCTGGGACTTAAAGCTACATACAGTACCCCTTATTGCCGATCTAAATGTTTGACCCTTGTGCAAAATACAACACGAGGAACCAAAACGGATGAAAATGCCGGATCTGACACCACAACCGTCCGTAAATCCTATAATTACTGGTATTTATAGAACCTTATAGTTCGCAACCATTAATTTGGGTAAAAATATCGAAATTCCCACACGTGACCAAGCCCAACTCAGCGCCCAGTTGCTTCTGTTGGCGTACCCCGGCTTCCGCGGATCGCTAAGACACCACAGTCAGTCGTGTGCGCGACATCTTCTCTCCAACTCCAATCCTACCATAGACACCAATGTTATAAGCCAAGATCTAAGTGAGCTGGCAGGCTTTGCCATCGGATAATGCGCGCAACCCTCCGCAGGTCCTGTGATGCTTGCGCCAAGGCAAAGCTCAGCTGCGATCTCAGGACGCCCCAGTGCTCGCGCTGCATCAAGAGGAAATCCACGTGTGCTTATGCAAACGAGCCTCTTACTACTTTCCCGAATGCATACACTTCGTATTCAGCAACATCTAGGAGCAGTACGCCTGCGGTTGAGGAGTACTCTGTAATCGCAAGAAATGGAAAGATCACGCCTACATTTGAGGAGGGGCCGGCAGGACTGTTGAATCCGGCCGTTGCGTCTTTCGATCCGTTTGATTCGTATCCACCAGCGAGGCTTCCTCGAGTACTTGTTCAGCATCTCATCCATCATTGTAATTCTTCGTTCCCTTGGCATTACTCCCTGAAGATGTGGCTAACTCGTCCAGTTTTATCGAGTATCGCATTCCAGTACTACCCGCTGGATCTTAATTCGGAATCAAACCCATTCATCGTTTCATGGTGGCCTCGGGCCCTTGCGGATCCCGCTTTATTCCATGTCTCGTTGCAGACGGCGTCCCTAGACCAGGAACTAAGGTCTCGGAAGGGATTTCCAATCTCAGAGCTTCTCATGACCGATTCGGTGTCTCTGGTGAGACGAAAGATTGCAGATTCGTCACTGGCATTTCAAGATGAGACCGTGAATTCTGTGGTCACATTGGCGGCTATTGAGGTAAAATCTCCCTTCCAGCTATAGCGTCAGTTTTACATTACTAACACATACGAACAGCATGGGAAAGGAAATGTTGAAGCAAGCAGAATGCACATTGACGGAGTCAAACGGATTGTTAGCATCCGTGGCGGCATCAACGAAGTAAAGCGGACAAGTCCGCTGACAGCAAGAATGGTTTCCTGGTGAGTTCCACGCTTGAAGAGCAAGTATTTCCTACTAAAATAATCTAGGATATCGTTACTGGTTACAGGAGGTCCTCAATTTCAGACCCAAGATGATTTTGGCTCTGGAAATGGAATTGATCCTACAGTGCAGTGGCAGCTGGCTTCAATGGCGCCAGATGTAGAGGAAGGGATTCTCGACAACCTTGACCTTGATCATGCCGTACGAAGCATATTAGCCCGCCTTCGAAACATATTCCACCAGCCACAGCTTTCCAATTTGACGACCACCGAGCTGCATGACCTGACATGCTTTGTCGTCCATAAGCTGCTCTTGCTGCCTCCACTCTCACCAGCGCATCCAATGCAATCATCTACTTCCGAATGCCTTCGATACGCATTGGTGCTCTACATGTTGACTATCCATGGGACGACGTATTACTCTCACCATCACCTGGTAAATACTATCTTACTCCAGCTCAAGGGGTATTATGTGGCTTTGAGCCATGCAAACTACACACATGGCTCACTTGAAATATGGGTTTCCTCTGTCGGAATGTTGGCATCTACCAGCACAACTGACTACCAATGGTTCATGGACCAGGCCTGCGTTGCTGCCGTGGCCCTCAGTCTGCACACATGGGATAATGTGCTCACCCACCTCCAGAGCATACTTTGGGTCAGAACACAACAGGAGGGCGTCTTACGGGAGAAGTGGGAAGAAATCATCAGCAAAGTTTATTAACGCTGTATATCTCATACGAGCCTTCAAATCCGGAAATGGACTTCACAAACTCCCAAGAAGACAGACCGAGGGAGCAGTTTCATTGATAGATTCGGACGCCGGAGAAGCTTACTCACTTTCTCACTAATGAAATGGGCTGTGCTCGGAGTTCGGAGTCTAGACCTAAATAGGACTAGACTCCGCATGCCACGCTGTAACGGTAAATCGGAGCAGGGGCCCCTGAACCCTTGTCCTCCATCGGAGTCTAGTACACATTAGGCCATTATGATTTTATCATAACCAGTAACAAAGGGCTATCGACCACCACAGAAGATTATGCTTACAAAATAACGACCTCATGTTTATATATTCATCTTGCATGGATCTTGGCCCCTCCTCATAGGCTGACTACCCTCCTTGTGGGCCAGCAGATGCTCTTGGTTGAATTGTCTAGTTCATATAAAGGGTCTCTTCTTCTCAGAGATATTCTACAAGATTCACGAATTGACAGACAGGCTGGATTGAGGACTAAATATACACCATGGCCTCAATTGTTGAACCCAGTGCTGTGTTTTGGGTTGGAAATGGAACACAACTTGCCCAACATGATAGCTATAACTGGGTGGAAGGCGCACTGCCTAGTTTCCTTTCCGGGCTGAGCGGTTGGCAGATCGCAGTTACCATCCTGCTCATTCTGATTGCCTACGATCAATGTATGTTACTAGAAATCTTGCTACAGCTAACCTGCTGACGTACCTCCAGCTGTGTACATCATACGAAAAGGCCCAATCGCCGGGCCGACCTTCAAAATCCCGTTCATGGGGCCCTTTATACAAACGCTCTACCCAAAATTCGATGCGTATCTTGCGCAATGGGCGAGTGGACCGCTTAGCTGCGTCTCCGTGTTCCACAAGTATGGCGTCGTCTTCCATCTATCTATGGAATTATACTAACTTTTTCCCTCACAGGTTTGTCGTTCTGGCTTCAGACCGCGACCTTGCACACAAAGTCTTCAAGTCACCGAACTATGCCAAGCCATGCTTGGTTCCCATCGCGACCGAAATCATGCGTCCATCGGCATGGGTCTTCCTCAATGGCAAGGCTCATGCTGAGTACCGTAGAGGATTGGCCGGACTTTTTACCAACAAAGCTCTCGGCACCTACTTACCTGTCCAGGAAAAGGTCTATACCAATTACTTCGACAGATTTGTCGCAGCTAGCGAGGCAAATGGAGGGAAACCAACGGAGTTCATGGGACATTTTAGAGAGATCAACTGCGCACTATCGTGCCGAACCTTCTTTGGCGATTACATATCTCAAGACACAGTCAAGAGAATTGCCGATGATTTCTACCTCGTTACCGCCGCTCTAGAGCTTGTCAATGTCCCCCTATCCATTTACGTTCCCTTCACCAAGTGCTGGCGAGGAAAACGTATCGCAGATGCTGTCCAAGCCGACTTCACAAAGTGCGCTGCCGCATGCAAGGCCAACATGGCCTCTGGCGCTGAGCCAAAATGCATAGTCGACCAATGGGTTCAACATATGATGGAGTCCAACAAATACCGAGAACAGATTGCTGCTGGAGAGGAAGGAGTAGAGAAGCCGGCAAATCTTATCCGCGACTTCACCGATGAGGAGATTGGACAGACGATATTCACGTTCCTCTTCGCGTCCCAGGACGCCTCCAGCAGTTCTACAACCTGGCTTTTCCAGATCCTCGCCCAGCGTCCAGATGTCCTTGATCGTGTTCGAGAGGAGAATCTTGCCGTGCGCCAAGGAGATAAGAACCGCCCATTCGATCTCAACATGTTCGAGTCACTCACATACACCAATGCCGTGGTCAAAGAGGTCCTCCGTTACCGACCTCCCGTCATCTTCGTTCCCTACACTGCCACAAAAGACTTCCCCGTCACGCCAAATTATACCGTCCCCAAAGGCGCCCTAATCGTCCCATCCTGCTACCCGGCCCTCCACGACCCAGAGGTGTACCCGAATCCCGACGTGTTTGACCCCGAGCGCTGGATCACTGGCGATGCCGAGTCGAAGACTAAGAACTGGCTTGTGTTTGGTGCTGGGGCGCATGACTGTCTCGCAAGGAAGTATGTGCCTCTTACGATGGCGGCGATGATTGGAAAGGCGGCTTTGGAGGTTGATTGGGTGCATCATGCTACGAGCCGGTCGGAGGAGATTAGGGTTTTTGCTACGCTGTTCCCGATGGTATGTTGAATGTTCCCTGCAGGTCGATGCTTTTGTCACTGTTTGTGCTAATTCAGTTTTTAGGATGAATGTCGACTCGTTTTCACCAAGCGCAAGTAGATATAGTTGGCTCGAGCCTATAATACTCATTAACAACCCTAGAGCTTGTGTGTCTCAGAATACCCATTAATTACCGTAGCTATCCTAGCCAGAATAAAATATTCAAACAGCACTTTAATGCACCTAGTAGAATTAAACGGACAGTAACGTGAATATCACAATTAACAAATTCATGAAGACCTCTCATATCACCAAAATAAACTCATGATTCTACCAAACTCTCATCATCATTAACCCACCACGCAGCTCTTGCAATGGCCAAATCGAACCCCGCTATGCTTTTCTGAAACGAAGCGAAAACAGCTCCAACTCTTTATCTCGACCGCACCTGGTATCTGCGTCTAAGTATCTACCTACAGCCTCACGGCCCGGACCATCCCGCCATATAGACCTATATGTACCCCCGCATCACTCGCGCCCACACATCTACTGTGCCGCCTGCGCTCCCTTCGCCAGCTCCTCCAACTTCGCCTTCTCTTCATCCGTCAACTGCGCGTAGAGCTCGTTGAACCCGGCAATATTCTCCGTTGACGCCCGCACAAAGAAGTCCGTAAGGTAAGCTTGCGTCTCGTCATCGCGCTGGCGCATGAAGC
This sequence comes from Pseudogymnoascus sp. 23342-1-I1, assembly GCA_001662575.1. Classification (NCBI taxonomy): domain Eukaryota; kingdom Fungi; phylum Ascomycota; class Leotiomycetes; order Thelebolales; family Thelebolaceae; genus Pseudogymnoascus; species Pseudogymnoascus sp. 23342-1-I1. The sequence goes on along the minus strand of KV454999.1, from coordinate 191,121 downwards.
TCCCCCCCAAGCCCTCAGCGTAGGCCATCAGGTCCGCCTTGGCGGCACCCGAACCGAGATCCAGGATGGATGGCAGGTCCTCCCATCCGTCATCGTCTTCTTCGTCTGCGAAGTCTGCGGCGGCGAGGGCGGTGGCGGCGTTCTGGACACCAGAGGCGGAGAGGAGCTCTTCGATGAGGACCTTGACTATCTTCAAGGGCGCGGGGACTATGGTGTACTGGTCAGGGTCTGACCTTATTAGGAAACGTTCGTATCTGGGTGGAGTGAGGACTTACTGTTCTTGGCGCGGGAGCGGGTCATAATCCTGTCACTGGTTGGGACGATCAGATCGCCTTTAACCATGGTTTGTGCGACGCGGGTGTCGTTCAAGCTGTAAAGCTTGGAGAGAGCAATGACACTGTTTTGTTAGCACTATATTTCTCGAGTGAGAGCCGTTACTTACTTTTGTCTGATCTCATCGTAACCAGCGAAGCTGATCGAGTGTTCAAGCCACTTGCTTAAGACAACCTGCAGTCCGCTCTGTCCTCCAATCTCAATCTGGTTCAGGAACTCAACGACATCACCTGCACCAACAAGGGACAGGCGAGCAAAGACGAGAATGAGGGACTGGATAAAAGGTGCTGCCTCGGCAGTTGCCAGGCGCGAGGCAACTGCTTGAAGCAGTTGAGGCAAGAACGGACCAAGACGTTCCTGTCCTGCCTTCTCAACAAGCTCTGCAGCAACTCCTCCAACCTCCGAGGCTGCGTTGTCCTCCATAGTAGGGCCAAGCAGGCGATCAATGATGATGAGACAAACTTCCAAGCCGGAGCGCCCAGCTTCATCGTGCCACTCAAAGAGCTGCTGGGGGTCATGCATAATAATGAATTTGAGGGCCTCAGAACCGGGGCGGAGGATCTCTCCTTCGTCTGTGTTAAGCAAGAGGCGACTGAGCTTCGGCAAGACTGCAGCAACGAATCCGGGCGGAAGTGGCTCGGAGCCGTTCTCAGTCAAGACGGCAATCAACTCGCATGCAAGCTGGTGGTTGTTAGTATGGTCAGTGCAAATGAATTGAAGTTACTCACAGTGGTAAGAGGATTATCCTCCGTCACGCTTCCAACGTCAAGCGCTCCAGTTAAGGAAGGCATCACCTTCTCGCAAAGCGCGATGTAGCCTTCTGCGCCACGCAAAGACAGAGATTGCACGATGTCCTCGAACGTCTCGTTAACCAACACAGTAAGTTGGAAACTAGCTGCACCATGCTTTGCCAGTAAGAACAGTAGGTCAATGACTCCACTTCCTGGGGCAATGGCGATGGAGTAGTCGAGCTGTGTTGCTGCGCGGAGCGACTCAACAAGGGTGACTAATAAGTCATCCGAATCCTCCAATTCAGTCAAATCCTTCGCATTCAGAAACTCGGAAATGGCAACGGCAATCGGGATTTGACGGTCCGAGGGGATTCCTTCAGGGGCCTTGATAAAGCCCTGGATGGCCTTGATGCAAGCGACCTTTACCACTTCGGAGTCATCCTCGTGGATAGCCTTAATTGTACGATCAAGGAGTGCAACAGTCGGGAATGCACTGCCCGAAATGCTTTGAACCAGAACTCCAGCAACGATGTATCCTCTTGCGCGAAGCAGGGGCTCATCTTGGCGGTTGACGGCATACTCGATAAATTCAAGGTATGAGGCTGCTGTCTCGGCGTGAATACGCTTATCAATGTCGAGGAAGTCGTTTAGCAGTTGAGTAAGGAGGTACAATGAAGCTTCTCTTGTCCTCCATGTGGCGTCAGGGCTTGCAAATAGAACTCTCGTGTAAGTCAATAAACCCTCGAATGCTCCCTGGTGCAGCCATTCGCCCAGCTTGATGAGCAAATCTCCGCAGGCAGTGCGAGCTGTGTAATTGGCAGTAACAGATGTCTCTTCTGCAAGGAAGAGGTTGACATCAATGTCCCAAAGACCTTCTTCTTCCGACGGAATCTGTGCATATGCAACTGCAAGTTTCATCACATCCACAACCCATGGCGTATTAGAGATACCGCCGTAACTTTGGAGTGCCGTCTCCAATTCTTCCCGCACAGGTGGCGCCCGGAGACACGACTGTAAGAAATCAAGCTCCTCCAAGACCAAAAAGTCCAGGGTATAAGGGAGACCATCCGCATCTTCCAACCGGCCCTGATCGTCGTGGTCGATGTACAAGTCCTTGAATGCATCCTGTAGCGAGGAAAGCTCTTCCCAGGTAGCCGTGAATAAAACCGGGCTCTGCGGCAGTAGTAGCTGAGCAAACACTTGTCGGATCTTCATAAGCGTCTTGACGACCTGGAGCTTCAGGGCGACAACCCCACGCCAGTTCTCCGGTTCCCGGTCCAGTCCTTCTTCGCCAGCCACTTGGACCCGTGCTGGGAACTGTAGCTTCATGACTTGCAGGAAGAATGGAGACCACGATTGTAAGACCTCGTCCGCAAAGGCCTTAACCTCTGTTCCGTGCTCGTCCTTCACCATGTCCATAATATCGAAGCATCCACGGAACACGCCCACAGCCAATGCCCGCAAAGACATTTTCCTGTTATCATCCACGGCAACGCTGTAAACCGTACCCATAACATCCCGCGCCACCGCGAAGAATTGGTCCTCATTTAAGCTGTCGTCGACGAGGTCCGCGAGCACCTTCAAGGCGCCGTGGAGCTGTGCATCAGAAGCAGCGGGGATAATTTGTAGCAGCGTGGGTAACAGCGTCGGCCATTGATCTGGGAAATCCACGCTGGCGATTTTGCTCACGACGTAACTAGACCGACGCATTAGTATAGCTCCGTGCTAAAATAAACAAACCGCGACAGCGCACTTCCCCGCACCATCATCGGGGTCCAAACATACCTCGCCGCACCTCTCACCCTCCTCTCGTCCTCTCCACCTGTGGCAAGCTCCAACAGCCTCGACCTCAACGCCGCCTTGACCTCATCTGAGATAGCAACAGTGGGCCCATCTGTCTCCTCATCTTCCCCGCTCCAATTCTTCTCCACGAACAATCTCAGCGTGGTCAGCGCTGCCTGCCGCGTGCTGATCGGTAGGCTGGTATGCGCTGCAATGGCAGCTAGGCCCGTCGGGAACGCCTCATTGGCATGCAGCGCCTGCAGGTGTGCCTCTGCCTGTTGGCGGGGTGCCAAGGCGGAGCTCTGCGCTTCCGCCAGGAGATGTAGGAGCTGCTCTTCGAGATTCGACATGGTAGGTTGGAGTGCTGTGGTGGTGAATCTTACGGGCCCATGAATCGAATCTGGGATCGTTGGTTGCTGTGGAGAGAGGGTTGTGGGAGGAGGTAATTTATGGGCAGACGGTGAGTTCAGAAACTCGAGGTGGATTTGGACGATTATCGTGGGGTTGTTTGGGATGCGGGGTGCACGTGCCTACGCGTGAACACCGCGAATCACAGCGACGATAAGATAAGAGCTCCGTCCACCACGTCACAAACAGCAATCCTTCAGAACAGAGATCCTTCAAAACGTCTGAGAAAAATTAGAAGCAAAGAAAAAAAGAGCGACTTCAAAGCCTGGTATTCCAACACAGTGTTCCAGAATCTGTAGTGGGACTTTAAATTGTATAGTCACCAGCCTGTTCGGCCATCAGCACGGCACTCCACCGCCTCCACCACGTCACAAACAGCGATCCTTCAAAACAGTGATCCTTCAAAACGTCCGAGAAAAAATAGAAGAAAAGAAGAAAAGAGCAACTTCAAAGCCTGATATTCCAACACAGTATTCCAGAAACTGTATTGGGACTCTAAACCGTACAGCCACCAGCCTGTTCGGCCATCAGCACAGCAACCATGCCTGCCCCACCCCCACCACCCGTCCCCATCCTCAACACCTACACCTCCCTCCTCCGCACCCTGACCTCCTTCCTCACCGTGGCAATCCACACGCTTCTCTACGAGCGGCGCCTCTACCCCGCAACCTCCTTCATCTCGGCGCGCGCCTACAACTACCCCGTGCGACAGTCCCGCCACCCCAAAGTCTGCGAATGGGTCAGCGACGCCGTCGCCGCCGTGGAGAAGGAGATGGCCGAGGGGCGCGTCGACAAGATCTCCTTTGTCGTGTATGACGTCGCGGACCGGCAGCAGGCGGTCGTGCAGGAGCGGTGGGTGTTTGATGTTGGGGCGTGGCCGGTGGTGGCGAGGACGGATCGGTTTGTGGAGTTTGAGGAGCCAGTGGGGGGGAAGGGGAAGGGAAAGGGGGTGGAGATGCCGGTGAGGGAGGAGGAGGAGAGGGAAAAGACGGCGGGGGAGGAGGTGAAGATCCATATTGTGGATATAGAGGAGCAGCTGCGGGCTACGATACGCAGGCTCGCGTATACCGCTGAGAAGATGCCTCCGTTGCCAGAGGGGTGCACGTACACCGTCATCGTGGAGCTGCGCGACGATGCAACACCGCCTATTGGGGTGAGTTGAGGTCCTTATTTCTGCCTGGCCCCTGTACTAACGTGTGGCCACCAGCATCCCCAGCCCTGGGTCCCCTCTCCTCCCGCACTCCAGAAGACAGTAGACAAAGAAACAGACACCACCACCGAGGGGCCAGCACTGCGGGGCCCACGCGCAACACCCATCCGCTCGGTCGACTCTGGTGCCTTCGTCCTTGAGACATGGGTAGAGCAGGCTGCTCCCCTGCCAGAATCTAAGAAAGAAGGGAAGAGAGCAGCGTAAATGCCCCTACTCATTTGTCAGATGCATGAACATGCGGCCAGCAGAGCTCAGACTCAGTAGGTCCGATCTAGAACATCCACGCAGCCCGCCTATAGGACATGATCTTCTACTGATTTGAAGATGTGTGGATGTGGTGCCGTCGCTGTGGGACCGGGGCGGGTACCACTGGATGCGGCAGTTATCCTGGGGGAGGAAGAAAGACTGCCATAATCACCTACTCTCAAAAAGGCGGCCACAGGCAAGGCGTCCACCACCGCCCTATGTGTAATCTCCGGTCAGCACCACGACTGAATTACAGGCGTAGGAGGGACAAAATAGTGACTATATCTGTATTTGGTTGGGGGGGGGGGGGCGGTTATTGGTTGAAGCAACCTTCAAGGTTGAACCAGAGAATATAAAATACCCTTCTTTTCAAAATCAAGATCCAGGTGAAAAGGAAGACATGTTGAATAAAATATGGTTATTGTGGTTACTGTGCCGTAATTGCAATTTTAGAGTATATCCCATTTAATCCATATATTGAACTTCAAACCTCAATATCATCCAACCCTTTAATAATAACAGTTGTCTTATCACACTCAAGTATAGTACCAGTGATGCGTATATACCCAATGATAATACCACTCAAACATCAAGAATCTCACATCACTCAACTCATCACTATAAAAACCCAAAATAATTGACCTAGTTATTCATTCGCATTCCCCTCAACCCCTATAACCCCCGCGTCAATCTATAAGCATAGCATCTAAAACCAAATAGCATAAGGCCGTATCATCGTCAAATGTCCCGCAGCTACCCGCACATGTCGCCAACAATTTCGATGCGACTCTCTCCCCTATCCCAGCACCCTATAACGACCCACCCTGCAGAACACAAACTCTCCAAACCCAGTAATTTATCAATTCATCCATTCATTAATCCAGTTCCCCCGCTATCCATCTATCCTAGCAATTTCAAAGCGGTATATCCAGCGTAATAGCGAATATCCCAAGCCCAGTCCAGCGCAATCCATCCTAGCCTAAACCCTGGTCTCCGTATACTTGCTTCCCCCCCTGCCCTCTGGCAACAAACATTAAACAGCTAACCCCCCTCCCAGCTTTATTTCTTCTCCTCCCCCTTAGCCTTCTCTTTCTTCCCGCTCTTCGACTTCCCCCTCCTCAGTCGCATCAAGAAATCAAGACCGCGCTCTCCCTCCTTCCTCCCACCTTCTTCCTGTTTAGCACCCTCCTGTTTAGCACCCTCCTGTTTACCTCCCTCCTGTTTACCCACTCCCACCCCTCCCATCCCAACCCGACCAAACCTCCCCAAAGCCTGCGCCATTCCCCCCCCCGCCCCCGCCCCTGTCTCGCCCTCCTTCTCCTTCCTACCTCTTGGCATAGGCATAAACCCCTCATCCACGGTGCGCATCACGGGCCCCCACGGCAGTGGATTCGGCTCCTCATAGTCATCCCGCAGCGGCTGCATAAGGAATTTCTCCCACGGCGCTACAGGCTGCTCAGGCTGAGGGTCCGGACGGGGCGGGTGTCGAGGGAGCGGAAACGGTTGGCGGTGATGTTGTGGCAAGGGCCGGAGGCGGAAGTCTTTTTTGGCTAGGGGATTATAGGCCCTTTCGGCTGCGGCGAAGGCCCGATCTATAGCTTCTTCACGTGCCACGTCACCGGCGTTACCAGCATCAGCAGCCCCCCTGCCACCCCCACCATCAACCGGCGGCCCAAATGGTTCAAACACCCAATCCTGCATCCTCCGCCTCGGCACCACCGCATCACCCGGTCTATAAATCACCTCCGCATCCCCATCCTCCCCCCTCCTCGGCCTCTCAGCTGCAGCCCTCTCCGCCCTATGATCCTCCAGCAGTTTCTCCATCGCCTCCGCAGCCGCCTCACCCGCCGCCGTAACCGCATCGACCCTCTCCCTGAGCTCATCCCCAATATCCCTCGGCGCGTCCTTGGGCCCCGCCGCGAGCCGGTCGCGGAGTTCTTTGCGCCTTGCGTTGGCGGCGAGGGCCTCGTCGGCGCGTGCTTTGGCGATGGCGCGGGCTCCGTCGAGGAGGGCCTGGTGGCGGGGGTTGCGGTTGCGGTGGCGGTTGTGGAGGCGGAAGCGATGGTGGGCTGGGTTTTGGGGGGCGGGAGGGTTCGCGGGGGCAGCGGCGGCACCTGAGGGTTGTGTTAGCTTGTTTTCTTTTTGGTTTCTGAGGGTGAGTTGGGGGGGAAGGGTGCTTAATGAAGAATTGTTGTTACCGTCGCTTTGAGGTCGAGGGTCTGAAATATAGTATATGATCGAGTATATAGCGAACGAGTACCTGCCTCAAAGTAACGGAAAATAAGAAGCAGTCCAACTAACCTTGCAAATTGGGCGGCTGGTGCCCCTGGCCCGGATTCTCCACCCTATTTAAAAATTCACGATGTTCTGGTGGCATGTGCACCCGGAATGCCTCCCGATATGCCTGCCGCTCCTCATCCCCCATGCGCGGCACCGGGCCTGCACCGCCATTCCCACCATCCAGTCGAAACCTAAACGGATCATACGGAAGGAAGCGCTTCTTCCTCCTCGCCTCCTCGTCGGCCTTGACCGCATCCGAGACCCTGATCTCCAGGTCCTCTCGCGTCACCTCTGGATGCTCCTTCTGGAGCTTCTCAACAATAATCTCCTCTGCGCGCTTTATCTCGTCTTCGTGGCGCTTGTAGACGTCGTCAAAGAGAGGGCAGTTCCCGGCCTTGCCACCCCGGCGCTCATCATCAAAGTGGTTGTACTGGCAGCTCTTGGAGCAGACGTAACACTGGATGTTGCCACAGGGGCAGTTCATCTTGTTACAGCCTTCCTCCTTGATGAAAGGCCCCTTGCACTTGTTACACAGGCGCACCATGGCGGCTGTCATGGCCTCCTCAACCTCGCGACGCACATCGAGACCAATATCCTTGGCATTCTCCTCACATGTCTTGGGGATGTGTGATTCCTTCTGGCAGAGACGACAGGAGGTCTTGAGACAGGAGTCTAGCTTGCAATGGAAGAGACGCTCGTGTTCTATTGGAGGGTACTCGGCAGCATAGGGGCAGAAGGGGCAGCTAGCAAGGTTCTCGATGCCAGCGAGGCGGAGGACCGCTTCAGCTTCTATGCGGTCGAGGGCTGTGGTGAGGTTCTGGTCGAGGAACATCTCTCGCTGGGAATGTGAGTAACTAGCCTCGCAGATATCAGTTGACATGCACTGGAGCTCGTATTTGGCACTGCCAATCTGGGTTTCGGCGTGGAGGCGTGCACAGTGCTTGCAGAAGTAGTGCGATATGCTCTCGTTGTTGCAATGGACCATGCGGTTGCGGGGGAAGTCATCATAGCAGCACCCGCAGTCCTCCATGGTGCCCTCTTTTATTGCGAGCTCCAAGTTGGCAGCCTCATCGGCCTCAAACTTCTCCTTGGCTGCGGCCTCATCAGCCTCACGCTGCCTTTTGGCTGTTAATTTGACTTCCCACGCTGCACGTCCCATTCTAACGTCTTTGATCTCTGAATATGCCCTTTTTTGATCGGGTGGCAGTTGTAGATCGGCCAGTTTCTCCTCGACAATATGTGGGGCATAATTTTTGATCCTGCGGGCTTGCTTTAATTTGCTATAGCTGGGGTTGCTGGGATCCCAGAGGCGCTCGGCCTCAGCAAGCTTCTGATATGAAGTGTAAATCACCATACCCGAGTCATGGAATTGTTTCATAATAAAGCTCATCGGGGTGCTCGCGAATTCCTCGGAGAGCATCCCACGCCTATGTTTGAATCAGTAAGATGAAGTGCAAGAGATGGAACAGCTGGTTGATATTGCGGGAATACTTACGCCAAAGTTAGATACTTGTCCGAGGTGTGCCCCTGATCTCCGGTATACTTGCGCATGATCTCTTCCTCTTCGTCGCTTTCGACTGGCCGCTTCCTCTTCAGCTGGTTGAGCTTGGGATGCGGAACTCCATTCTCCTCTCCTTCCAAGACAAGCTCCACGATAGCGGGAACTGTCTTCCTGCCTTGAACTGCGGTGTATAGTTGGTCGATGTAATCGAGGCAGATATCTGGAAATATGTCCACAACACCTTGAAGAATGCGTGCTTTGTTATCCATCTCTTCAGTTGGTTCAAGATCTATGGGTTGTCTGGCGTTATGAAGGTCGAGGTTTACTTGGGCCCAAACAAAATTGTCGTTGTTGTTGTGGTTACCTATCTGTTCGTCAAGCAACTGGTTGTTCAGTTCTTTTAGAATGAAATCGTTCTCTCCCAACAAGTCATTGTTCAGTTGGTTGTTTATTTCCTCTTGGATGAGATCGATGTCATTGTTTAACAGTTCATTGTCCGCTTGTTCGTTCACCGGGTTCACTGGGTTCACCGGCAGAGCACCGAGGTTCAGCCTTTCAGCCTGGCGAAACATCTGAGGTAAGTCTGGTGCGGCTCCCGGGACTGGCCTTGGGACTTCATTTCGCCAGTCGCCGAGAATGGGAATGGGGGCCCTCTGAGCCTCAAACTCGACTGCATCCCAGGCGGCCTGGTTTTCACGCATGAGGTTGCCGAAGATGAGGTCGTCAAGGTCGCCGAAGTTGTCAATCTCTGGAAAGTGGCCTGGGTTCGGCGACGGTGGCTCTAGGCCCTCATCATCTCCTTCCTCATCATCGGATAGGAGGTCGACAAAATCTCTCGGCCTTGAAGGCAGGTGCGCGGGCGTCTCCATTACACGGGATGATGGGGCGTGCAGTGCACCTCTGCGGCTCAGGGATGTCTCATTTCACACGGGGCAGAGAAGGTCACAAAGAAGATCATGGAAGAGTGAAACTACATAAGTAAGTGGTTTGGACGATGTTAAATAAAGTAAGGTGATGTCTTGGGTAGTGGAATGTCAAAGGTCAAAGGTGGTACGTGGAAAGTTCCTGATATGGTGATTTTGACTTGAATTTCCTACTTTGGTGGTTATCGTTGGCTGTTGGCTCCTTGGGGGATTTGACTTGTCACTTGACAGTTACGGGAGCTAGTGCTTGATCGGGCTTGGTTGGTTCCTTAGGCCGCCGCCTTACCCAGACAGGAAACACTGGCCAACACGCCTTACCTAGAAAGGAAACACTGGCCAACACGCTTTACTTAGAAAGGAGACACTGGCTAAAATCACGTGAATATGTGCCTGGAATTCCCAGGCACACATTCTAGTGATGTATGTAACATATGAATGATGACGACGATGATGCTCTATATAGGATAAAGTATTACTCTTCAAATCTAACAATTAGTCTTAGGCATAGAGCAATCTGCTTATTACATAAAGTGCTACTCTTTTAATATAAAAGAAAAGTTACTCTTGAGTATAATAGATATCTATTTACGCACTCATCTCATTTCTTATAGTCTGGTCTGCCCCTTGTTTTGCTCAAATAGTACAGAGCTGGGTAGTACAAGAGTATAGTATCTCTTTATAGTAGTATTTGTAAACTGTTCTATCATAGTGCCTATACGTTAGTTATCACGTGGTTTATTAGACTAAATTTCTACTAAATTTCTACTAAATTTTAGACCAAACTATCAGGCTACTGCGTACTTATATACATCTCACTCAAATACTCAACCCACAGGACTTACAACACAATACACAATAGACAGCAGCGGCTGAGTATATAGTATACAAATCACGTGAACCACAATCGATTTATAGATCTCAGAAGTTTCTTTGTGGTCGTCTGGCCTTCTTTGTGGGGATCACGATACTTCTAGAATACTTCCATCCTCCACAAATCCGAACCACAACCACCCGTACCAACAAGTACCCCGCACCACCGTCATCCGACCAACCCCAAACAAGCAACCGCATCCTGAACCTTCCACTCCCAACCATCCTTATGTCACCCATGTGTCATACAAATCCCCCCTCCTCAGCCTCGTGCCCCTCCCTCCCCCAACAATCCCAGTCCCCATCCCCGCCCCACCTCCAAATCCCCCTATCCAGCCAATCACCATCCCTCCGCGTCTATTCCGCATCCGGCGCCTTCCATCGCTTGACTTCGGCTCGGCGACGAGGCTGACACCCAGAACCAAAACACGAGTCTTTCCCCGTTCCACACCCGGCGCTCGGTGTGGTTCGTTGGTTTTGGGTGGGCGGGGGAGGCTAGTGTGTTCCGGTGATGGAAGGGCGGGCGGGGAGGACTGGGTCTTTGTGGCTGGTTGGGGAAGGCGGTTCGGGGGGGATGGGGGGGGATTGGTCAATTGGGGGGCGGATGATGGGGTGGAGTGGGGTGGGTAGGACATCAAGGGAGGGATGGGCGTCGCCGAGGGGGGGAGGGGGGGGGGGTTATATATATACCGGGAGGGCCCACGGTGGGAGGCGGGAGGAGTCATCGGATGAAGCTTGGTTGATAAGGTTTTTTTATATTAAGATTTTTTACCGATCTTTGGACACGCTTATTCATGGGCTAACTCGACGGACTATACGTTAAGGGTTTACTTGAATCTTTCCAAACAGACTTCGACTTCGGAATAAACGGAAATATCTGCATCGTCAGATTGTCAGAAGAGATATCTGTCTCATCACTGCCTAGAAGGGAGAAATATCTGTCCCGTCAGTGCCTAGAAGAAGAGAAATTTGCTACATTCTCGGTTTGATTACTGCCCAGAAGAAGATAAACTTTCTACGGCCTCAATTTGATCACCGAGCAGAAAACGATAAAACTTTCTACGGCCTCAGTTTGATCACCAAACAGAAAAACTCCGTCTACATGCATCCCCACCCAGACGATATGACCAACACTCTCAACCAGCCCGCCACCAACGGCTACACAAACGGCGTCAAAGCAGCACCCACTACCGCTCCCACCACTAACGGCCCAGCTACTACTATCAAAACCACCACCACCACCACCACAAACGGCACCAACACAAACACAAACACAACCAACCCCCCCCTCCCCGACGCCACCTCCCCCACCCTCCACCTCACCCACCCCACCCCCTCCGAGCGCCACACCACCTGGCTCAACTCCTCCGCCGACTGGGGCGCCGCCCTCCCCACGCCGACCTACATCGAGCGAGAATCGCACCTCTGCAGCGCCTCCACCCTCGCCGCCTCGGGCGGAATAACACACTGGATCCTGGTCGACTCCTCCCTCCCCCCCGACGCGCGCCCCGTGCTCGCCACAGCCGAGAGTCTGCGTAAGCGGACCCTTGTTGCGAGTCCGGGGGGGGAGGTGTATGAGGCTGTTAGTCATGGGATTGGGAGTGTTTTTTGCTATCCGGAGTATAGGGGGAAGGGGTATGCGTCGCGGATGATGGGGGAGCTGGGGGAGGTGCTTAAGGGGTGGCAGGCTGAGGAGGGGGGGGGGAGGGCGGAGGTGGTGTTTTCGAAGCTGTATTCGGATATTGGGAGGGGGTTTTATGGGAGGCATGGGTGGAGGCCGTTTCCGAGTGGGCATGTGGAGTTCCCCGCTGCGGCTGCGGGGCAGGAGGGAGGGAAGGAGGGGGTGAGGAGGTTGCTGACGGGCGATCTGGAGGCGTTATGTGAGGTTGATGAGGGGATGTTGAGGGGGCTGATGGGGAGGAAGACGGCGGATGGGAAGACGAGGGTTGCGATTCCGCCGGATGCGGAGCATTTTGCTTGGCATCGCGCGAGGGAGGAGTTTGTGACGCAGGCGCTGTTTGGGAGGGTGCCGGAGGTGAGGGGGGCGTTGGTGGGGGAGGTGGGGGGGAGGGTGTGGGCGGTTTGGACGAGGGGGTTTTATGGGAAGAAGGATGAGGCGGCGAAGAATACGCTGTATATCCTGAGGCTTGTTGTTGAGGCGGAGATGAGGGGGGAGAAGGTGGATGAGGGGGTGTTGGCGGGGCAGTTGGAGGATGTGGTGGGTGTTGCGAGGGGGGAGGCGAGGGAGTGGGGGTGTGGAAGGGTGGAGGTGTGGAATCCGAGTGCCACTGTTTGTGGTGCGCTTGAGAAGGTTGGCGGGACGAGGGTGGAGCGTGAGAAGGAGGGGATCGCGAGTGTGATGTGGTATGGCAAGGAGGGAGAGGAGGTGGAGTGGCTTGCGAACGAGAAGTATGCTTGGTGCTGAGCAGGTGCTGTTTGGCGTGGGCGGTTTTTTCTTTGCGTTGGCGGCAAGAATGGTTTTAGATTGCGTATGGGATGACATCCTGGTGGGCGGTTTTTTGACTATGAGCTTTCACATTTAGATCGCGTACATTGTTGAGGATTTGAACAGTGTGTCAATTGACGTATTGAAGTTGCCTTGATTGGTATTTCTTCCTGTAGATACAGATCTATCATCTGAGGTGCCTTTTCGCTCTGCCTGCTGCGGGCGTGGGCCGTAGTTTATTGGTCCCCGGCATATATAACCAGGCAATAATCCCTCTTCCTATCGCGCAGGGTAATCCCACGTCTTAAATCGCTCTCTCTCATCCAGCTCTTCCATGCCACCACAGGAACCGAGCTTGTCCCAGAGCCAGTGACAATGTCTCTTCAGCCGCTTCAACAACGGCAGGTCCCTACCTGACACATGGGCCAGGGACCCAATAGAACATCCGTACGGAATCGTTATTCGTATACCAGCTTTCACTTCTTAGCCCTCGACGCCGCAAACTTCTCATGCCACTTCCCAGCCTTCGCTTTCACCGGCGCCACAGCCTCTGCAGCCGCGTCGTAAGGAAGGAGCTCGAGCGTATCCTCTATCCTGGCCACTACACACACCGACGCACATCCTACCCCGCCATCACCATCGCCGCCGCCAGCCTCTGTTGAAATGGATGGCCGTAAGAGCATCAGCGGATTGGAGGTGTTCTTTTGTTGCAGCCGGTAGGTTCCCGCTGGGGTGGAGAGGAGGGCATGTGGTGTGCCTGTGCCGGGGGTAAGGTGCAGGGTAGGCGGGGAGTCAGACTCGAGGAGGGCTAGGAGGGCCGGGGGGAGCTCGATGAGCTTGTAGGGTGCGTGGACACGGGCGGTTGAGAGGGGGATGGAGGTTGAGTCTTGGGTGGACATTGTGAGGGTTTGTTTGTGCGAGGTCGGAGCTGAGAAACTCAAGAAATCCCTTGATAGGTGAAGAATTGAAGAATTGATAGGGTGTTTGCGGGGTATAAGGCGTATAATGCAGTATAATTACAGAAAGAGAAGCGTTTCGTGTTAACAGAAACTGATGTCGGCGATATACAAGGCTGAGATTTGGCGGGGTCGAAGTTACCCCCACGGATCAACAATCCAACCAATCAACGCGTCGGCCGCGTCCCCGCGACCTGCGTACAACAAACAACCTAAACAACCTAAAAATACCCTTGTACAGCTGGGAAGGAGAGGGCGAGGCTCTTCGTCATCACCGACCGACTTGACGCCGCTTTTTTCGACGATCGCCCACTAAGGTAGGAAAGAGGGTATGGATCGATCGAGAAGAGAGATCTCTACTCTGGATTTTGCGACGACGGCGACTGCGACGACGACAGTTACGAGTTAATACGCTTCACCGCTCAGTGTGTAGAGTTGCTTCTTTCTCGGAGAGGAACTTGCGACAAGAGGAGGAATTCGGGAGTTTGTGCGCCGATGCGCCTGTCCTGTGTTATTATAACGCTGTGATCCTATATCACCACCACTTTGACAACAACACTTCCCCGGTTGTTATATTCTCTGGCTATTGCGCCCTGGGGCTTTCAATTACAGTGCTGGTGCTTTTCAATTCTTGCGTACTTTTCTTGCCCATCGACTTGTCGATCTCAAGTTTAACTTAGAAACTTTAACTTCAACTTCAACCTCCAGCACCTCGACTCCACCACGGCTTCGATCTCACTTCCTCGACGGACACCATAACGCGAAAATCTACACCGTCCATAACGATCGTGCGACCTCACAGATACCCAACTCTGAGGCGCGAACAACAAACATTCCATTTGATCAACATCGACTCACACATGGTAGCAGAGACATGAGCCCGCGAAACATCTGAAAGCGCCCACACAATGGTCCAACTACCCTCAGGCCTCACGGCCCTCTCAGTCACAGACGTCGGCCTCTACCACACCACCGACCCTTTACTCTCGAACCTACCCATCCTCATCTTCCACGGCGCATCCACAACCACAAATGCGACCCTCAGCTCCTCCCGCATCCAGATCCACGTCCTCAGCGCTGCCGGCTTCACCAGCTACCCGCGCCTCACCGTCTCGCCAAACTCACCCTTATACGAGGTCGTCAATGCGCTCCCGCGCGAATGGCAGGGCGACGAGGTCTGCCGTGGCCTGGCATTCGGGCTGATGAAATACTTTGAGGAGATGCCACCGGCGGTCAAGACAGCGCTGATCCTGCAGTCTTCGCAGGTGCGGGGCAGAAGGCCTGGCTCAGTGCCGACGCTGTTTGGGAGGCAGCATGCCGCGAATCTGGCGAGCAGCCTTGTCAAGGTGGATAATGTGGCAGAGGTTATTGCGGATCTGGAGATAGGGATGCAGTCGCAGGGTCTTAGTCATATTGATGTTGACGTTGTGCTTCCTCCGGGATCGATCACTTCTTTGCCAGAGGTTCAACCCGAAGAGGTCGATGATGAGGCTGTTGATTCTACATATCTTCAGTATGGGCCTTATGCGCCACTCGTCAGGCAGTTCGGCGAACCTGCTTTCATTCCAACTTCAAAACTCCGCCGGGCCCCGTCGAAACCTACGTCGCTGAACCGCTCAAAGTCATTTCTCAAGAACCAGAAATTGTCTCTCCGTCGTGAGATGGGTGAACTTGTCGACACGGAAGAGCGATATGTTATCAAAGTGCATGAGCTGGTTAACAATATTGCCGATGAATTCAGGGCCAAAGCAAGGAAGAAGGCCGTTGGAAGTGCAAGTCCCACCGAGAAAGACCTACAGAAGCTCTTTCCACCTTCGCTGGACAGGATCCTACAAGTTAATAAGGGGTTCCTGGCTGCAATACAAAAATGCATGGACGAGTCGGAGGAAGAGGCAATGCAAGATCTTGAGAACGACCAGCCAACATTCTCCAGGCCGCGTTATGGCGGGACTGGACGTCCAAAGGACCCAACAGGAGCGACTGGATTTGCAAAGGTGCTGCTCGAGTGGTTCCCTCAATTTGCGGACTGCTATCAGGATTATATTCGCGCCAGCCAGGATTTCCCTCAGATTATTTCCACTTATGCGCGACAGCAGTCGAGTTTTTCTCAACGGGTTCAGCAGACGGGAGAGCAAAAGCTTCGGTCTTCTATCATCGAGCCAGTGCAGAGACTTCCTCGATACAGCCTTTTCATTGACAATATTGTCAATTACCTCCCTCTTACTCACCCAGCCTTACAGTCTATGCTTAAGGCTAGGGATATCATCACATCTATTTGCTCGCTGGACTCTCCCGATGCAGATAACTCGCAAACAGTGAAGCGACTTAAATTACTGGTCGATAAATGGCCAACCTGCGTCTTCAAGGGCCGACTCATTTCGGCGGTAGACTTTGTCGAGCTCTCACCTCCGTATCATACAACCGCAAACACACTTGCAAATACTCCTGGTGTCCTTTTACTCTTTGCAGACACTCTTATAGTATGTCGGAAAGCTGGCGGGAGCAATATCTCTGCCCGTGGTGTGATGGCTGAAGTTGACAAGCCGTCTACCGCTAGTATGCTTGCCTCTGTCACGGGCGCAGCGGAGCCACGGCCACCACCAGAGCTTCATCTCGTCAGCTATCACACATTGAGCGATATCCGTTTCACGGAGGGCCAGGATGGAAGAGTCACTTGGATGACATTATCCACTGCCCTTGACAAGCAGCCCAACGCAATGCCCACGAAGAGGGCTTTCCTTCTTCAGGGTTCATATGATGGCAAGGCTTCCAAATGGACCGATGAATTCACCAAAGCGAGGGTTGAGGGCAGGTTTGCCGAAAAGGAGCGCGAATCAGATAAATGGTCCCTCCGTAATGTCAACTCGAAGGAGACAGGACTGAATATATATGCCGCTATCTTTGAAGAAGGCATCGATACACTGGTTGAAGGCCGCAAAGAGCCTGCACCTATTCGCATAGTTGTTGATCATGAACGCGGAACTAAAGGAGCGCCGGTGGGCCACTATGGTGTTGAAACTGTTGTCAATGTGACAGTTGTTCAGGGAAAGACTAGTACTCCTTATCATCTCAAATTTGAGGGCCTGAATGACCGGACTTTCAACGACCTTGCAGATGACTCGTCGTTTATGCCTATCTTCGCCAAACGAGGTATTTATTTCTCCTGGATTCTGATACGCTGAGCTAATAATATACAGTCGAAACCTTGCTGCAAATCCATTATAGCCCCAAGAACCCGGCGTTGACCACTTCGTTCCTTCTATGCTATTCGAGTATTCTCAATTCTCTCAGCCTGCAAATGGGTGATGACAAGGCGAAATACTACCGTGCTCCTTCGCCAGTCAAGATGCTTTCTAGTTTTTTGTCCGGTGGGGGGTCAGGCTCATCGGACCCCACAAAACACAAGCGCACCCCAACTCTGGGTAGTATTCCCAGCTTCACGGCACCATCCCTCTCCAGATCTAGCAGCAAGAAGGAGATGGATTCCACTGTCACTAGTACTAACAGCAGTTTCAAAGCTAGCTTTGACGAGTCAAATACTGCCAATCCTCTGGTTAAACTTGAAGAGACATTTACTGGGTATATTATCGCATTGCAATCGCGAAAAGGCAATATCATCGGCAGGGTCCTGCGAAACAGAGCAGGAGCAGATGAGCTTAGTGTCAATGCTCTTTATAACAAGTTTATCGAAAATCCGTTTGATGCCAGGGCCTCTTTTGAGGCAACGATTGATGTCTTGTTTTCTGCGTTTGAAAAATTCACGCGGATGGCTTGGAAGGACCAGATGGGCCCTGTTATTTCGGTGCAGACGCTGCAAGGCCTTCAAGAGAAGGCCTCGAAGCTTTTTCCTGGTGACTTTGCAGATTATATCAAGCTCCTTTTTGGGGACATGGCCCCCCAGAATAGACGTGCTTTCGTGGCCATCATCAAGCTTCTCGCCGACCTCTTGGAAGGCTGTGGAAATGATGGCGATCGTGGTGCTCTTACTGCTTCTTTTGCTGAGCTTTTGGTTCCCGATAATAACCCACATAGCTATATCAATCTACTTGATCGATTAGTGGAGGATGCGGATCGTCTTTTTGAGGACCTCGGAGTCGGTGCGAGCAATGGCTACAACACCCCAATGGACGGATCCATGACTTCGCGGCACCAAGGATCTGTGACGTCTAATACGTCCCTAAGGAAACGATTTGGTCTCGACTCACTTCTGCGCCAGAACAGCAAGCGGGAAGACGATAGCAAGCCTTCTATGTGGCGCACATTGAGCAAGACAGCTCGCAGTGCAGCTACGGGGGAGCAGATGGATGGTAGTATCTCCAAGGGCCGTTTGAATCGTTCGCGATCAATCGAATCCGATTCGCGATTAGGAACTCCAAAACGGCCTGGTTCTCGTGACAGACCGACTGTGCTTGGTGCATTCGATGACCCGCGCCCGAACAGCTCTCATACCCCGAGCAGGTTGAGCACTATTGGGCAGTCTCCACCACCAGCACCCGATGCGGTAGAGAAGTCTCTGAAGAAGAAGCGGCGCAGCTCGCTGTCTGATCTAAAGGCCCTCCTCGCCAATGCAACGTTGGATTCGCCATCTACCCCGCTGTCGACCAGGAGGGCAAACCAGCTGGCCCAACCAGCACAAACCTCTCCACGAACTCCATCACCAACCAAGCTACCCAGTCGCGCACTCGCGTTTAACGGTTCTCCCAAACAGAAGGAGAACGCAAATGCCAGAGTCTCGCCGGCGCGTAACATCGGAAATCTTACCGAACGTCCCCACAATGTCCAATCCGGCGACACTGTAACCATCAAAGACCTCTGGACCGTACCTTCGAAATCTCCCCCAAAGTCCGCGGCAAATCTGGCATCTAACATTCCCACACTGAAAGGCAGTCCTCGTCCTCTATCTCTTGGTCTTGCTCCCGCGCCAGTCTTCGGTACCCCGGCCTTCAGCGAGATTACTAGCCCCCGCAAAGATGCAGGCCCGACCAACATTCCTAGCCCGACCAAGTCACCGCAAAAACTTCGTCTCCAGAGCCCCCAGAAGCTGCGCGAGCGGCTCCAGAGCGAGGCCAAGGCTATTGGCGAGGCGGAGGCGGGATTGCAATCAGAGTTGGCGAAGATTGGGGCCGAGATGGCGCGGCTAAGTGGGTCGCCTGTGCGTGGCACCCCGTCGACATCAGGGTCGGAGTTAAGGCGGATATCAGAGAGCGTGCGTGCCCTCGAGAGTAGGATCCCAGTCGTGATGAAGGATCTCGAAGGCCGCAATGCAGCGGTGCAGAAGGACCTGGATCGCGGTCTCGTGGTGGCGGAGGAGAAGGCGAAGGGGCTGGACCAGCTGTATCGCGAGGTTAGTGCCGAGAATGAGATTCTCTACGAGCGGTTTAATGGGGAGCTAGGCCGGATCGTGAAGGCGTTGAAGGGGAAGGGGAGGGAGGAGCGGGAGGAGCTCGTGAAGAAGGTTAAGGAGGCGAGCGAGGAGGCTGCGGCGGTGAGGAAGGAGAATGCGAGGTTGAAGAGGGAGGTTATTGGGCTGAAGGCGCTTGTGAAGGGGTCGGCGTTGTAGGGGTTTGCTTTGGGTTGGGGTGGGGTGGGTGTGTATAGATTACGATGGGATGCACGGGAGTATGTATGCTGCGTGGTGGTGTTTTTCGTCGGTACCAAGGTGGGGATTGTTCTAGTCAACTAGAGAGAGAGAGAGAGAGAGAGTACCAATAATGGCAAAACTAAAATCTATGACAGTTCGGCTACGTGCGGATCCGAAACTAAAGAGCTACCTTGGTATATATCAACACAGATACAAGATATCGTAAATCCGCCGGTCTCTGATTCATTTAAAGGCTATCTAACTACCCTCCTATCTAACCTCTCCCCTAGGCGCTCTCGCTAGCGACCTCTCCCCCAGTCACTCTCCTTCTCGACTACTCCACTAGATACTCTCCCACCCGACTTCTCCCCTAGTCACCCTTTACCAAGCAAACTTCCCATGGACCAGCTCCTCGGACAATTTCCACAACTTCTCAGCCTCACTGCTAGATACCGCCAGTGGATGTGCCTTGTCGCTGATCTGACAATCAATCAGATACGACCCATAGTTCTCTTTCCCATCCTTAGTCTCCCCGGGCTTCAATTTAGGATCTAGAGCCGCCACCAAACTCGTCGATGCCCCAGCTCCTAGACTGCGGAACTTAATCACACCGCTTGTAAACATGACACCGATCGCATCAAGCACCTCCTGTGACGTCGTCCTGCTCAGCTCCGTCTGGATGACACCAGGATGCAACCCCACGGTCAGAATTCCATGCTTCTCATATAGCCTCTTGTTTGCCCCAATCCCAAACAGAATGTTTGCGACTTTGCTCTGGTTATAGCCCTCCAGTGGAAGGTACGACGCGTTCTCCGGATCGACCGTGCCCCACTTGCGAAGAACGTCGTAATTGGGCTGCTCACTCTCCGGTAGATCCTTGTTCCTTTTGTCGAAGTTGACATCACTCCAGCGCATCGCCGCGAATGTTGGCGATAGCGAGCTAACGTTTATCACGCGTGTTGCGCCCTTCGGGCCGGCCTTGGCGGCTGCGATCAGCTTTGGCATGATGAGGCAGGTAAACAGAAAGTGGCCAATGTGGTTGGTAGCAAAATGCATCTCAACGCCATCCTCGGTGAGCGTACGCTCTGGCACAGACATTACGCCGGCGCTGTTGACAAGGATGTCGACTGTTGGGATCTCTACCCAGGAGAGAATCTCAGCGGCACCAGCGCGGACATCCTTCTGGCTTGAGAGATCCAGCTCGAGCGACCGGTAATCCACTTTAGGGAATGATGACTTGAGTGCGTCGATGCACTCTTGGATCTTGGAAGGGTTGCGGCCAGCTATGATGAGGTGGGCAGGCGATTGGGAAGCCTAGTTGGCACAGTGTTAGTCAAAAATTGTTTATGAGGGAGGGTTGGCAACACACAAAGGCTTCGGCAGTTGAAAAACCGATACCGTTCTTATTCACGCCGGTCACTATCACGGTTTTGCCGTTTATGCCCAAGGCGAATGCCTTCGCTACCTCGAGCGCTTCTGTCTGATCATTGTACTCAGGGTGGGTGGTGGTTGCTGCCATTGTCATGGTAAATAGATTGAGAGCGGGGGCTGGTGTGATGTCTAAGGGCAAGTATTATGAGATGAATTCAGGTTCAAGTAGATGAAGATGACTGAATCAATAGTGCGAAGTAGGGAGGATAAGGGCTACTTTATACTTTGCGAATGCTCTTGTATCCACGTCACTGAGACTGCCTTGTAAGTAGTTATGGATTTAACGATGGAGATATAAGGGTTTAGCGGAGATATTGTAAATTCGAATCCTGTAATGCCGTTAGCATACATATTTTGCAATGTCATGAGAATTGCTGTTATTAAAACTGGTTCTAAGAATAACGCATGGGCCACTTTCATACCTTCAGCCAGTGAGAGATTGGTTTCCTAATCGGGTAAGATCCAAATCCCCGGATTTCGGGTACTGACTGTCAGTCAGCCACAGTGGGCCTATAAGAAATCGCCGAGCCGAGGCTATCCCGCTACCCCACGCTCACTTCGACAACATCCACCCTCACATATACTGACTGCATGTACATTACTTTGCTGACGCCCATAAATGTCTTTGTGATAGGTACAAATAACTGCCATTAATTGTTCTCAGTTGTCCACAAGCTGAGCCAGATATACTGTAAATTTTAAATACTTCAAAGAACGTTTTGATTTGTCGGAGGTCGCCACCTACCGCCTGTCAAGTGCCATTGAGCTCCCTCGGCAATTTCTCACTACTCGAACTAAAACCGTTCGCATATCTCGCAGTCAAAGTTCAACATCATTGATATACACCATACAGCTAAAATGGCTGGCCAATCGATACCGATCATTGTCGGAGTTGGCGATTTCAAGAACCCTTTCGCGGCACCGGAGAAGGCGCTGGAGCCATACCAGCTCATGATCCAGGCCATCCAGCGAGCTCTCCAAGACACATATCTGCCAGAGGAAACTTCTCAGCAGCTCCAAAAATCAATCGACAGCATTGACGTTGTCGCAACCTGGTCGTGGCCTTACCAAGACCTCCCCGGCCTCCTCTCCACCAAGCTCGGCGTCGACGCCGCCCACAAATTTATCAGCAACCATGGCGGCAACCAGCCCGCGAAGCTAGTAGATGAAGCCGCGCGGAGGATTGCGCAGAATAAGACAAAAGTAGCCGTTGTGACCGGCGGCGAGGCACTTGCGTCATGTACACTCACCCCACCTGGCTATTCGCCCACACTGCTAACAATGCGCAGTGGGAGGCTTCGCGGCTGCCAGAAAGATGCCTCAGTGGTCGGCACGCAAGAAAGACCAAAAATCAGGCACGATCTCCGAAATCGCAACCCTGGGAGACAGTAAGTCCGTCTCCATGCTGCCCTCGGCGCGGAAGCTAAAGACGGCCACAGACACCGGCTCCACGCACGGTATTGGGCTACCCATCCACGTGTACCCGCTATATGAGAATGCGTCGCGCGCATCGCGTGGGCAGTCACTAGCGGAGAATAACGAGGAGTCGGCGAGTTTGTATGCGGATTTTGCAGCGGTTGCACAGGGGAATACGGCGGCGTGGAGTTTTGGGAAGATGGCCGCGACGAAGGAAGAGATTGGGACGGTGACGAAGAAGAATCGCATGATTTGCTATCCTTGTGAGTAATGTAGAGGTTTGTGATTTGATATGTTAAGCTGACTTAGGTAGACCCACTGCTGATGAACGCCTTCAATAACGTCAACCTGGCTGGGGCTGTTATTCTAACATCAACGGACTACGCGACTGAGCTTGGGATCCCCAAGAGCCAATGGGTCTACCCATTAGGTGGTGCCGGCACCAAAGACAGCGACAAATGTATGCCCCCCGTGCTGAGATAAATTAGAAATAACTAACAAGTCTAGTCTGGGAGCGCCCCAACTTCTACACCAGCCCCTCCATCACTCGCTCGCTCGACGCCGGCCTCGAAGTCTGCGGCCTGACAAAAGAGCAAATTGGTATCTACGACTTCTACTCGTACGGCTCTCCCCAACCCTTATCTCAACCAAAACTAACCATCCACACAGTTGCTTCCCCATCGTCCCCAAAATCGCCTGCCAGCACCTCGGTCTCGCCATCGAATCACACACCCGCCCCCTCACCCTCCTCGGAGGCCTCACCTCCTTCGGCGGCGCAGGCAACAACTACTCCATGCACGTACGTCTAATCCCCCCTCTATCTCCCCTGACAACCCTAAATAATACTTCCAGGCCATCACAGAAATGACCCGCAACCTCCGTGAGCGCACCCCCACTTACGGCCTCGTCCTCGCCAACGGCGGCACAATGACATACCAACATGTTCTCCTCCTCTCCGCCGTCGCCCCCTCGCAGCCCTACCCATCCCAAAACCCGCTCCCTCCCATCATCACAGATGTCCCCGTCCCTGCCATTGTTGAGGAAGCAAACGGCGAAGCTACTATTGAGGTATGTGACCCTTAACGAACGTACCCAACCCCCATGCTGACAAATAATGTAGACATATACCGTGGAGTTCAACCGCGACGGCACACCTGATACAGGCCATGTAGTCGGTAGACTACCGAGCGGAGAGCGTTTCCTGGCGAACCACGCGGATGAGGTCACGCTTGCGCAGCTTGTAGGGAACGAGGAACCCGTTGGACGACGCGGGTGGGTGAGGAATGATGACGGGAGGAACCTATTCAGTTTCGAGAAGAAGGCAAAGTTGTAGATTAGCTGTTCCTACTACCGTCGTTACATACTTCAATAAATTATAGGTCTCTAAAGCTAACAATTATTATGGCCCTCACACCCTTCTAGAGCCAAGATCCATGCCGAGCGACCTCGATCCTCATGTACAGCGTTGATCCATGGGAGTCTGCTGACCCTATCGTGAACTTCTAGCCAATTGCCAATACGTGTCGTACGAATAAACTGGCTAATCATCGGGCCAAGCCACAATCCGTATAAGCCATCCGCAAACCAAATACTACCAAGGCACATGAGCCAAAGAGCCAAATCTTCGTCGAGCTCTTGGTAGCAATCAAGAACCTCTTTGAGCCTTACAGTAACGAGGTCATAATCCATAATTCGACAGCTGTCATGTTGTAAGAAGAGGCTCATTATATATATTAATAGTCCTATATGGTATGCAGCTTCCACTTGCGACACTGGAATCTCGCTCTTGAGGGGGCGAAAATGGATCAAGCGTGAGCATATAGAGACTAGAATCTCTTGGAATGTAACGAGTCCTAGAAATTCATCCCCTACGAAATTGTTAAGAACAGCAGCAACGTCTAGGGCGTCAAGCAGTATGTCCCGCAGATATGGATGCAGCTGCTCATACTGAGTTAGAGGAATATCTAAAATCCGACTCCGCGCGAAGCCCTTGGATTTAAGCGTGGTCTGGACTTCTGAAAAGCAGTCACGGAAGAATAGCATCTGCTGCCCGGACTGAAGGGCATAAGTTATATCAATCCTTTAATCAACGTTAGTATCTAGCGTATTGAGAGAAAGGGTAACGCGCACTTGCATATCTTCAGCAACAAATGCGGATTCCGTTCTAGCTGGCACAGTCCACCTCGAAGCTCAACCATCTTCTTAAGACCTTCGTAGTGGATCTCAGCTGCTCTATCTTCTTTCCGAATTTGCTCTTGAAGGATGAGCATGAGGATAATTCCTATGGTTGTATCTGACAATGCTTCGTCACTCTCCAGCCTCTTCCGGATGAGAGCAAACGTTTGGGAGACATGATACAGAGTTTCTGATGAGACGAGGTCGCCGCCGAGAAATAATCCGTTGCACGCTTCCATAAGGGCAATGCTACAGTGGGATGCTAACGGCGTGGTTAGCTAAGGGTGGCCACCAATGATAGGACACAAACGTACCTCCTTCGTCGGTGAGCAGAACCCCTAGCCAGTGCATCTTAGTTTCATCTTGAGAGATACCAAGGCGGACAGGGTACAGTTTCTCTATTATATAGGTGAAGACTGAGGTTTCATCTTAGTGGCTATCTCGAGCTTCTTCCTAGGTTACTTAGGCTCACATTGGTTTATAACTTTGATTGAATGCGGCGTGAGCTCGATGGGGAACCTTAAGGTGAGAAATAGACTTCCAAGATTCCTAGAGACAATCATAAAATTACTGGTAGAATCTTCATCTTTGCGTGATCGCTGGGTGCACTGGGTGGCATTATGACCGGGAGGTAAACGGCTGTTGAGACTAAGCCGTGACTGCCGGTGAATGGTCCGTCGAGCGTTCTTGCCTTTCATTACATGGCTACGAATCGACTTCCTGGCAATATTGTCGATATTAGCGCCATCCACAAACTGGAAGCTCTTCTCCATGGCGGGGTTGATTTGGGTATGCGGCTGTCTTCTTGTTGGGAAAGCATGGTGAGGAAAGATCGATGCCGGCGTTAGAGGGGTCTGTGGAGTTAAGCCCAAAACTCCGAACATCTATATAGTATCTCTTAGTGCCTTGGGTACCGATGGTCCTTCCCACGGTATCTCAGGCGCCTACCCAGCAGTTTATAAAGAAAAGAAATCAACTAAAGATTGAGCGACGTTTAATTCACCTACCGTAAAATCGGGATCAAGATTAAAATTATTCGTGTGTTTGAGAAGCGGCTGCACATAACAGTAGTGACCACAGCAACTATGGTTTAAATATAGATGTCCAATCACTCACGCCTGCTATTAATAAGCTAGTTGTCCGCACGATAATCGGCATAACCAACAAAGAGCTGGAAACTTGAGATGCGAGCATAAGTCTCAGTTTTTAACCCATGTTGCATAAGGGCCAAATATCAACGTGCTAAAATAGAAATGATTTTCGAAGTATAAAATAATTATACGCCGAGTGAGTCATCATCATCAAGCCGAGGGAGGTTTGGGCGTAGCACACTGAACTTGCCGCCGCATATATAATTATATATTTCAAGAGTAGGGATATCTGAGATCTCAAAAAAAAAAAAGTACTCGCCATGGCATCAATAAAGGAGGGCGCTAATGTGAGAGATGTGGCAAATCAAGAGTATCCGCGCGACGGAACGCCACCAATGCACATCCTTAATCTACCCTCGGATATCCTCTTTGGCATTTTCGACAGCCTTGAAGATAATAAAAGTATAGTGTGGCGCGACGACGCTGACTTAAAAACCATTCAGAATGCGCGTCTCGTCTGTAGTCTCTTCAACCGCCATGCATCGCCGCTCCTATGCCCAGTTCTCACGGTACAACTAGATCAGGCATCCCTTGACGTTGTAGACAAGATTTCAAGGAACCCCCTCATCGCAGCAGGTATCCGCCACATCAATGTCGCGCTCCGATACCGCCCGAAGGAATTGGCAGATGACCTCCTCTGGTATAAAAACCAGCGACAGGAGGATCTAGGAGAATGGATCAATGGTTGCATTTGGAACATCGAGTCGCACTACTATAGAGGCGAATCCGATGAAGATAACGAGACCGTGAGCAAAGATCATTTGGACGTGCATGATGAAGATGACGAGACCGTGAGCGAAGATGATGTGAGGATGTATGAGGATGCGCATAGGACTTACTGTGCTATTATCGAGGCGTGGGATTATTGCTTTCTCTGGCCGGACGTGGCAGCGATGGATGGTGATACGTTAAAATATCGGCAGGTACTCTGGAGGGGCCACGAAGAGTATCGGCGGAAGCATGACGAGCAGTTTAGGCTGATCATTGACGGGTCTTTTGTCGATATCCTGGCGTCGGCGATATCCCGGATGAGATATAGTATTTCTTTACAGTTCGAAGATAAAACAAGTTCTGACTCTGATCTCGACCGATATTCAGACCCAACCCTCGTGTCGACCTATCCAGAGAATCTCTCAAGATTCATGGTATCCTCGTCTGACTGGCAAACAATCGAAGGAATCGAAGGAGGAGCAGAGCTCTTACCCGCGAGAATCCTTTTTGAGCTACCAATAGCCATCCACAAAGCAGGAGCGACCACGTCCGTCATGGAGTTCCACCGCATCCCCAACATAAACAACTACTCCACGGTCAGTCCAGGCCTCCCCAACAACAGCCCTGCCTGGTCTGACCTCCGCGCTGCATGCCAACACCTCACTGAATTTGAATTACGAAGTGGCCACCAACCAAAACTCTACCACAATCTCCTACCCGAGGTACAGGCACCCATGTATGAATACCTCAGCGCTATACTCTCAGGCCCGAATATTGAAGTACTACACCTCAGTCTCTGCCCATTTAAGCTCAATGAGGACGGAAGGAGTGAGGCGCATGACTTGTATCGCATGGGTACCATCCTTGCCACCGCAAACTGGCCGCGCATTAAAAGAATCTGGATCTCAAACGTCTCATTGCTCCACAGCGAGTTAGAGTCTTTTTGTCGTGGGCTGGATGGTAGCAGGATGGAGTCCTTGCACTTCCGGGATATGGAGTTACTAGGCGGGGGCTGGGCAGTGGTGCTGGATATACTGCGCGAGAGGCTCTCGTCGAGGTGCTTAGATGGGAAATGCAAAGTCTATTTTGCAGACCTCGAGGGAGGAGAGTTTGGGAAGAAGATTAAGGAGAGAGATATTTATGGTTATGCTAAGATAAGTGATGAGGAGTCTGCGGTAAGTGATGAAGTGTCGGATATAAAGGAGAAGAAGCTAATTGTTGTGCAGGCGCAAGATTATGTCTCTGGTGTTGGACTGTTAAACCCGTTTACGAATAGGGCTAGAGATAAACAATGGGTTAACCCTGCTCAAAATTAAGGAAAAGGTGTTAGTAATGGAAATTTAAGAGTAAGAGAAACACCAGGGTCAAGAGAAACTTGAGAGAAAGGTCAAGAGAAAGGCCAAGATAAATGTCAAGAGATATCGTTACCATCTAAGCTTCTCTTAACTATCCGGGATGGTCTGTGTCAATCGGACCAACCCCACTTCCCCGCATCCTGATTAAATTCCCAAAGGCGGTTCTCTGTCTCCCCGTCTTACCCTTCAGAGACAGAATCGTCGCAATATAGGCTATACTAGGCAAAAGGTCATGTATGTAACATAATTTAGTATCGTACCTCACAATCATGTCCTCCTGGTTGCGTCTCATCATACCGAATCAACCTACTCCTGTAAGAGTAGGGCCATGAGAACACTTGTCAATCGAGGCGTCTATAATAGGAACAACCTATCTTATAACCTGAATAGACCGCTCTGTTGTACTGTTAGAACCCTTGAACTTTGCATCCATCGGCCGCGCAGCGAGATGGATTACACACGAACGCGCCAAAGATTTTGTCGGCGAGATTAGGTTCACTATGGTTTATGCTAGAAGTATTCACAAATCCAGTTGGGGCGATCGCCTTCCACTTTGGGAACCTCGACGGTATTATGCAGTTATGCACAACTCAGCCACCTCATCAACCAAACCTAAAATTAGAAAGCGGCAGCTCGTGGTTACTCAAGAAATTACAGTTCTTCAGCTATGGGAACTATACCAGGAGAAATTACCATTCCATGGCGTGGGAAATAAGCCGTAGCTCCATGAATGGAAGGTCGTAAGAAACTGATCGCTGACTGACAACACTTAAAAGTAAACGATCGCCGCGTCTGTATATTACAGTTCTGAGTCTGCCTCCCACGTTGCCGTTTTAGATGTGGCTGATGCGTCGGGCAAGGCACACCAAGGCTCACTGAGACAACAACCACACATTTCAAGGCTGACAGAGCTTAACATCCCCGAACCGCCACCTTTAAATTGTGTTACTAAACGAAAATAATAAGCATTTTGATGTTTACCCCGTCCACATCCAAATTATGATGCTCATGAGAATAATAAGCATTTTGATATTTACTCCGTCCACAGGTATAAACATGTCTGGAAATCTCTCGTTCGAGGTGAAATATCAGAGTATCACTCAGAGCAATCGGGCAACACACTATTTCGAATCAACCAAAAATTTCAGAGGAATCGAAACCACAAACAACTCTTCACTCGTATAATTACAACATACTATCACATACTCAATTACACTCCATTGCGACCCATCTACAATCATGCATTTTTCAATCCTGGCTTTATCCCTCGCTCTTGTGGCCCCCCTGGTCAGCGCATACCCCATCAGTGGCGACTCTGTCAATTGTCGTTCGGGTCCTGCGACGAGCTACAAAGTTATCAAGACGTACAAGAAAGGACATGACGTTAAACTTACCTGCCAGACCGTTGGCGAAATCGTCAAAGGGGATAACCTCTGGGACAAAACAACCGATGGCTGCTACGTTGCGGACTATTACGTGAAAACGGGCACCACAGGCAGAGTTGTCAACAAGGAGTGCAAGACTGGCGGATCCGGCGACTCCACCATGAACGGCAAGATCACCCGCAAGGAAATCATCGCTCGCGGCAAGTACTGGATCGATCGCCACGTGTCGTACTCCATGACGGGCTCCTACCCAGACCCAAAGGGTACCAGCTACCGCACCGACTGCTCGGGCTTCGTCGCCATGGCTCTCCATGCTTCAGCTCCGGGATACTCCACTGTCGACCTCACCAGAATCGGGAAGCAAATCGCTTGGAATGACCTCCAGCCCGGAGATTTTGTTGGAACTCTTGGTCCCGGCACTGGCGGTTCTAATGGTCATGTTACTCTGTTCCTGTCGTGGACTGACAAAACTAAGAAGGCCTACAACACCCTTGAGTGCCGTGGTACTGCTTACGGATGCGTTGCTTTCACGCGCAAGGTTGGCTGGAAGGATGGGAGCTTCACTTCTAAGCCATACAAGTATATCCATGTGGTGTAACTTGGTGGTTTATAAGAGTGGCTTGTATATGATGTTTTGGTTGGTACTTCATGGGGACTACTGTATGAGATTGTTATCACGTTCTCTCTTAAAATATATTGTCGATGGAATTCATTTAAGTTGATTAGAATAGAAAAACAAATTACTATCAAAATACTGCATCTTCTACACTCCTCATCTCTTGATCCGCCCCGCCCGCTATCCTGTCCATGTCCCAGTAGTCTTAATCGCCCTTGCGCCCGTATTTGCCGGCCTCGCCTTCTCCCTCGGGAGCCCCAGTAAATAGGAGTTAGATGGACCTGAGTGTGGAAACCGAAGTCCTACAGTATTGATACAGAAGGCGAGGGACTTTTGAAGTTATAATTTAAACGTATACATTATGGCGGAGAAGACTCGGCATTGAAAGATAGGCGGGGGTGTATCAATTGAATTACTACTCTACTGAACTATCTAATTGAATTGTGTAAATAGTCGAACTTGTGTGTAAATGGAGTATTCACTTGAAAATTCATGGCTATCTTTACATACCATATTCTACCGCGTGGCTGGGAGTGGGTTACTGGTAGATATGAATGCTGGTGTGATGGACTCCCAGGTATTTCTGCTAATTATAGAAGTGCAGGGACAGCAGATAAATGATATCGAGCTTTTATGTTCGATAGAATTGAGAGTACTTACTCGGACTGTTATAATTACGCAACCCTGAATGTACCCATGTATTCCCACCATAGGTAACTAGTTTTAACTGCGATATTCTCTGGAGTTCCAACAATATCGATGGAAGCCAAATAGTGATGGAAGCCTAGTAGTGATGTGAAGGCGACCAATAATTCTTGTTTTGCCAAACACAGCCACACAGCCAGCCTCACCCAGCCTGAAGTTATAAACCCAGCACTCACCTTCATTCTTCAGCATAACATACAACCGCAGCCAAGATTCAAAATCCAATACAATAAATATGGACTCTCATAGCCACCGGCGCGACTGTTACGACCTGTCCTGCTCACGCCGCCGAATCCGACGATTCGCCGGTGTTGAAAAATCACAAGAGACGATAGAAGCGCGAGACAAGGAGAACGAGCGGAGAAGCAATCTGTGTGAGATGAGCAAGACTCTACGCCAAGCGCTGCAAAAGAACGAAGCTCTTGTTTCGGGCATTAATTTTGGGACACATCATCTCCTACAAGCCGCCAGTGACGCAGCATTACCAGCGCTACCAAAAAGACGTGTAGAATTTGACCTCAGTCGACCTGATACAGCCATCGAAAAAGCAGTAATCCGCGCTCGACTCACCGCGGCAAACCACTTAGCAGCTGTTCTAGTCGACAGTTTAAAGCAGATTAACCAAGCTATTCTGCAAACCAATATTAAGTCAGCGGGGCCGTCGCAGAAGCCGGCAGCTGGGGAGCCTACGGTCTTCTATCGTGTCTGCCACGAGACGTCATACACCTCGCACGACGTCGACCTTGGTTTCTGGTCCGCAAGAGGCCTGCCAGACCATGATTTCTTGGAGCCACTTGACTCCGAGTTCCGCGCCCATATAAGTGGCGACCACCGGTATATTGACCCCGACAACAAACCCGAGACAATACCATTGAAATCGCCTTATATTTCTCTAACGACCGATCCGGGGCGGGCATTGAACATTGGACAATGTCATAAAAAGAACGAGCTAGGTGGATCACAGCATGTGGTTTATCAAATCGACGCAGCCAAGCTCCGAAGCATGAAAATCGACATCGAACCAACCACCGTTATCGCAGATCGATGGGGCATCGTCTACACGGGCCAAGGGGACCGTCTTCACTTCGTAACTGACTCCCACTGGGTCGCGAAATTCTGGATTCCCGCCGAGTGCATCATCGGAAAACTCGCCTTCGCGAAATTTGAAGATCTCTGTGGGGAACATAAAATAATTTTTGACTGTATGTTACTAACTTGAGTTGAATGGGACTGAAATTCTAACGGGGGCAGATAACACCGGCAAGGCGACTCTGGGAAAGGCATTACCCATTGGTGAATTTGAGAGGAGTATTCAAACGAGCGTGGGTCCCCGACGGCGGCGCAAGGTTCGACGTCCGAAGCCTGCCGACGATACCCATGACAAGGTTAGAGGGAACCCAACGCCAGTTCAGAAAACATCATCTATAGACCCTACTATCGAAGACCCTACTATCGAAGAAGGCTTCCGAGCTCTCTCAATGAGCGATCCGTAATCTACACCGGAAAGGGACAGAAGACAAGACCATTCGATGTTGGCATCTATCATATCCCAAGAAGATTGGCACTAGTGCACTTATGAATAATACCAGGGTATGCTACGAATTATAGCAGGGCAGCATCAATCATTACAAGATTAATATCAAGCTTTTATCATTAGTGCATTTGAGGTCAACTCGAACTGTCACAGAGTACGCAAACACCACGAGCAGTTTTACACTCTCACTCTAGACAGGTAGTATTAACCTCTATCGGTTCCTAATATCATAAAGCGTAATAGTACCAATGGTGATGCGACAGCAACCTATCATTCCCCCCCGTGCCTAACCGCCTTACTTCCCCGTCATGCATATAAACCAACCCACCCGCCAACCCAACTCCCTCCCAAGACCCTCACCCCATAAACATAGCCTGCCCCCGCCCCCCCCCCCCCACAACGTGAAGAGTGAGGAGGCACCTGGGGAGCGTATGGGGATGGATGGTGAGGTTTCGGGTGCCGGGTGAGTGTGTGGTTGGGGGGGTGTATTCGTCCGTTAATTTCGTGGGGCCGTGTAAGGGGGCGGGGGGGGGACCGTAGATGGTAAGTATAATTGGTGCACTACTAGAGATTTCCGGGGTTGTTTTTGGGTCCGGACTATACTTGAGCGAATTCTGATAGCTGCAGTCTACGAAGAAAGCGAGCGGGCGGATCTTGCTTGGGACCTAAATGAACATGTACACCATGCGCGGGGGTAAATTGGGAGCTGACACGGAGCTTGGGAGGGGGGTTGCGGGCTGATGATACTTTTGAGATGTGGAAAGGGACGTAGGGAGCTGGTTGGGTTAGGCGATGGGAGGGTGATTGGGTGTGAATCCCCCGGGGGGGGTTATTCACAAGCTAGGATTTAGAGATACCAGTGATACCAGGTTTTGAGATCGAGGCTGGGCTGGATACATTATGGTAATTATAGATTCAGGGCTCGAAGCGGGAAAGCGACGTTTAAAGCAATGTGATGGCTATCCTACACGCCACACCGACGGCGGTACGGCAGACTCCAGTGCGAGCGATGGTGGGATGAGGTCGGGCATGTGTCTCCAAAGGGGTAAATGTTCCAAAAGCTGGAAGTTGTAGATGATATATGTAGGGATGGTGGGTGGGTTTGAAGGGGGGCATCGAGGGGAAGTCTGGAACACAACACAGCACTGCAACTATAGATTTAATTGTTGAATGGATGAGGTATATAGAAGGCGACTATCTTGCTCGATCTTAGTATATGACATGGTATATCTTCACGGCTTAGTAGCGTCCAACTCACAACTCACAACCCATCACCCCCTCCCCCCATCATTCATTTTCAAACTCCTCAAACTTCTTCAAACTCTTCAAAACAATCTTCATACGTTATACTGTACATACATACATACACCCCTTCCCACTCCCCTCCCCTCCCATCCCCCCATCTCTCCACCCACCACAGCACAGTATTAAAAAAAAAACCACCAGCTCCCCTTTTTCCAAATGCACGCGCGCGCGTAAAAAAAAAAAATCCATTTCCCCCCCTTTATTCCCCCCCCAACCAAAAAACAGCAACGACAGCAAATTAAACAGAAAAAATGACGACAAGAGATTACAAATAGCATAAGTTTATTCAAACAGAAACGGATAGTGGGGGGCGATCTAGAAAGTCGTTTTCGTCGCGTTATTATTGCTCGCGTTCTGCTGTCCCCTTCTTTCTTGCACCCGCCAGTTGGCGTGATAGCCCAGTCGGCGTAAAAGCTCAGTCGGCGTGAAAGCTCAGTCGGCGTGAAAGCTCAGTCGGCGTGATATCTTAGTCGACATTAAAGGCGATCAAAGCTGGCTCGACAACAGCGCCTCAGTAGCTATATCACAATTAGCATCCATCCAAACTCTCTCTCAAAAAGGGGTCCGAAAAAAAGAAAGTCGGAAAAACATACCACTATTAATATACCCCCTTTTTGCCTCCAACCCAACCCCAAACCTCCGCTCCAACTCCGCCTTAACGCTCTTCTTACTAACGCTCATCAGGTCGCTCGTCGCAAGCACATCCCTAATCTCCGCCAGCAGCGCGTCGTCGCTCGGCAGGCCCGCATTCAGGTCCGCCATCTCCACCTCCCCGCCGTACGTGCTCATGCGGCCCGCCGAGGCGTCGAGGCCGGCCATGCTCGCGCGGTAGGGGTTCGCTGATCCGAACCCAGCGGCGCCGCCGGCTGCGGACATAGGCCGGCTAGGCGGCAAAGCGCCGAATTCCGAGGGCGCGGCGTAGGGATGGAACGACTTAGTAGCGTAACTATACCCCGAGACCTCGGACCTATCATCGCGTACCGTCTGCGCATCCCACAGCTCCGCCTGGTACTCCTCCCAGCGTTTCTTCGGGATGGCACTCGGATCAAACACGCCCTCGTCAGTGATAACAACCTTCCTCCCCTTCTCCCCCGTCACGACACGCGTGTTGCCCCACGAGAAGTCGTCCATGTGCCAGAAAGAGTACAAGGGGAGGGCGAAGGAGAAGACGGGGATGGCGAGGATGTAGAGGATCATCCAGCCGATCATCTCCCATTTGCGGCGGAGGATGAAGACGATGGCCTGCAGGCCGTAGATGGCGCCCAGCAGGATGAAGGCGGTGATGGGGATGACGTTGGGGTTGGAGACGACCATGTAGATGAGGTATGCGATGTAGGCTAGCGTCACGGGCTGCACGACGGTGGAGAGCAGGTCGATGAAGACGACGAAGCGCATGCTGAAGCAGCAGAAGCCGCAGAGCTCGTTCATGGGGGCGAGCTCGAGGAGGTTGTGCACGGTGGAGTTGATCCAGCGGCGGCGTTGCGACAAAAAGATCTTCCAGTCGTCCGGGGCGACGGTCCAGGCGTGCGCGTCGAAGATGTACTTGGTCTTGTACTTGGAGTGGTATTTCAGCAAGAGAGTAGTGAGGTAGCGGTCCTCGCCGAGGTGGAGCAGGTTCTTCATGTGGAGCGTGTCGACGCGGATGTTGGCGTAGGACTCGATGACCTCGCGCGAGACGAAGAGGGGCTTGCCGGAGTCGGCGGCGCGGATGCGGTACATGGTGAAGCAGCCGGGGAGACAGGTGACGGAGCCGAAGAGGGACTCGAAGGCTTTGGAGAGGTTGTGGGAGATGTAGTACTCGTAGACCTGGATCATGGTGATAAACGTCGCCTTGGCGTTCGCAATAGCCGTCTCGCCGCAAACACCGATCAGGCGCGTATCGTCCAGGAAGGCAGAGACCATACGACTCCCCGCGTCCGGCGCAACGACGGTATCAGCATCGATCTGCAGCATGAACTCATAAAACGTCGGGTTGACACCAATGATATTCCGGATCTGGTGGTACATCTCGAGCTCAAGCGGGTTCATCGGGGCATTATAGTGCACGCGGTTAAGGAAGCGCATCATCAGCATCTGGGAGTCGCGCTTTCCTCTGTTACCGGGCCGCGAGACCTCAGAGGGCTTCCCGATCTTGACGAGCACGAGGAAGGGCACGATGTGGCCCTGGACCTCGTACAGGCCCGAGTAGCACTTGCCCATGTTGTGCTGCTTGGCGCCCTCGCCGAGGGACTCGAAGGAGAGGGGCTCCGGGTCGACGGTCTCGTCGACGCCGAGGATGTCGAGGACGATACGGGGGGTGGGCTTGTCGTTGCCTTGGCCGATGATCATGCCGTCGCACACGATGACGAGGAGTTTCCTCTTGTCGTCGTACTTCATGCGAGCGACCGAGTCAATGGCGCGGCGGAGGGACTCCTCGTCTTCCGTATAGGCAGGGACCTGGCACATGATGAACTTATCGAGGTTCTCCGGGATATTCTTGGTGCCGAACTGCAGCGCAGCCAGGAACTTGAAGACGATGACACTGCACAGGATGATCGTGATGGCGAGAATCAGATACGTCGCGAACTGGCACTTAACCGAGTTCCTCGTGTCCAGATCACCGACATAGAACAGGTTATTCATGCACAGCAGCATCCTCGTCCTCAGCTCCGTGGTGATCGCCAACGCCTCCCACTCCTTCGACACGTCCTCGCCCGCGCGCTGCTGAAACAGGTCCACGACCAGGGGCTCCATGAACTTCTTCGCAGCCGCCTGGTCCGTCGGCAGCGGGCTGGAGCCGATCTGCTCCAGCTTCTGCCCGCCCTGGAGGTACTTTGTGAAATCGTAGATCCTGCCATTCAATATCGCAATCTGCTGCGTCTCCCCCAGCGTCGCGACGTACTTCGACGTGTACCCCAGGTTGCCCTTGAGGTAGCTCGAGCGCAGCATGCGGATCTGCTGCGCCAGCCAGTCTGGGCGCGGGTCGTCGGTGAAGAGGCGGAAGTCGTGGTACTGTCGATTGGGATCGCTGGTGCTGATCTGCGACGCCGAGCCCGTGACGTTGACGGGCGTGAAGTCGAGCTGGACGGAGCCGTCGATGGCCCCGTCCTTGCCCTCGCACAGCGCCGAGACCTGGACGGGGAAGAGCGAGGTGGCGTCGAGGCCGGCGTAGTCGAGGATGTACTTGGAGTCGACCAGGTTGGGGGTGTGGCGCGTGGAGAAGGCGTCGAGGTCGAATATCATGCCCCTGACCGCGACGAAGGCGCCGGGGCTGCCCGTGTCGCCGTTGTACGTCGTCAGTTCCGAGGGGCTGTAGACGTATTGGTGCGGGCAGATGAGCATGGGGAAGACGATGATGATGAAGACGAAGAACAGACAACTGAACCAGATCATGATGTTGATGGCCAGCTTCTCCCGCCACGCCATGCGCACATCCTTGCGCTTCATGCGGCCGATCCAGCGGATCAGGAAGTCGGGAATGAACCACGTGAGGAGGTACACGAAGAAGACCCAGCGCTTGCGGCTCCCGCTCGTCTTCACCTCCTCGACCTCCACCATCGTCTTCTCGTTCCCGCGCTCCGCCATCTGCTGCCGCGTGTCCATGTCCCGGAACATATCCCCCTTGCCATACGCCGACATCCCGGCCTCAGAGCGCGTATCCGACGCGCCGAAGAAGCCAGCGGGCGAGCCGCGGCCCGGGATGAGCAGGCCCTCGCGCGAGCTGCCATAGCCACCCTGCGGATCACCAGGCGACAGGCCATCAACGCCATCATCGCTATTAACATACCGTCCACCCATTCCCTCCCTCAGATTCGCAATCGAGAACCAACACCTCTCGCTCAGAAACACGC
The DNA here is from genome assembly GCA_001662575.1 of Pseudogymnoascus sp. 23342-1-I1. Lineage (NCBI taxonomy): Eukaryota > Fungi > Ascomycota > Leotiomycetes > Thelebolales > Thelebolaceae > Pseudogymnoascus > Pseudogymnoascus sp. 23342-1-I1. The sequence goes on along the minus strand of KV454999.1, from coordinate 154,240 downwards.
CCGTGCTCCCCACCAAGGCCTCATTGCTCGGCCACCTGCGCGCATCAACCACCATCTCCGTCTTCTCCCTCTCGCTGCCGACGAGGATCTGCTCCGACTCCGCGAGGGCGACGAACTCGCCAAAGGGGAGGAAGATGCTGAAATCGGCGTTGCGGAGGCGCTGGGAGATTTCGGCGATGCCAAAGGTCTGCAGCTGCGTGCGCACGCACTTGCTGTCGAACTGGTTCGCGATGCGGCGGTCGTTGGGCTTGAGGCACATGACGAAGTACGCGTTTGTGTTTGGCGCCGAGAGGGATTTGGTCACATTATCGATGGAGCTGAGGAACTGCGCCGCGGCGCCCTGCTGCGAGTTGTCCTTATCCTTGCGGCCCTTCTTGCTGCCCTTGCCAGCCTTAGCGACATCACCCGTGTCGCTGCCGGCCGCGGGGTCCTCATCGTCCTCGGCGCCGAATTTCATGGTCAACTTCGGGGTGCGGCCCTTGCGCATCACGCTAGGCTTGCGGAGGGGCTTGGAGGAGACCTGTGCTTGCATGATCGTCGTCTTCTCCTGCGGATGGACGACCGTCTGTAGGGCTTCCTGGCCAAAGAGCTGGCCTACGAAATCGCTCTTGGTGGAACTGATCAGGTTCATCAGGTCTCCCGAGATGATCTCGCCGTTCGCCTCGACCAGCCCGGCGACGGGGTACTCGACCTCACCCGCGAAGTGCTTGACGGTGAACGAGGCAGCGGTGTTGAAGCTGGCAAAGTTCGAGCCCGGCAGCTTAGCAGTGGCGCTCCCGACGGAGATGGCCGGGTTCTTGCCCTCGAAGCGGCGGCGCAGGCTCTCGAGGAGCTGGATGTCTGTGCGATTCTTGCGGGTCTGGTCGTCGAGGATGCTGAGGAGGCCGTTGCCGGGCTTGAGGAGGCCCGTGACGGCGTCCGAGTTGTCAAAGTACGAGGTCGCGGCCACGTTGACCTCTTCGTTCTCGAGGATCTCGGCCTTGCGCTCGAAGAAGTTGTGGAGGGAGAAGTTGTACAGGGACTCGGCGGCGGCGTTGTTGAGGAGCTGGTCGAGGTGCGAGCTTGACGAGGACTGCTGCGCGAAGCCGGGGAAATCGACTATGGAGATGGTGTTCGTGACAGCCTCCTCGACGGCGCACAGCCGCTGGTTGATGTTCTCAATCAGCAGCGCCACGAGCAGCGAATACAGCGTCCTCGCCAACTCATCCGCGTTCTCCCTCGCGCCCTTGGGATCCAGCATGATCGTGACCCTCTCGCGACTCAGGATCTTGGTCTTATACCCGAATGTCGTCTGGAGATCCGCAGCGCTCACCTGCAGAAACGCCGCAATAATGGCGAGGGTCCCCTTGTTCCTCACGACCGTCGAGCTCTGCCCGCCCTCGTGGGAGTAGCCACCGCTATCATCGCCCGTCGCCGCCGTGTCCTCCGCGGTCTCGAACTCGAGCTGGCCGATATGCAGGATCGCCGCTAGGACCTGGCAGACCTCCGCGATGACGCTGCGCGGGAACTCGAGCTTGCGCAGGGCAGTCTTGAACAGCGTGAAGCCCTCTGCGTCATTGATGCCGGCCTTGAGCTGGGTCGGGTGGCCGAGGTATCTCCACCTCTTCTGCGCGCCGTGGTTCGACTCCACCACGCCGCCATGGCTCTCGTCGAGTCCCAGATGGGTTTTCTCAGCCCCGCTGGTGCCCGCGAGGAGGTAGTAGAGGATGTGGAAGTTGCGCTCTCCCGTCGGGACGGCAGCGACGCGGGTGCGCTCGAGGCGGTGGTCGAGCAGCTTGCCGCCGATGAGGCTGGGGTTTGTGGCACCGGCGGTTTCGTACTGCAGCTCGAAGAAGAGGCCGGCCTTGGAGGCGGTGGGGGTGGTGGCTGTCTTTGTGGTGGTGAGGGTGTCGAAGACGTAGGCGGCGAGGGAGAGTTTCTGGGAGAGGGGGGTTGCTGATTTTGCGAGGAGGGCGGAGAGGAGGTGGGAGCGGAGGGTCGTCTTTCCTGAGCCTGATTCGCCTCTGTGGAATGTTAGCAGTGTCCGTTTATACCGTATATACCGTATATCTTAACCCCATATATCAATATGTCGGTAATCCCATATTATATCCCACGTCCCTACATCCAAATATCCCATATCCCCTTTCCCCCCACACATCCCCCAAATCCACAATCGGGGGATATAAGAAAAATACCACAATCTCAGAACACAAAAAAAAAGAAAGGGAACCACCTACAAAAACACAACAGCCTGATTCTCCGACCTCGCCCCCAACCTCAGATACGCCCGTTCCGCCACATCCTCCGCCCCCGCCATCGCGCTCCCCTCCTTCCCCCCCCCCGGCCCCTTCGTGCTCCCGGCATACGTGTTGAGACTCAACAAGGCGTGGCTGGACAGCTGTGCCGTGGGCAGCGAGACGTGGAAGCGGCTCGCGAGGTGGGCGGTGAGGTGGGTGTCGGATTGGAGGTGGGCGGGGAGGGAGGGGAGGGAGGGCTGGGAGTGCGCGCCGCCGCCGCCGGGGGCGGTGGGTTGGAGGGACATGGTGGTGGTGCCCTGGGCGTGGCCCGGTGGGCGTGGGTGGGCGTGGGTGTTGTTATGGGAGGTGAGTATGGTTTTCGAAGAGGTGAGAGTGGTTTGGAGGAGGGAGGGTCGTGGTGGTGCTGGCTGGGAGCTGTTCGAGGGAGGTGAGGGAGAGAGCTGTTGTCGTGGACCCAGGGGCGGAAGAGGAGAGCTGAACTAAAACAGAAAGCGAGTGTCGTTCGTGTAGAGAGAGAAGAGAGCGAGAGTGAATGTGAATGTGTGCAGAGTACGTCGTCGACAGAGAGAGAGCGGCACGAAACGCTAAAGACGGAAAACGAAGGGACGACGTCAGAAAGGGAGGGAGGTCGACATGAGGAGGAGGGTTTGTCGTGGGTGAGTGAGGGTTGGTGGAAAGTGAGGTTATTGATGGGAGGGAGGTGATGTGAGGTGTGGTAGGGTAGAGAGAAATGTATGGATGTACAGATCCGTAGTGGACGCACAGTAGACAGTACGTACTGTGTTGTATGTACGGAGGAGTAGTAGAGTTGAGCACAGAGAGAGGGAGGGAGGTGGTAGAGCGGCGGGTTCTGGATGGGTGACAGGGGGTAGGAGTAGTGGGAATTTATTTATCGCGTAGGGATTGGCAGTAGCAGTGGCAGTAGAGAACTACTAACAGTGGAATAAGGAGGGAGAGAGGTACAAGGGGGCACAAGTATCAACAGTAGAGTAAGTACCGCTAGTAGTGGGTTTATCGAATTTATATGGGATTTGTTGTTTCCGAGTTGAGAGTCCGAGGGTTAGAGCGGCGTGGATTGGTTGGTTTAGGGGGTTGGAGGTGGTGGATGGGGGAGTGGATGGGGAGTGGATGGGGAGTGGATGGGGAGTGGAGGTAGTGGGGAGGCCGGTTTATGCAACTGGGGAGAACACGAGGGAGAGAAAAGAGGAAAAATGGGAGAGTGGGAGAGTGGTACGAGATGGGATATAGATAGATATGTATATGTGTATATGTGTATATGTGCATATAATTGATGAAGAATATACTCAGTAGAGTAGTATATAGTTGGTGTATATCCATCCACTGTTCCCATCAATTCTCTTTCTCTGGTGTATATATTTTCTGTTTACGTTTACTGTGTGTACTGTACGTAGGATTTTAGGTGAGCTGAGCACGTCAAGCCAAGCTGTCTAAATTGTCTGTTATCTCCTAGACCATCATGCTAACTCCGTAGACCAGTTCAGTGGCAGGTACCTTGGCACTACCATTCAGTAGTAAAGGTACAAGTCAGGAGTAAAACCCCGTCCAGTCCACAGTCCAGACACCACACTCGGAAAGGTACAACCATGCAGGTACTCCTAGAGAATGTGCAAGTACCCATCCCATCCCATCCTACTCCAGTGCGTGTCAGCTTGATGTCAGCAACCACAACCACCACCACCACAACGCATAAACACAGCATAAACACAGCATAAACACAGCACATCTTCTCCTATTTCCAGTCTTATTTCTAGTCTTTCTACGGTACTACACCATTACGGCTACGGTTACAGCCACAGCCACCACCACCGCGATCCTACCAAGAAATCCCACCAAAAGATCCCAATCGTGTGGAATGGGTGCTGGCATGTGCTGGGCGGTGGTTGACTGGTGGTGGGTGGTTGTCCATCGATTAATTGACTGGTGGCTGTTCACTGATGGGTTGGTGCTTGACCGGTGATCGTCTATTTTCCCTCGTATCCCACAGTGCTATAAGGTATTTATATCCCTTGACACCCGGCTGAGGCTGAGGGAAGCTTTGATCGGCGGTGTCTGGTGTGTCTTTTTCTGTACTATATTATTGTATAATGTATAATTCTACGCTGGAAGGAAGGACAATAATGACGTGTATGTGTATCTCCATCCTACCTCACACCGTCCTGTTGTTTCTGTTGCTGTTGTTGTTGTTGTCTCTCTCGCTGTCTTGTCTCTGTGTCATCTATACATCTATAGGGATGTTTACTCTGCATACGATCCCCGTATGGTCGCCCAGTCAATAGGTTTCGTTGACTGCGTGCGGGTAGACGATTGTGTGCGATGAGACATAATGATCATGATCCAAGACACTGTCTGGCTATAACCGGGAGCGTACGGAAGAACGGAAGGAACGGAGCGCGCGCGTATTGAGTCGTAGTAGACGAGTAAGTACAGTATTCAGTCGTCGGTCGAGTATAGTAGAATAGGTACATGCATCACTCGTGCTGATATCATCTATCATCTGTATGTATGTATAGCATCTCCCTCACCGATACTCCTATTTACTACTTACTACTGTACACTGACTGGTCGTCTTACTCAGCTGCAAATTCCTTTATATCCCATAATCCCATAATACTACTGTGCATAACACGGATGTGGCTGTGGATGCCAAGAGTCCTATTCTTAGTACCCACCCCCTTGTCTGCAAAAACTCAAAAATTCTCTCTTACCATTTACCACCCATGGCTTAATTGAATATCGCCGCCTCAAGAAACAAGCCAAGCCGGGTACCGCGATAGTCTGGACTTTGGAGGGCGATGATATACAGAGTACGGTCTAGTACGATACTCTAGTGCACATCATACAGTGCACATCATACAGTAGTAGTACGACAGTAGTAGTACGGGGGCGGTGGGTGGTAGGTGGGTGGGTGGATGGTTGGACGGTAAAGCGGCGAGGGATACCCCGTATAGAGAAGCATGGAGCATGGAGTAAACTGGTTCTCGATGCATCTAGTATACTACACTACGAGGTGTTTCTATTTTCGCCACTGCCACTGCCGTTGATACGGGTTTATGTGGGAAAGTGGGAAAAGATGGGCATAATGATAATATATTGAGGGTATATATTATGGAACTATATTATCAACAGCTAAGAAAATGTAGATTATTACGGCCTACAAAAATACTTGTATATGTCATCAATTACTACTCGTCCATCACTCAGGGGCGCGGCTCGATCACTCGGCTCGATCCCTCCCTTGTTGCTCTACTAGTAGTCAGTAGTCGACCATAGTAATTTTCTACACTACTACCAACTAAAGTACCCTTCCTACCCTGTCCAGCGCAAAAGAATACCTCCACAACCCTCGATCATCCCGACTATCCCTCTCGCTAGAGCCGACCAGAGCACTAAAGAGACTAAATAGACCACTAAATAGACCACTAAAAAGACCACTAGACCGTACCACACTTCGGCCCAGGGCTGTCCGATACTCTCTAATAACTCTACTTCCGACCATGTACCTCTAGTAGTCAAACCCGTACCCGCTGTATCTGATTGATTCCCACAACTGCATCCGTACATTAACTGTACGTACAATACAATACAATACAGTACAGTACATAATTACTTTCTCGTACATTTTGTATTTTGTGTGTGTTGGTTGTGTGCAATAAACAATTTGTACTATACGGAGTATACGGAGTATACCACCCTCTATGTACCCTCTCTACTCCTCTACTCTTCTCCTCCGTACTGACTGCCACTGCCACTGCCACTGCCAACAGGGTGTGGGCACCTCAACTACTAACTACTAACTACTCAACTTCCTCTCCAACTTCTTTCTTACCACTTCCAGACTGTCGTTCTCTTCTTGCTCGACACGACACTCGCTCACCCACTACACTACACAAACTACCACCCTCGTAATCTACTTCTCCTTTCTTTACATACATACTGTTTCTATTATCTGCCTTTTTTAATCACGACCTTCGTTTCAGCCTTTCGTTACCTGCACTACACTGTGCTTACCTCACGAACAACACGAAACCCCCCCCCCGTCAATAGCTTCGTTTTCCTGTCAACAAGAAAACTTGCCAACTACAACGGACCCTGACGAAAACCCCCAATCTATCACTTTTCCACGAACACTCTCCATGGGCCTTCACCAGGAATAAAAAGAGCAGCCAACAGCAACACGCTGACCCGAGCGAGCCACCCCCTCCGAACACAGGGGCTCGAACCACAACCCACCACTTCACACTCCCCCCGGGGACACGAACTCAACCTCCACCATGACGAACAGCAACCGCCACTCCATGATGTCGCTGGGCTCCATGGGAGGCGTCGCTGCACCGCGCAACACCGCCGGCCAGCAGTCCTCCCAGGTCTCCACGACCACCCTGCTCAATGCCCTGCACAACACCTACACCTCGTCCCAGCCGTACCAGCTGGATGCCAGCACGAGCCTGGTGGTCAACACCTGGTTGACGGCTTCGCAGGTTGATCATGACGGCGGCGTCGGTGGGGTTGTTGACGCGGCGCTGGCGGCGAGGGCGTGGGAGCATGCGAGGAGACGTGCGGAGGATGGGTGCATTATGCTTGGGTAGGATGCCTCTATACACTCTCTAATATCAGAATATACTAACATCTCTAGATCCCTCCACGAATCCGCCCCCTCCGTCCTCGTCCCCTTCCTCTCGACCCTCCCCCTCAAGATGCCCTCATCCCTCTACACATCCCTCAACGTCCTCCGCCCCTTCACCCACGCTGTGACCCCCCTAAACGGGTCCACGCCCCTCCACTCCGCCCTCGGCGTCACGCTCACCCTGACCCTCGACGGGCACCTCACCGGCGCCGCCCTCGCCCTCAGCCAAGGCGGCATCGACACCGCGCGCGGCTTGCTCAACGTCCCCGCCACCCCCGGCCACCGCGCATTCGACGTCTTCTACTACCTCCTCACCTCGGCCTCCACGGCTGCAGAGCGGGAGTTCCTCGGCCTCAGGCCCCCGGGCACCTACGCCCTGCTCGCGCGCTCGGGGACTTACGATCCGCCTTCTTACCTACCCACCGCTGATGACTCGGCGGCAGCGGAGGACTTCAGGGCTTCGCTCAAGGAAATCGGGATTAAGGGGTCTGCGCACCGGAATCTGATTTCGATGCTTATTGGGATCTTGAAGCTGGGGGATACGCTGAGCTTCAACCTCGATGGCGACGCGCTCGAGGAGGTGTGCGAGGATATCGGCGGGCTTCTCGGGCTCGACCCGGAACTTCTAGCGGCGAAGTGCTCGACCGGGGAGCGGGAGACGCTCGTCGGCGCACTGTACGAGGCGGTGGTGGACTGGGTGATCACCAAAGCCAACTCAGCCATCGCGTCCGAGATGCTGCGGCTCCGCAACGTGGACAACTCGAGCGACAGCCAGCGCACGCCCGGCACGGACGAGGACAACGGCGACACGGTGTGCATCACCGTCCTCGAGGTGCCGGGGGTGGCGCTGGGCAAGGCGGCCGCGATGCGGGGCGTGTTCGACGACTCGCAGGGCATCAACGCCGAGATGAGGGAGGACGGCGTGGATGTCGTCGCGGCGGGGTCGTCGGTGCTGCGCGAGATGGAGAACGCGCTCGCGGAGGTGGGGCCGGATCTGGGGATCTTGGGTGGGCCGGCGGGGAGGGAGAGAGAGCACGCGAGGGATCGACGTGAGGCTGTTTTGGAGAAGGTGGGGAGAGAGGGCGAGGAGGGTGGGTTTCTCAAGACGATTGTCTTTCCTGTTGATGGGGAGGGCGTCAACCTGGGCCGCATGGGCCGTCTGGACGTCGCTACCGTCCTTGGTAGTAGTAGGGTTTGGTACCACCTCTCTCTGCACCCCGTGGATGACGCGCCCGCGTCCCTCGTCTCCCTCCCTTCCACGACGTCCGCGTGGTCTGCTGGCACCGTGTCGCGGCAGCTGCGCGCGTGGCGCCTGCCCGAGTGGGCGAATCGCCGCACCAAGAACTTGGATTTCACGGCTGATTTCGACCATGATGAGTTCGCGGTCCGCTACGCCTCGCTCGGATGCAAGGATGGGCGCGATGGCGTCGAGTCCTGGGTTATGGAGCGCGGGTGGACGAATGGCGAGGTGGTCGTCGGAAAAGAGCGCGTGTGGATGCGCGAGGGCGCTTGGTGGGAGGCGGAGAGTATGTTTGATCTCACGCCCGGCCAGGCCGGCGCAGGCGGCGAATACGGCGTCCTCGGCGATCTTTTGGGAGCTGGCGGATTCGACTCGGGATACTCGGCCGGCGGCCACAATGCGAGCGGCTTCTTCAATGCGGCGCCGAGCGAGCTGCATCACCAGGATAGTCGGGAGGGGTTCCTGCAGCCGGGCGATGGCGGCGGCGCGAGGGCCAAGAGCGTGTTCGGTGCGCAGTCGAAGGCGCCGACGCAGATGCGGGGCGCGGGGGATTACGGGCTCGGGTTCAAGGGGGATAACATGCAGGGGCAGGTGTATTATAACAATGAGCTCGGCGAGTTTGTGGATAATCTCGATCCGGAGCTGGCGAATCCCAAGGCGGTCGTGACGGACAAGGTGACGTTTAGTCGCAGGCTGTGGGTCGGTGTCGTGTGGGCGCTTACGTTCTGGATCCCGTCGTTTGTGCTGAGGTATGTTGGGCGCATGAAGCGGCCTGATGTGCGCATGGCGTGGCGCGAGAAGGTGGTGTTGGTCTTCTTCATCTTCTTCATCAACGCCGTCGTCGTCTTCTACATTGTCGTGTTTGGGCGGCTGCTGTGTCCCAACTTTGACAAGGTGTGGGACACGGCGAACGTGGCGACGCACCAGGGCGATAGCGATTTCTGGGTCAGCATCCACGGGAAGGTATACGACATTTCGAAATTCTGGAAGCAGGACCACGGTACGACGGCGCGGCCGGTGGAAAGTACATATATGTCACAGCTGCGCGGACTCAACCTCGATGCGTATTTCATGCCGCCGCTGACGCAGTCGTGTCCGGGGCTCGTGACGGAGGATCTGGTGTACGTGCTGCAGAACGGGACGCAGGCCGAGTACAGCTGGGCGCTGCACGACTCGGGGTCGTATCGAGATAGCTCGACGACGGACACGATGCACAACGACAACTGGTACGAGGCGACGTTCGTGCCGCGCATGGAGGAGTACTACAAGGGCCACCTGGTGACGACGGCAGACTTCGTCAAGTCGGATGGCGAGGATAACAGCCACTACTGGTTCATCCTCGACGGCAAGATCTATGATATCAACAACTACTTCTACACCCTCAAGACGATGGGCGGGCAGGCGCTGTACGAGTACCTCGACACCGACTTCGCGACCATGGTCAAGAACAACCCGGGCCAGGACCTGACTGAGAAGTACACGGCGCTCCTCGCCGCGGCCACCACCCAAGACGCGAAGACATCCCTCACCAACAGCCTCAACTGCGTCAAGAACACGTTCTACATCGGCATCCCCGACTTCCGGTGGACGCCCCGCTGCCAGGTCAACAACTACATCCTCCTCGCCTTCACCATCATGCTCTGCATGGTCATCGCCGTCAAGTTCCTCGCCGCCCTACAATTCGGCTCGAAGCGCCGGCCCGCGGCGCAGGACAAATTCGTCATCTGCCAGGTCCCTGCCTATACCGAGGGCGAGGAGTCGCTGCGCAAGGCGCTCGACTCGCTGACGGCGCTGCAGTACGACAACAAGCGCAAGCTGATCTGCGTGATCTGCGACGGCATGATCGTGGGCGGGGGCAACGACCGGCCGACGCCGAAGATCGTGCTGGACATCCTGGGGGTGGATCCGAAGATCGATCCTCCCGCGCTGCCGTTCCACTCGGTCGGGCAGAGCGGGGAGCAGCTCAACTACGGGAAGGTGTACTCGGGGTTGTATGAGTTTGAGGGGAACGTGGTGCCGTATTTGGTTATTGTGAAGGTGGGCAAGGAGTCTGAGCAGTCCAAGTCGAAGCCGGGGAATCGCGGGAAGCGCGATTCGCAGATCTTGCTCATGAGCTTCCTCAACCGCGTGCACCACCGCTCCCCGATGAACCCGCTCGAGCTGGAGATGTTCCACCAGATCAACAATATTATCGGCGTGGACCCGGAGCTGTACGAGTACCTGTTCATGGTCGATGCGGACACGAGCGTGCGGGAGGACTCGCTGAATCGGCTGGTGGCGGCGTGCGCGAATGATGCGAAGATTGCGGGGGTGTGTGGGGAGACGAGTTTGGAGAATGAGGAGAAGAGCTGGTGGACGATGATTCAGGTTTATGAGTACTTTATCTCGCATCATTTGGCCAAGGCGTTTGAGAGTCTGTTTGGGAGTGTTACTTGTTTGCCTGGATGGTGAGTTTCCCGATATTTCCGAGAGATTGTCAACGACGCATGCTAACGATGATAGTTTCACAATGTACCGCCTCCGCACCGCAGACAAAGGCAAACCCCTCCTCATCTCCGACGGCATCGTCCGCGAATACGCCGACTGCGACGTCGACACGCTGCACAAGAAGAACCTCCTCTCCCTCGGCGAGGACCGCTTCCTCACCACGCTAATGACCAAGCACTTCCCCTACATGTCGTACAAGTTCATCCCCGACGCGTACGCCAGCACCGCGGCGCCCGACACGTGGTCCGTCCTCCTCTCCCAGCGCCGTCGCTGGATCAACTCCACGATCCACAATTTGGCTGAGCTGGTGCGGCTGCGCGAGATGTGCGGTTTCTGCTGCTTCAGCATGCGCTTCGTTGTGTTTATCGATTTGTTTGGTACCGTCATCCTGCCCGCCACGTGCGTGTACCTAATCTACCTCATCGTCACCGTCGCCCTGGGGAAATCCCAGTTCCCGCTCATATCCATCATCATGATCGCCGCCGTCTACGGGCTGCAGGCCATCATCTTCATCCTCAAGCGGCAGTGGCAGCACGTCGGGTGGATGATCATCTACATCCTCGCCTTCCCCATCTACAGCTTCGTGCTGCCCGTGTACAGCTTCTGGAACCAGGATAACTTCTCCTGGGGCAGCACGCGCATCGTCATCGGCGAGAGCGGGGATAAAAGGCTCGTCGCGATCGATGATGATGGGTTTGATCCGCGCTCGATACCGTTGCAGCGGTGGGACGATTATGCGGCTGCTAATGCGCTGCCGGGACGCAGGGGGGGTGTGGGGGGGATGGGCATGGGCGAGAAGCTGGAGAATCCGTATGATGACGCTTATGAGATGGATGATTTCCGCTCTGTGTACTCGTCCGTCAAGCCCGCGTCCACGATGGGCTTTGGCGGCGCCGCGGGGGGTCAGCAGCGATCGACGTTCATCCCGCCGCCGATGGCGTCGCCTTCTCCCTATGGCGCGCCGGGGGCGCAGATGAGTCGCCAGAGCGTGTTTTCGACGTCGCCGTATGCGGAGCAGACGCAGGTGACGAGGCAGCCTAGCATGTTATCCCTTGGTTCCCCGCTCGAGACGCCGGGGGCGATGGGGCAGAGGCCGAGTACCATCCATGTCTCGCACCTGCCGTCGAGTGAGAATCTGTTGGGGGGGATGGGATCACCGAGCCCTGGCCCCGGGGGGAGAGCCGGGAATAGGAATACGATCGGCTACCCGATGGGTGGTGGCAGTGCTGGGGGGAGTACAGCGGCGCTGGTGGGGGGGCCGAGCGATGAAGCGGTCATGGAGGCTGTGAGGGCTTGTCTGGCGGGGGTGGATCTGGATACTGTTACTAAGAAGCAGGTTAGGGCGCTGGTGGAGCAGAGGTTGGGTGGTGTGGGCGGGGGAGGGGGAGGGGTGGGGGGGGTGGAGAGGAGGGCGTTTGTGGATCGCGTTATTGATGGGGAGTTGGCTAGTATGTAGGTCTGGCTTTGTTGGGGGGGGGGAGGGTGAGGTGTGAGGAGGGGTGAGGGGGTAGGGGTGAGAGGGATGGAGGGGTGAGAAAGGGGGAGGGAAGGGGTGAGAATGGGGGGGGGGGATGCTTGCATTTTGGCACGGAGCATTTTTTGTTTTGATTTTGATACTCTTTTTTTTTTTTTTTTATGTCTTGGTCCTTTTTTTGTCTGTTGTTGCTTTAGGTGGGTGTTTCGCTGCGATCTGCTTTTAATGTGTTTCTGAGTTGGTGGGGGGAGGGGGGGTGTGAAAATCTTGCGTTTTTGGTTTTAGGAGGGAAGGGTATGTGTGTGTGTGTGTGTGTGTGTGATTATAGTCGCTTGTAATAGATGGATGGATTGGGAGGGGGGAATGAAAATATATATATATATCTTGGTCTACTCTTTTTTTGTGATATGGTTTGGTTGTGTGGCTGGTTACGTGTCTCGTTGATGTGATTATTTTATTGTGGGTTTATATATTTATTTTTGTATGTATATAAAAAAAGTATTCCCACAATTTATCTCTTCTCTTGCCTATTGATTATGACGTGAGACTTGTACTAAATATATAAAATATTCCCACTCTCTATTTCCTCTCTCACTTCTTGATTATGACGTAGACTTGCAACCCCCCCCTTAACCATATAGATGATTACTACTGAGCTACGAGATTCTTTGATAGAGGCAGAGCGTGGAAGAAACTGCGGCAGACAACACGCCGTGGCTCTAACCAGGAGCGTTGGCGACATGCAGGGGCTGGGTTGGGCTGTTCTCTAGGCGTATGGGGGATATACCCTGTGGGAATTACTGGTAGTGGTGAAGAGAGAGAGGAGTTGACGAGAAGCGCGTGGTGAGGATTGGTGATGGCAGCGGTGGCGGCGGTGGTGGTGAGAACCGGCATTCCATGAGAACCCACCCAGCCAGCAAGCCAACCAGCCACTCCCCCCTCTCAATACCCACCACAACGACGGCTGATAACAATCGATAAAGACGCTTTGGTGCGTGAAGAAGTCCGTCGAGGAATCTTGTGTTATGGTATCTAGGGTGCGTCACGGGGACCGACCGCGGTCCGGTTTGTAGATAAATAATCCGCGCCCCCCCACCAGTCTGTAGAACAAAAAGTGCCGCAAATAGCCTCAACCCCCCCTTCGGCGATGTGCCGGCCTTAGCTCCCAACGCCACATCTACATGCCGACGAAAGCTTATCTACCCCACCCCGATATACTCCCGTAGACACGCTCATATCCCCTCGTCGTCGCGGCAGGTCCATAGATCGCCATCCTGGAGCTACAGAGAAGCGGGTTGTTGCATGCGTTACGGAACCGGCGCGGTGATGGGCTTCACGCATCTCATACTCGTGCTATAAAATAGAACATGTTGCTAGATACTACTAGTGTGCGTCACGAGGGGGCATAGGTTCTAAACCGTCGGTCGGTCTGAGGGATTTCTAACCCGGACCGGACCGGCGTGGTTTCCTGACGGTGTGGTAGGGGGGGGATAGGAGAGTTTGGTTAGCTATGGGGGAAAGAGATGTGGCGGCGGCTCTGGTTATTTGGTGTGTTGATGTGGTTTTGTTGGCTTGGATGGGGATGTATTTTTAGATGGCTGTTGTGAAGACATGTAACCGTTAATGGTAGGGTGAGTATTATAGCATTATAACAGTGAGGAAGAAAGAATGCGCTACGTCACTTCTATAACGCTAACTAACGAAGGCAGAGATCCACAAACTCTATATCCTTATACCCCTATCATATAAAGCCAAGCAGACTTTGGGCAGTCCCATCCCGCACCAGTGCGAGTACGAGCCCCCCTAACCCACCGGTGCGAGTACGAGCCTAGCTTGCCAAGCTAAAACCACATAAACGCGCTAAAACAACCACAAAGCGGGTTCCTGCAGTACCGATGGTTTAGTGACGCGTGGCGCTCCCGTGGGGCCAACGTCATTTATTCGCGATCTTTATTGTACGGAGTAGAGGAGGGCTGTGGGATGTGGTTTAGTGCGTGGGGATGCTTGTGGGGATGTTTATAGGGATGTTTATAGGGAGGGCTGTACTTGACCGGACCATTGGCAATTTTGGGGATAGTGCAGTACCTTTATTATGTGCCGACGGTACTTGGGATGGTGGAGGGGGGTTGTGGGTTGATGGCGAATGTTACTGTTTTGTTTAGATAGCTACGACTTGAGGTCTCCTATAATTTGGCAGATGTGTTGTATCGGTGTACGAATACGGATATAATTTGTGTTGTCGCAAGCACATAATAGCTTGCCTGGTTTCGACTATAGCCACGAGCCAGAGCAACAAACGCAGTCCAAATGGGCAAGTGCAATGTCCAGCATCCGCAGTGGCGCCGATATAACCTTGTACCATCTCATCGGAAGTCAAGCATTGAGCTAAGCATTGATTTAGCGTGTTATCCGATATAATGATCTACAAAAACGTCCTAAATTACTTAGCGGCCGTTCAAAGTCCCACCACGCTCCGGCATGGCAAATACTCTTTCAGAAGAAGTGACGCGGTGCCATACGCAACCAAATTAATATACCTTGATGCTGTAGTTGCAATGTAGAATAAGACCCTTTGCATTCCCTAAGGATCGTAGATAAAAGCACACTTGTGGTAAGGTGCTTACTGTCTTTCCCTCCTACATCGAAAAGCATAATAGCGCCACACCCGCGCCGACAACCATCCCAGTCACACCATGAAACTCAATCTCTCCTCCGCGATAGCGGCGCTCATTGCCAGCCCCATCGCTGTCACAGCAACCGCCGTCTCATCCAGCAAAGCGACTTCTTCTCTAGTCGTGAAAACATCCAAGGGTTCCGTGCAAGGAACAAGCTCCGAGTACCGCGACGGCGTCTCCGTATTCAAGGGGATCCCCTTCGCCGCCCCACCCACGGGCTCCCTCCGATGGAAGGCACCTGCCGCCGCCGCCTCATGGAGCGGCACCTACAACGCGACGGTATTCGGCGCTGAGTGTGCGCAGTCATACTCAGGGGGCGGCATCTTTTCGTCCGGATCGACGGATATAGCTGAGGACTGTCTGTACTTGAACGTGTGGAGGCCGGAGGGTGCTACCTCGGCTTCTAAGCTCCCCGTTTACGTCTGGATCTATGGAGGTCGCTTTGAGGGTGGAGCTGGAAGTGTTCCGACGTATGATGGCTCCGGTCTTGCTATCCATGATATTATTGTTGTCACGCTAAACTACCGCATGGGTCCCTTTGGTTTCCTCGCACATCCAGACCTGTCTAGCGAGTCCGGCTCCAACAGCTCCGGTAACTATGGTCTGCTCGACCAGCTATTTGCTCTCCAGTGGGTCCAGGACGAGATTGCCGCCTTCGGCGGAAACCCAAAGCAGGTAACAGTCGGTGGCCAATCTGCTGGATCTGCTAGCGCACTGGACATGATGTACAGTCCACTCGGAGCTGGCCTGATTGCCGGCGTCGTCTCCGAGAGCGGTGCTCGTGCCCCACACGACCCCGAGACGGCTGGGTTGGCGACAAGCTACCGCACCAAAGACGCTGCCGAGAGCTCTGGAGTCAGCTTCCTCGCGACGATGAACGTTACTACCATTGCCGAGCTGCGGGCTCTGCCTATGGATACTCTTCTCGAGGCCGATAACGACGCTGATACCATCGTTGTAGGCACCGCTTTCGAGAACAGCTCCGCCATCCAGGAACCCCCGTTGTGGCGCCCAGTCATCGATGGGCACGTATTAGTGCATGGATACGGAGATACGCTGGAACTGGGTGCTCACACCGACGTGCCCATTTTGACTGGAGCCAACAGCGGGGAGGCTGGTTCCGACAGTGGCAGCGACTATTCGACTGTAATCTCCGCCATCATGGGAAACCTCACAGACGAGTACCTCGCCTTGTACCCGTCAAGCAACAGCACCCAGGCCGGCACCTCTTCTACCAGCTTCTGGCTCGAAATCAGCCGTGTTGGGCTCTGGATCTGGGCCTCGGAATGGGCAGCTGGCGGCGCCAAGAGCAACGTCTACACGTACTTCTGGACCCATGCGCCACCTAACCAGACCGCTGGCGCTTATCACGGATCGGAGCTATGGTACGTGTTCAACAACATGCCTTATGGCTCTGGGGATCGCGTTCCGACTACGTGGGGCGCTGATGACTTGGCTATCGAGGCTACGATGTCGCAGTATTGGCTCAACTTTATCAAGTCTGGGGACCCGAATGGAGCGGGTCTCGTACACTTCCCGCCGACTACTAAGGAGTCGACTGAGATTATGTGGCTTGGTGATTCGTGGGGTGCTGCTAGTATTGCGGATGAGTCGCATATTACGTTCATTCAGAAGTGGCTTAACACGTTGAAGAAGTGGTGAAGGAGAGTAGAAGAAGCTCGCATACCGTTTATGTGTGCGAGCAGTTGAGACTCCGAATTTTAACGACTTGCCGGGAGTCACATGTATAGCTACGTGGACCATTTATATAGTTAAATCATTCAATTCATTTATAAGTTGTATATACTGTACTGGGAATCCGAGCTAATAGATCGAAGTATCGTAGCTAAAAATAACGATCTACCTTGAATCGCGTGCTACGCA
Source organism: Pseudogymnoascus sp. 23342-1-I1 (assembly GCA_001662575.1). Taxonomy (NCBI): domain Eukaryota; kingdom Fungi; phylum Ascomycota; class Leotiomycetes; order Thelebolales; family Thelebolaceae; genus Pseudogymnoascus; species Pseudogymnoascus sp. 23342-1-I1. The sequence continues at coordinate 137,595 of KV454999.1, read as the reverse complement.
TCCCATCATAATGAGTGACGTTGCCCGCATTTTATCCAAGTGTTAAGTTTGCTCATATATAATGTTAAAAGCGATTATGTAGAGATGGCACAGTGAATTCCGAAGTGCGTATAAATTGAGAGTGAGTGAAGAACTGTTGTTGCTCGTGCTGCTAAAAAGAGTTAGAAGAAGACACTGCGCACAACAGCAACTTAGAGATTCAGAGCAGCTGATAGAGACTATTACGTCTCCTGTCACTTACAGTAACTATAAATAAAATATCCACTCTCAATGATCCAGAAATGAATAGACGAGGTGGGTGATGGAAACTGTAAATCTTAGCGGCGGGAGCTAATAATTAGCTCCCGTCTGAAAGAAAGCTTAAATTCCAACTCCATTAATAGCGTCTACAGAGAACACACCATATTTGGGAAACGAAGACTAGCTGATTCTCATTTAAACTGTAGAGCTATCACTTTAGCGTAGAATGTCTCTATAAAACTCGACATATGCCCTTTTATTCCCTGCTTCGAATTACAAACGACGGCTTCATATTGCAACACTCATATTTACCAACACACCACACCACACGCACGCACACGCACGATGTCTTCTCTCAACGACCAAGTGATCGACCTCGGCTGCGGCCTAAAATCCCTCACATTCGAAGAGTTCTCCTGAAAGAACGAAGACGGAGGTTACAAATTGGTTACAACTGCCAATCTCCACAAGCTCCTTGCGTACATGTGGACTCATTACGGAGAAGTAACAGCAATCGACGAAATGCCACCATACGTCGTGATTTGGTGTCAAGAAACTACTCCCGAGCCATCAAAAAGACCTTTTTTGATTGGAGGTTCGCTAGGCATCTGGCTTGTTCATGGTCAAAGCCTTCCGTGCGAGATCATTGGTGGAGTCCTTGGGAATTATAGGATGGTGCTTGAGCTTGACGACGAACACGCTGAAGATATTCGATCTCACCATATCCCGAAGACTGATACCCTTCGTCAACTGATGCATGGGGGATTTCCTGATACCCTAGCCATCAGCTTCATCAACAACGATATCATCGTCGCGTTGCCAGAGCTACCTTTAATCGAGCATGCGAAGCGTTTGCAGACACAGCCAGGCTGGTTCGCGCATAATAAACAGAAGCTGTTTTACCAGAACGGGCTTCAAACCACAGCCCACTCGAACAAGCAGTTGGGACAACCGAGGCCACGGGTAGGAGAAGGGAAGCTGCTTCAAAGCGACGAGTTGGTGATGGATGATGTTTACATGATCGACAACGATGGGACTGGCTGTCATGGGGCGATGTTATGCAAAGGCAAAACTATAATTTCACAGACCGACGAAGTTGTCCTGGGAGTCTTTGCGACCAGCGACTGTGTGGCGTATGGCGACCCTGATATCCGTGCCAGATGCGATGGCTCGGCTTTGGTTCGGCTTAAGAAAGGTACAGAAGCCGAAGGAGGATTTGAGAAGAGCGGTGACATTGGGGGGTTTATTGTCGGGTCAGAGTTTGAGGAGAAGAGAGCTTCTGATAATTTCCCAAGGCTGCTTTGTTATGCGGAGGTTAATGATGAGGTTATAGAGGCTGGGGGAGATGATGCGTAGTATAGACACCCATTTATTGAGGTTCAAGCAGAGAGACTGAAATTCATGAATACACATGACAGGGTTTGAGACCACGCTAAACTAAGATTAATTGCTGTGAATGCTAGAAAGGATGCGCTTATATATGGTGGTGCTCTGAGAGCAGACGTGGCTGCTATGGATTCTTGAGGGTATCCAGTATACAGCGAAGAAGGAAAGACGGAGTAGGCACGCTAGAGCAATAATACACTGATCTTGCAGTTACTTTAATGCGGCCAGGCTAGTTTCTGTGGATCAAGATGTTGCCGCACAGTTCTTGCCACCGCTCAGATACCTCGTCCAGCACTGTCACCGCGCTGTTGTCACCGCCTATAAATATTGCCGTGCATTCATGCCACTACTATCTCAAGTTGGTGCTAGGGAACAAGCCCGAGGCGGTGAGTAAATGGACGCTGAAGAGGGCCATAACTAGCTATAGGAAAGAAAAGCCTCGCCATTATCTGTCGCGAGCTCAGGAATGACTCCTCCCTTCGCGCCTCAATCTCAGACTCGCCAGAGGCTCCCCGTCACAGCCACATATCAGACTCTCAATTCTATTGTCTATTTTAGGATAAATATGGGCGGGGGGGCGCACTTCAGCCCCTGACGACGGTGCAATGATGGAGGTGGAGTTTCTATTCTTTTGCTTGTTACATGGTGGTGTACATCTAAGGTAGTAGTATACATATATACACTCCAATATCTCGCCTTCTCACGGCACCACGTCAAGTTCCCTACCTGCGCCGACGCTACTTCTATGTTGAAAACCAGCGCCCAGGACACTAGCCGTCTATGCCATTAAAAATGTTTTTGGTATCCGGACACCCTTGTCAATTCACCCTTCGCCCGTCTATGCCTTGGACTCGTCCACCTTTGCATCAGCATCAGTCGCATCGTATGCCGTCTTCGGCACCACCTTCTCGCCCGCATCGGCTGTTTCGGGGTGTATCGGTGCAGGTGCCTTCTCCTTCACTGCCGCCTTGACATCCTGGGCCTCCTTCTTCGGTGTGACCTTGTCATCCTGAGACTCCGTAGCAGCAGCCTCGTTATCCCGTGCCTCCGCCTTGGCCGCCTCTTGCGCGCGGATCTCGGCCTCTATCTCCTCCTCGTCGTCCTCGAGCTCCGAGCCGTACATCTCCGGGTGCGCCCGGAAACAATCCTGCATTCCCCTATACGAGCACATCAGCAGTGTCCCATGAAATATCACTCCACTTCTTCCATCCCCAGCGCCGGGTCAGCGCTCCAGTAGCACTCAAACACGTACTTAAACTTCTCGATGCACTCCATTCCCTTCGGCTCCTCAGTGCTGTGCACGAAGCAGCTGAACGCCTCACGGAACTCCTCGCCGCAGGGGCCGTGTGCCATTCCACCTAGGCAGGGGCAGTCCCAGTTAATCTCGCCGGTCTCGGGGTTGAAGGCGCCTTCCTGGCCGGCTTCCGCTTCGAGGTCCTCGATCGAACCACCCTGGACTGCGCCCTCATCCTCGCCTTCGGTAGCAGGTGCGGCGGCACCGCTTCCCTCAGACTCTTCCGATGAATCGGTTGTTGGTGCAGCGGCAGCAGCAGCTTCGGCGGCTGCTGCGGCCTTGGCCTTTGCCTTGTCCTCGGTGGCGCGGGCAGCGGCGCGTGCGCGCTTCTCGGCAACGATGGCTTCGATAGTTGGGAGCTCGCTCTCCTGGATATGGTGGATGCTCTTTTCTAACCTGTTAATGGCAGCTACACAATAGTTAGCCCATGACCCATGAATCCTGATGTTGCCGGTGCCGCGATCGGAAGCTGGGTAGTCATACCTTCTTCTTGCTCCGCGAAGAGGTCGTTCGTATTATAGTAGTACAATCCAGCTCCGGCCAAACCCCAGCGAACTGCGGCGCCCTTCCATGTCCGCTTCTTAGGCGCAGCAGAGGTGGTGAGGAATTTGCGAGAGGGCGAGGCGACGCGGGAGGTCAGCGCGCGGCGACCAACGGTGCGGGCGAGCATCGTGGAAACGGGGTGGGAGGTGAGCACCGGAAAGAAGGTCTAAAGAAGTCAATCGCACAAAAAACGGTAGTCGAGGAACCGCCGGCGTCAGTCGCTGATGCAGGTAAACAAAAGAAACACGATGGGCTTGGTAAGAACGGCGAGGGGAGAGCGTAAGAGGCTCGGATTAGTGATGATTTCGGGAGTGATTGGAAATAAAATTTCACGTGACCAAGCCGTGTTTTTCCGGTTGGTAGGGTTTCGGAGAAACGATATACAACCGAACCGCACATTAGCTAGGTATAATATGATTAATAATTATACAGACACAACAAAAAAAGGGGATATGGTTTAGTGGTATAACGCTTCTTTAGCACTTGAGATTCGTCTCCTGTAACATAGAAGAGGTCCGGCGTTCGATTCGCCGTTTCTCCAATAGAAACAACCTGTTGGGATCAATCACCTTGATTATATTTTTTGCTATTTTTTTGTCCTTTCTTTTTGCATTTTTTTGCGACATTATCACGCCATGACTATTCATGTAAATATAATCAACGATTCAACTACTACAAAGAATAGAACCATTCACTTTTGCATCGTTCAACAATTTTAACACCTACCGGGTCAGCGCAAATGGTTGTATATATATCGAGTGTATATTGGATGCCACAGCTCCCGCCAGAATAATGATTTAGCGAGAGTAGGGGCCGGTAAAGCATTTTTATATTTGTAACTGCTCGAATCTATACCCAGTATATCTCTTTTTATCCTATATTTGATGGGATAAACTGGGTGGGACAAGACAATGAAGAGAACGTACCATACACTGTTGTATCCAACATCACAAAAGCTGTAAAGAGGTATATGATAATGATAATGCATCAATGGTCACTTATATTTCAATAATTCTGCAGACCTCTAAATTCGGGACTTGTAGAAGCTAAATTGAAAGAAGGGAGGTAGTGAGAGAGACCTCTAAATTCAGAACTTGTACAAGCTGAATTGAAAAAAGGAAGGTAGTGAGAAAGCGTAGCCTGGTTTCTCCGACACTATCTGGCGTTTGCGTCTCTTCTTTAAGCCGTTTTCCCGAGTTTCTCTTCCTTGAGCTATTGTCTCTAGTCACTTTTCCTCAAATTGTTGCGTCTAGTTTCCCTCCGTCGAGTTATTGTGTCTAATTATACAGGCTTTGTTGTTAAATTCACTCTTGTCTCGCTTGTTGTTGTTGTTTTCGTATCTTGTGCTGACTTTGCTTTGCCCACAACTTCTACCTTCCACCATCGCCATACGTTTATTCCTGGGGGTGTTGACCCTCATCCATTCGTCACTCACCTACCGTGTGAGTTGTTTACTTCTTTCTCGTCGGTCGTCAACTATACATATCCGATGACTCCGAAGCCAGCAGATTACGAGGTCCTCCAGAGGCCTGTTTGGGACCCAGCCCCTGGGACTGTCTGTCTTTATAAATGCATAGAGGACATATCGCTTGCAATGCATTGCGTGTCCCATCTAGTTTTGGGTTCGCTCTACATTGCCATAGAGTGTGGGTTAAGAAATCCGATTGCGATCTCAACGAGAGTGACCTCGCCAAAGATTTCCAAATTCGTGCTCTACGCTGCCGTCGCAACTTAGGCCGCCCGCTACTAACCCCAGACGGGAAATCAGTGGTTTCGATTTGGGTTGGAAAAACAAGGGAGGAATCTTGGTGCTTCGGGGTTCTGGAAGTGCGACCGCGAACCTTCCAGTTGAGGAGTATGATCAGAAGGTTTTCCAAGAGAAGTATCCAAACTGGGAACAATGGCGTGATGAGCTCGTATTCCCCCAAAGGTCAGACGGAACTCTCAGAGTAGGGCTATTGTCTTCATATCCGAGAGACCCCATAGACAGCACTCCTCTGGATTGGCCCCAGGGCCTTACTCGGAACCGCGAGTTGGCATCAGAAGATCACTATCGTAAGAACAACCGTAGGTGATCCTTCCCCCTCTGGCTATAAACATTGACTAATTTGATGCACAGTAAACCTGAAGACTGGCTTGCCAAATGAAGTTGTTTCCACGAGGAATAAATCTCGATATCCCTCCTCGCAAACTCTACCAGATCTGTCCAAGCCATTGAGCCCGACTGCTTCTTCCAGTACCATAGTTCGAAAGAGAAAGAGGCCTTCAGTTGCAACTGAGAATTCCGTCGTTATCCCTAGTGAGCATCCTTGTCCATCCCCAATCTGCCCCCGTTTATTTGGAAAACATCTAGCTAGTTTTATGTGTTTATCCTGCAAAATAGACGCCGAGAATGAAGTCGATACTTCAGCGAACCCAACCAAGAAGCAGAAGAATGCTGCCGTGGAACGCACGCCATCTGAGTCGGCCGACCTTCCAGGATCGCCTTCATCAGCTAACGACTTACCCACAACAGCCATTGCGCAAATGGATATCCATAAGGCTGCTATTCGGGCTGCTTTTCAAGACAAGTCGGCCAACCGCACGGAGTTGTTCTGGACCCTTTTGCCATACGTTACAGTGGCCGAATCAGAAGAGATTCTCATCCGATGCAAGGGTTCAGCGGCAGTAAAGCACGATTAATACATTGGCTGAGTGCCCCGAAGGGATCATGAATCATGGTCTCCGGCCAATGGCGTCAATAGGAGTCTTTGAAGGTTTGCGTTTTCGACCTGTTGTTCGTCAAAGGCGTCTGGTGCCTTTTTGACGTGGTATTTGCACCGCGCAATGCACAAGTGCTCATTGTACTTCTGCTTTCTCTGCCGAGTCAACATTTTGCTCTCGCTGGCTCTGGTAAATACGAAACAAGGACCAGAGTTGATAACCTTCTGTTTTTCTCATATGTGAAGCTCTGACTGATATTGTGAGATCATCACAACTGGCTCTAATAAAAATAATCCTTCCCCAAGAACCACACCTGGAATGGCGACCGCTCTAGCTCCAACCTCCACCCCTCTATCCACCTGCAAAGATCCATCATATTTCCCAACGCTAGATTACCCCATGCCGAACCCACTATTCCTTCTCCCCCCTCCTCTCATACTCCCTCCAAACCCTCCACACCTCCTCCCCAACCTCCACCAACGGCTTCCCCTCCTGAATCACCACCTTCCTCTCCCCCCTCATCGTCCCCGGCTTCACACGAGCAATATGTTCCAACGCCGCACTCACCAAGAACCTCTTCTCATCCACAAGAATCACCTCACGATAATAATCCGCCTTCCACTTCGGCAGCGTCGATGGCGCATCAAGGACTTCCTGCGGCGGCATGCCCGCTACGCCATCCCAGACTGAGATGTCAAGATCGGGGTCGTCGGTGGAGAGAGGGGCGTGCATCTGTGTTTGTTTAGCGGGGCTGTGGGGAGAGGTGGGGAGGTAAGGGCGCACCTGTTCGTAGTGCTGGATTCCGGAGTGGAGGAAGAAGGGGATGACGAGGGGGGCGTGGATGTGGTACCAGTGGTGAGAGAATTCGGCGGGGGTGAGGGCGGGGTTGCGTTTGAGCAGGCCTTGGTCCATTGCGTTGATGTCCATTGCGTTTGTGATCGTGAGATAAATGTCTATATAGTATTATTCGTTTGCTAGTAATTATGCGAGAAAATATTTATATATTGATGCCTTCTATATGTACATATTAATTGATATCACTCGTATAGTTTATGACTCTGCAATTCAAAATGACAGATATGCCGTTATAAGTGCTGACAAACGAACTCTTTGGTGCCTTTCGTATACGGGATATCGGTGGCATCGGCAGTTGGGAGGGTTCCGTCACCATCGTGAAATCAAATGTAAAGCTCCGAGAAAGCTAAACTTTGATAACATGTTTGAATAATAACACATGCAAAAGAAGCACCTCCGTAGCTGATATCGTGATATAGTTTCTAGGATGCTGTGAATGACCATCATCATTATAAGACTGAATAAATAGTTTGATTTGTATATAAATAAGTCGCGGTAAGTCCGCCTATCATGGCATCCTCTATTTACGCTATTGCATATATTTCGTAACATTGCCTTTGGCATTCATTTATTCACATGTCTGCATAAAATCTTAACTTCCCCAAACTAGATCACGATCGGAATCGTATGAGAAGAAGAACTCTCAAGCGCACAGCTTCAGGCAGCGCCATTCGGCCTCCCCCTCGGCATCCTCACCACTTAGTTCGCGACCCTGCACAGCTTTCCGTTTCCGCTCGGTAGCCCATCCGCAGTGACGACCTCCCAGAACTCACTTCCGACCGCGGTCTGCGCAAAGAAGACGTCCTTGGGATCGAGCTGCTTCTTGATCTTCAACAGGCGGTCGTATGCCGTCCCGTAGAAGCTCTGCTGGAAGTCGGGCTCCAGGATGTCGCTCTCGGCGAGGTATGAACCGGCACCGGGCGACACGTCACGCCAGCGCTGCATGGCGCCAAAGGTGAAGTTCTGGCGCGTCTCGAGTTGGAACTCGGCACTGGCACCGAGAGGCCAGGACACGGATTGAATCATGTGGGAGTAGGTGTTGCGCCAGGCGGAGTTGACGGCGTTGTCGGGTGGGGTGGCCTGGGCAGAGGGGTCGATGAGGAATGCGATGATAATGAGACCAGCATCGGAAGAGGTCTTGATGGCGTTGAACATCGCGTCCAGAGCCTCTTTGTTGTCCCAGTTCTCCTTGGGCCAGAGACGCGAACCGCTGCAGACGTGGGTCTTCTCAACGACTTCAAGGGGGAAGGCAGCCGTCCAGCCGGTGAGAAAGTTATCGTAAGTGGTAGTTTCGGGCGTGACGCTAATGTTCAGCGCGGCGAGCTGGGCCAACCAGGGGCCAAGGAGGGCGTTTGTTTCCTCGGTTGTTTTGCCAGGTGCCAAGAAAGGCATCATCTTAAAGGTTGGACCTGTCTCGCCGGCAATAATGAACCAGTAGGCGTAGATGCCCTCGGCGGAAAGAGAGGGGAAGTAATCCAAGTAGTTCCGGACACCGGTCCAGAAGTTCTCAAGTGTGACGTCGCCTCCGACGGCAAACGAGAAGTTGGATGCGGTGACTTTCATGTCGGGGTATGCCTTGATGATGAGAGAGGTCACAACACCGAATGTGCTGCCTCCGCCACCACGGAGGGCCCAGAACAGATCAGTGTTCTGCGTGAAGTCGGCGGTGACGAACTTGCCGTCGGCTGTGGTGACCTCCATGGAGAGGACTTGGTCAGCAGCAATGCCGTAGAGAGACGAGAGAGGCGAGTGGCCACCGCCTTGCATGTAACCACCCATGATCCCGACAGTTTTCCCCTCGCCACCGAGAACCACCAGTCCCTCCTTGTTTGCTGCCTCGTACATTTCAAAGGCTTGGGCACCCGCACCGGCTTTGAAAGCGGGGCCAGTGTAGTCGGTGCCAGCCGCGGAGTAGCTGGGGATGTGTTCAATATCCTTCAGGTTGTGAGTCCAGATGCTGAGTGACCCAGCACCGCCAGACTTTCCAGAGAAATCATGACCGGTGTTCTTTACAACGAGACGGATGTTGTTGTTTCTCGCGAAGTTGATGGTCAGCTGGACCTGAGCAACCGTCGAGATATTGACGGCGTAGTAGGGCAGGGCACCCAACGTGCAGGTCTGGGTTGGGTCATCAGTTACCTGACAAGTCAAACCCTGGTATACCGGCGACATCATAGACGTAGGATCCGCCATACTAAGGAGAGTCAGTCAGGTGCGATATATCATCACGTGATATAATTACTGGAGGAAGGAGTTTGTCCAGTCTGCAGTCAACGCGGCACACTTGGCTGCATCGTATAGGTCGCCGTTGTAGCAAGGTGAGGCCAGAGGCACGGTCTTGATCAGAGCATCTTGCCCAACCGCCTCACCGAACTTTGCCCACGCTGCATCCGACGGCCACGCGCTGTCTCCAGGGGCGACCTTGCACTCTGCACCTGATCCACGGCCACTGAGCTTCACATCATCACCATTGTCGTACTGGAAAACGCCATCTAACTTCGAGAGGATGTCGTCTGTCAACTGAGCCTTCTCGAAGTCAAAGAGCTTGGCGCTGTCGGTGGCGGCTTGCTGCGGGTATGCGGCGGCAGAACCGACGATGCCGGCGAGGAGTAAGACACGGCGCATCATATTCCCGCGTGGCAGCGAGGGATTAGATTACCGTTCGGGAAGGAGGATATTCAGCTCCGAAGGGCGAAAGGAGAGGGCGTCGGAGGAGTTGGACTCAATGGGGAAATGACGAGCGGGGAGCGAGAGTGGCGGCGCACACAAAACGTGGGAAAATGGAGGCAAAGGCATTATTTAAGACATATTAAGACATCTTAGCCTAGTGCTGCACAAGGAATCGAAAGAGGAGTTAGTAAGAGAGTAGTAAGGCATATCCCCAAGTTGGCGGCCAAAGATCAGTGGGTCACAGTGTACTTACCATACTGTGTAGTGCTCTAGCATGGTGCTGGCGTAGTGATGTGCGGTGATGCTGCACCGATGTTGCTAGGAAGAACATGACCACAGTTATGCTATGTGGGCCGGCATGTCCATGCGTACCTGGACGAACGTATACCGGCAGCTGCGATTGAAGGGATATTAAAAGGATGCGGCCCCGACCTGGGCTGACCTGTCACGACCGTGCCTCGATCCTTCCACACCGACGTTTTGATGTGTATTAAGGTGCGGGGGAGCATGCTAGGTTCGGCCAAAAAGGCTGGCATTAGCTGACACTTGGCTGGTTAGCTGGGCATTCGCTGGTTACTGGATGAGAATGGGTTGAGGGAGAATGGCTGAGGATTGCTGACAATGTGTGGGTGACATTGGCCGGGAATGGCTGGGAATAAACCTGGCAATGGCGGGCAATGGGTTGGGTCTCAAGAGCCGATCCGCCCCCGAAGCGGCAATTGTTCCACGCCGAGCCACGATTCCGAGAACCTGGGAAAGGTAGGGATATGCGGGCTGCAGAATTTCTTTGACCTCATAGCGTAATCTTTCTCCTGGATGATTAACAAGCGACTTTGACTTTAATTTTGGCTTTTAAGATGTCCATCGCCGCCGCCGCGGCACTTGCGCTACCCCATCGCACTCCATGATCCGCTTGATGGCAGAGTCGATTTCCAACGTCGATTTATGCACCGTTTTCGTTTTGATATCTCGTGAGCATGGTTGATACACTCCAGCCGGCCGCGCTGGCCATAATAGGAGTTTCGCTATTCCTGAGTACGGTCTTTTTTGCTCTACGAGTCGGCGCGAGGATATTACAATTGAAGACGGAGAAGCATTACGACCATTTCATAAAGTGGAGTAAGTAATTTTCATCTGAAGTTTGCCTGTGCCACATTCGCGATTTACGATCGTCATCTTGTGGCTTCATTTCCATGCGGGCAGCATGGAAACAGGCAGGGCAGTATGGGATATCCCGTGCCGTGTGATAAACCGATCACCAACATGGAGTCTCACTTATGCCGTGCTCTAATTTGGGAATACTATTCCAACTGTTCCTGTACTGAGAACTAACGAACTATAGGTGATGGCTTCCTCCTCGCTGCCTATGTAAGCTGTCTGCGCGAGAGTATGAATAACAGACCCTAACCAAGCCAGGTTCTCGTCGCTGCAGAATCAGCCATTATTATAAGATGTATGACAACACCACGTCCCATCGCTCACCATGAGGCATGCTGACAACTACCAGATACCCTCTACACCTGGCAGGGTTACCACAAAGCGGACATCCCGAAACTCAGCATCGAGCAGCAGGTCATAGGCGGGAAGTACAACATCGCGAACCAGCTGCTCTACAACCCGATCCTCTCCTTCGTTAAGGCCTCCGTGATCTTCTTCCTCCTCCGTATCGGCAATACGCACCGCATCGCACGGATCTCACTATGGGTTGCTCTCGCGCTAAATCTCGCCCTCGCGATCTCTATCATGTTTGCCTGTGCCTTCCAGTGCACCCCGGCGCGTTATGTCTACGCCGCAGCCGAGATGGACCGCGCAGCCCAGATAGCTGCTGGTGCGGATAGCGATGGCAAGGTCAATGGCGAGGTGGTAAAGGGGGGTCACTGCATTCATCAGATCCAATTCTTCCTCAGTAGCGCAGGACTTACTGTCTTGACCGACCTGATCGTATTAGCTATCCCTACGGTCATTGTCTGGGACCTGAAGATGACGCGAAGGAGGAAGTTCGTTGCTATCGGCATGCTAAGCGCTGGCGCTATGTAAGCCCGAACACAACCCTCAAACTTAAAACAGTTCCGCTAACCCATATATATAGTGTAACTGCCGTCTCCATTGCCCGCATCGTCATCTACAGCTGGCGCTTCTCCGCCGATAACCACGACCAAAGCTATGGAGTTGGCTACACCATCTCCTCGATCGAGGCCAACCTCGCTATAGTAACGGGCAGCATCCCCGCCCTGAAACCCCTCGTCACCCGCTTCGTCCCACGCTTCTTCTCCGACAAGGAGTACAGCGATCGGCCCTCAGGATATCCGCGCGGACATAGGAGCGGACCGAAGAGCGATAAGGATCACCACGCCCTCGACACATTCGGGGCGCAGGTTGGTGGCTGGAAGGGGTCGGGTCGAAGGACCGAGGCGTGGTCAAGCGATGAGCATATTCTCACACGGCCGGAGGAAATTAGGAGGAATGTGGAGGTGGATATCACATTTAGTGAGGCGACTTCCGATGACGGGAAGGCGCCACAGAGTCTGCGGTAGCCCAGGCTCTGGATGTGGGCTGGATGAGGTTTAAAAGGGATCCCTTTGAGAGTGGCGCTTGGTAGTGGGATGGATCAGATATACCCCATGGCACTGGCGTTTTCGTCGATAGAGATTCTATCGAACTTACATATAAAACAAAAGCATTTAATTACCTATAGCAATAATTACCATTTAGACCATTTCAACAAGCTCCTCTGAAATCAAGCAAAGCGAAGACGTTCTATCAAGTTGCACTTTTCAAATCCCCAGCTACCCACCTACGCAATTGAATAAAAAAACGGCACGGTTCACCATTAAATATCCGTGCCCCTCGAAGGTCTGAAGAGTGGCTGTAGGTGGTAATAGTGATTATAGCACCTGAAATACATATAAGGGTGTTCGGTTACTCAAGGCCACAATTGATAGACTAGCTACTAATAAATGAAACTAAAGAGAGAGATTCTATATCTTAAGAACTACCTGAAATGTGCTGAGAACCATGCCACTTATTTTTTCAACCGCGTACCACCGGACTTCCATCCCCACCAGACTTTCAGGCGCCACCCGTACTTCCCGGCCCCTAAGACAATAAGCTGCGGCATTTGCTCTTGAAACCATCATATCCCGCGGCACATGTATACGAGCCGGCGGTGGGGACCCCCGCAGCGCCGAGTCTGAGCGCAATAACGCTAAACGGGGGCCCTGCCAGGGAAGTTGCCCGCGTCTTGGTACTTGGCAGAGCCGGGATTCCGCCCCCCATTTCATGTCGGGCATTCTCCGAGACAGCGCCCATGCAAAGAATCGATCAAATCGCCCGTCTTGTCGGGATTTGGGGTATGTACACTTCGCAGGAATTGGTGATCTGCGAAGGCCCAGAGTGTATCAACTGAAGCATATGGTGATCGACAGATGATATTATTGCGTAGAGCTGTTGTAGGAGCGGCCTCATGGACGAGGGTCGTCAGAATACAGAGTAGATCTTATGGAGACTTAGGGGCTGCACACAGGCTGTGGGGGAAATTAGCAATACGGACGCCACGGATACAACCGCTCTCCGTCAGACATGGCGCCGATGAGGGCCCCTCTCAGACAATTCGACGCCGAAGCTATACTCTTCACAGGAAGCTCTTCTTGGCAGACATCCTCCAGCGGAACTTTGACGGCATAGGTGCTGGAGTGACAGGGGAGATTGTCTAGAAATTACGTGGAGTCAACGGCACCACTAGCTACGCATGTAAGCTCACAACGAAGTTCCAGATATCCATGACATATATATTTAATATTCTTATCCTCCCCATTCCACATTTCGCTATGTTCACCTCTTCTTGTTCTTTCCGCTGGGGCGAGCGTTCTTCTCCTTCTTCCGCTGCTCCAACTGTCTCTGCTTCCTGATATCCTCCGTGCTCTTGATCTCCCCCTTGCCACCTCCATCTCTGAACCTCCCAACACGCTTCTCCTTGGCCTCATCCACCCTCTTCCTCCTGACATGGTAATCATCACGGTATTTATCTGCCTCCTTCGGCGCCCTCTCTTGCTTATGCTTGTATCTCGTACCCATGCCTCTTCCAACTCCAGCACCCAGCGTACCAGCCCGCTCAGCCTCTCCAGTTCTCGGCAGTCGCTCAACCTTGTGAGCCTTGCGCCATCTGTCGAATCTTCCTGACTGGAATGACGCCGCGATCTTCTGTCCCGACTCTCCGCGGATCATCTTTGCGCCCTTGGATCCATCCTCGTCGTTGGCGCGCGCAACGTACTTGCTATTCTTTTTGTCCCATCTCATTCCCTTTGCCTGGCTGGGCTCTGCGAAGCTCTTCGCACCATCGTCGTTCGTGAGGTCCATCGTCACATTACGTGCTGCCTCCACGAAATTCGAGTTCTGGCTAGCGGTGTTGTAGGAGCCTGAGTGGACACCGTAACCGCGTTCCTCAGCTGCGTTCAGGTTCTTGGGCGTGTAGGACATGAAGTTCTCCGAGTCCTTGTAGGAAAGGGTACGGCCCTTGCCCTTCTGCGAGGCCTTGGAGAAGGTCACCTCTAGCTCATCCTCCGATGCCTCTGCCATGTCGACGTCGTTGCCGCCGGAGATGGTGACTTCCATGTCCGAATCATCGTCATCCTCAGCTGCCGGAGCCGTAGAAATACCCTGGAACGTGTCATCATCGTCGGTGAGCTCTGCAGCCTCGGCCTTGGCGTCATCGATGGCCTTCTGGCGGCGAGGAATAATTTTCTGTCTTCGTGCGCGCATAACCTCTGCGGCTTCACCGTGACCTGCCTTGCCCTTGTAGCCAACTTCGAAGACGGTTTCAGTGGGGCGGAAACCGGCGATGCGGGCCAACATGTCGATGCGTGCTTGTTCAGTGCTGTTCGTCTCGGTGTTGAACAGCGGGTGGAGCTGTGTCCATTGCGCGGATGCAACCGACTCCTTTGCTCGCTTCGCACTCTCACTCGAAGCGGAGTTACGCGTCTTGAGATATAGACGCTCACCCTTAACCGAGACACCGCGGAGGGCAGCAAGGTCATCGTCGTCGCTGAGAAGCTTGTTAATCCATTCTTGGTTGGTTTCAAGCTTGTCGCGTACTACTGATCCGACAACGACGTCCTCAGCGTAGTTTGGAGAGTCTCCACTCTCACGTCCGAGGAGTAAGCGCCGTCCAAGGAAAAGCTGCAAATCCAGTAAATAGGGTGCGTCCGTCTCCTTAACGAGACTGTAACTCCAACCGCGCTGTCCAGCTCTGGCAGTTCTACCAACACGATGGACGAAAATTTTAGGTTGTGGAGGGAAGTCGTAGTTGACAACATTTGCCAGCACAGGAATATCGATACCTCTGGCAGCGACATCCGTGACGACCAAGATGTTGGTCATGCCAGTTCTAAAATCCTCAACTTGCATCTTTCTAGCCGTTTGATCCAAAGAACCATAAGCGTGAGACACAGCGAAACCAGATAGCCGTAGCATGGATGCAAGGTAATCAACGTGATGCTTCGTTGCAGCGAATACAATCGTAGAGTGTTCCGTTGGCTTATGCTTTGGGCCTCGTCCATCATCGCCGCGCTTCCTTTTCTTGCTTGCCTCTGCTGCCGCAACTGCAGCTGGTGGTGGCCCAGTCGGCATCTTAATCAGATCATGAAGAATGTGGAGGAGCGCACCCTCCTTCTCTTCGCTCTTGATAGTGAAGAAGGCACTCTGGAGATCTGGTGAGATCTTACTCTCGGCGTCTAAACGCACGAGAGAAGGCTCTTCCAAACCAGCTCTTGCAAATTCCACCAGCGATTTAGGTAGAGTAGCAGAGAAAAGCAGCGTCTGCCTTGATGACGGCAGCGCGTACAGAATCTCCGTAAGCTGAGCGGCGAAACCCATCTCGAAAAGACGATCAGCCTCATCAAAGACGACATACTTCATAGACGATAGATCCAGTCCCATTTCGACCTTAAGATGTAGGAATCGACCGGGTGTAGCAATGACAATATCCGGGTTGGATGCCATAAATCCAAACTGCTCCTCGAGACTATCTCCACCGACCAACAACACACACTTCAAGTCTGTGCCACGGCCAAATTGTTTGACAACCTGCAGAGTCTGTAGTGCCAACTCACGAGACGGAGATAGAATCAGCGCTCTCGCTCCAACCTTCGCGCTATGGGCCTTTAGTTTTTCGATCATGGGGATGACGAATGCTGCCGTCTTTCCGGAACCAGTCCTTGCCATACCGACAACATCCTGGCTGTCGAGAATAAGAGGTATGGCCTTGCGCTGAATGGGTGTAGGCACAGAGAATCCTTTCCGCCCAATGGCCTTGAGCAGATGCGAATTGAGTCCCATGGCCTGGAAGCCACCGCCCTTCTTAACACTCTTGCCTTTAACATTCGAAGACTTTCGGTTCGAAGCTGCTAGCTCAGCAGCAATAAATGCTTCGTCACCTTCTCCATCGCTCTCCAGCGCCATATCGAGGACGCCCGTGGGTATCTCGGTTTTTTCTCCAGCAACACCGAAGTTATCGTCATCGGACTCGACGTCCTCATTGAAGAGGGATTTCGTAATATCGAACTCATTTTCCGACATTGCAGGCGATGCCGCCCGGCGATTATTTCTGGGAACCATTCTCCTTTGCGTATTTGGTTGCGGAGTGGTGGAGGGCTTATCGAAGCTTCAGATTCTCAGAGGGAACTTTTGACATGGCGACCCACCAAATTAATTTCTCACCGCCCCCGGCAGAACCTTGTGCTAGCGCCAAATCCCATCGAAAAGATTATTCGAGGCTGTACTGAAAACCGCAACATAGCATCCGGCTTTGCGAAAGTAAAGATGGCGCCTCCAAATGCTCGTAAAAATGCTGGCAAATTTGCGAAGCCAAAAAGCGATGCTCGTTCGCTAAAGAGGAAGAGGATCGTGGATGATCACGAGCGATTGGAGAAGGAGATTAAAGAGCTGGTACATTCCCATCTGTCGTACTGGAAGGCAGGAACAATGCTAATCGCACTCTACAGGATCCCAAAGTCGCAGACATTAAGGACTTTCAACACCTTCCTTTATCGGAGCCTACCTCCAAAGGCCTCGATGCTTCTCATTTCAAAACCTTGACCGATATTCAATCGAAAGCGATACCACTCGCCCTTAAAGGCAAAGACATACTAGGCGCCGCGAAGACAGGAAGTGGTAAAACTCTCGCTTTCCTCGTCCCTGTTCTTGAGAACCTATATCGCCAAAAATGGACCGAGTTGGATGGGCTAGGGGCCCTAATTATCTCGCCGACGCGAGAGCTGGCAATCCAGATCTTCGAAGTGCTACGGAAAATTGGGAGGTACCACTCGTTCTCGGCCGGCTTGGTTATTGGTGGCAGGAGTTTACAGGAGGAGCGTGAAAGACTGGGCAGGATGAACATCTTGGTCTGCACACCTGGTCGAATGCTGCAGCACATGGACCAAACGGCCGCGTTTGAGGTCGACAATTTGCAAATGCTGGTACTAGACGAGGCAGACAGAATCTTGGACATGGGTTTCCAAACCTCTGTGGATGCTATCCTAGACCATCTCCCCAAGGACAGGCAGACGATGCTGTTCAGTGCAACGCAGACGAAGAAGGTCTCTGATTTGGCAAGACTGAGCTTGAAGGAGCCGGAGTATGTGGCAGTGCATGAGGCTGCTACAAGTGCCACGCCTACGACATTACAACAGCACTACATAGTTGTGCCTCTGGCAGAGAAGCTGAACACCCTGTACAGTTTCATCAGGGCCAACTTGAAAGCAAAGATAGTTGTTTTCATGTCTTCTGGAAAGCAAGTACGATTTGTCTACGAGAGTTTCAGACACATTCAACCCGGTATTCCGCTACTCCATCTTCACGGACGACAGAAACAAACGGCAAGGCTAGATATCACGTCCAAGTTCTCGTCTTCTCAAAATTCCTGCTTGTTTGCAACGGATGTTGTAGCTCGTGGTCTTGATTTCCCGGCCGTCGACTGGGTTATCCAAATGGATTGCCCTGAAGATGCCGACACATATATCCACCGTGTTGGCCGGACAGCCAGATACGAAAGAGCAGGCAGAGGTGTCATGTTTTTGGATCCAACCGAAGAGGAAGGCATGCTTGCGCGGTTAAAGCACAAGAAGGTTCCGATCGAGAAGATCAAAGTACGCACCAATAAACAGCAGAGCGTTCAGAAGCAGCTACAGGTTATGTGCTTCCAAGATCCAGAGCTCAAGTACCTCGGGCAGAAGGCGTTTGTCAGTTACACCCGATCGGTATACCTACAGAAGGATAAGGAGATATTTAAAATCGACGAAATTGACCTCGAGGGTTTTGCCTCTAGCATGGGTCTACCGGGTGCACCTAAAATCAAGTTCCAGAAGGGCAATGACGCGAAGAAGCTGAAGAATGCGCCTAGAGCTACTCTGGAATCAAGCGACGAGGAGAGTGGTTCTGAGGCTGGTGGTAAGAAGGGTAAGAAGGAGGTGCGAACCAAGTACGACAGAATGTTCGAGATGCAGAACCAGAATGTTCTTTCGGGCCACTACACGAAGATGATCGCAGAGGATGAGGAGAGTGAGGGCGGTGACGCGAATGCTGGCTCTGATGAGGAGGGCGACTTTATGTCCGTCAAGAGGCTCATCCCAGTCGACAGCGAATTGCCCGAGGACATGGAGGAAGTTGCATCTGCCGGACCTCAGCCGCTGGTTGTCAAGGGTGCAGGCGATATGGAGCTTGTCATTGACTCGAAGAGACGCGAGAAGATGCTCAAGTCCAAGAAGAAGATGTTGAAGCTGAAGGGCCATGGTACTAAGACCGTGTATGACTCTGATGGCAACGCTCATGACATTTACGAGCTTGAGGATGAAGATGACTTCAAGGCTAGAGGAACTGCTGAGGCACAGCGCGCCAAGTTTGTTGAGGAGGAGGCATCGAAGGTCAAGCAGGCAGATGTGGAAGATAAGCAGCTGGCCAAGGACAAGAGGAGGGAGAAGAAGGATAAGAGGAAGGCAAGAGAGAGGGGTGATATGGATGAAGACGATGAAGCGCCAGCACTACATGATGCAGACAGCGACGCAGAAGATCCACTGGAGTTCCTCAAGTCATTGCCAATGGATGGCGAAAGTGAGGAAGAGGATGAGCGACCACAGAAGAGAGCCAAGAAGTGGTTTGAGAATGACTCGGAGGATGAGTCCAAGGCGGCTGCCACGAAGAAATCTCGTCGCCACATTATTGAGGCAGCAGACGAGCCAGAGACACTCGAGGATCTCGAAGCTCTCGCGTCCGGATTACTGGGATAGCCTTTATTGTAGAGTTTATAAAGTAGTTAAGAGCCTCAAAATTATTATACCCCATTTCACAACCCAGTCCACTTTTTCGTTCCCACTTACTCGTGTCACCCGAATGTCCGAAGAGGGGCTAGACGGGCAATTTAAAGGCATACAAGTTACCTCTTCAGTTCTATTTGTTGGTAGCTGGCTTAGTGATTGTAGCCCTAGAGTGATTGAACCCCTTTACTTGAATCATAGTTGGTGTAACGCTGTTGTCATCTGTAGCCACCCTTCAAAAATTTGGGCGACATGAGAACTCAGCACTACCCCTCACTCTGTACCTCGCTTACCCCTACAAGGCCGACACGCCGACACCCACCGACCGACGCTAGTACCCCGCCACATGCACCCCCGCCCATGAATAATAACCCGCCTCGGACCTCGATTCACTCGCTTTCCAGCCCCATCCACCGCTCCCCTACGAATTGACAACACCTCACATGGACAGCACCACCCTCCGCTGACCTTCCGCGATGCCATCGAGCGCTCCCGCCGTCGCCGCAGTGACCCACGACGACGCGCCCAAGCTGGCCAACGGCAATGCGGACGCCAGCATCCGGCCGGTGTGCGCGCGCCTTGCGGCGAGACTAGATGCTTTCTTGGCTTCTGAGCCTGAGTCGGAGATGCTGCGTCGGGTGCAGGAGCAGACGAGGACTGCACTGGGGGTGATTACTGCAGCGCTTGAGAAATACACGTAGGCATTCATTCCTTTACTAGTTCTACCCCGCTATCAAGCGCAAAGCAATGGAAGACGGAGATTTGCAGGGTTACCATTGAGCATATCGCTGACGAGAACCCCGTAATACAGACTAGAAGAAATATCTATATCCTATAATGGCGGCAAAGACTGTCTCGTCCTCCTAATCCTCTTCCTCTGCGCCCTCGCAACACACCCCGCCCCGCTCCCCCCCCGCCTACAAAGCGTCTATATCATCTCCCCCCACCCCTTCAAGGAAGTGGATGACTTCGTCGACGAGTCCGAGGCGGATTACACCCTGGCGCTCGCGCGGTACGCGATGCCAATGAAGGCTGCGTTCGCAAAGTACTTGGAGGATGCGCCGGAGGTGAAGGCGATTTTCGTGGGAACAAGGAGGACGGATCCGCATGGGATGCTGTTGACGCACTTTGATCCCACGGATCAGGGGTGGCCTGCGTTTATGCGGGTGCACCCGGTGATTGATTGGCATTATGCCGAGATCTGGGGGGTGAGTTGCTCTTTGTCTCGATTCCTTGGAGAGATGTGGGATCAGGCTAATGATGTGTATAGTTTATTCGGGCGATGGAGGTGCCGTATTGCCAGTTGTATGACCAGGGGTATACGTCGTTGGGGGGGACTACGGATACGCATCCCAATCCGGCATTGAAGGCAGACAAGGGAGATGGGACAAAGGATGAGGGGTTTAGACCTGCGTACGAGTTGGTGGAGGATAAGGCCGAGAGGTTAGGTCGGGAAAGGTGATGGTGGTGGTGGGCTGGGTGACTCATGGGAGGCAGTATAGATTAGCGATGCCGTTTGTATAGATTTTTCGCGCAGCGGTCACAAAACCATAGAAGCACTTTTGGTGCATAGAGCTATGAAAAATTGGGTATATTGCTCAAAGTCGCTGTTCTGTATATCCAGTCATTAATATTTGCCCGCACCATGGTATAGTATCCTGTTCCCTCGCATAGTAAAATTGCCACCCCGCCAAACGCCGTAACCAAAAACCAAATAGCCAATCTAGTAGTACCCATAAGTTTATCTCAATATATCATGAATCTTTCGTAGAATTCGTAACCAGTAATAGGATACACACGGCGACAATACTTGTTGCTACAAGTCCGAACGTCTAGTACCTTGTCAGCGCCATCTTTATAACTCATAGGATGTCCTTGACTCACCGTCTGCGTCTTCCAGCCTGACTGAACCAATGCCACGCGCTTGCTGTATAGCGACATCGTCTTGACGTAATTTCCGAACCCGAGCACAAGGCACAATAGCCCGAGGCACCAGAAGACAATGCCGAGGGGTAAGGCCATGCGTAGTTCAAAGTCGGAGGGTTCGTCTTTGAGGTGGAACGAGAGGATGATGGCAATGGAGACTACAGACATATAGACAGAGAGGCGGAGGTAGGAGAGGAAAGCTGTACGGGTTGATGTTAGCTGTGTATTGGTATAAAAGGTGGGGGGGAAAGGTGCGATGCGGAATAGGTGCAATCTTCGAAGGAAGGTACGAGGGCGAATAAATGAAGTCTCTGCAAGGAAGGCACGACCAAGAACGAAGGCAATTTGCTGAGGAAGGCACGGTAGAGCTTCTGGAGGCCCTGTGGAAGGAAGCCACGACTGAGTACGAAGAAAATCCGAGGAAGGAAGCTGCGATGGTGGAAGTGAAGCTGCACAAAGAAGGAAGGAAGGGAAGCTGCGTACTCCTCTCGTTTGCACAGTGGTCGCGCGCATCACTGCTGTCGTTCTCGAAAATCAATGGAGTCCACCATGGCGCATGAGCAAAAGCTGAGCCCCTACGGTATCTGTATTATACACTATCAGTCTCGAGTTTCGGGAGAATTGGAGGCAAGGAAGCGGTTTGGACGTACGCATCGGCTTTGCAAGTCTTGGAGCGAAACGGGAGATACCATGGTCGATACGCACCAATCCTGTGCGTGTCCTCCGGGTCTGGCACTAATGACATGTCTTAGTCGCGTGGCTGGTGGTGTACATATATATAGTTAGGGATCGGGGCGTTATTCGCTTCAAAGTTTCTTTTTCTTCCTGTCGTCGCCGGAGTGGCTAAAGAAGGGACGAGCTTTTGATCGTCGGTAACTTTGGTGAGACCAAGGGCGGCACGGTGGTTTCTTTCTCCGAGCGGGGTCGTTGGATTGTGGATAGTGGGATGAAGTGATGGGGCGATTGAGTGATAGCGCCACAGTAGTATGTGATTGTAGTATGGCGTACGGAGCACGGCGGAGCACGGAGTAGAAATCTAGTGAATTTCTGGCCGCCTTCGGCATCGGCTCGCGCTTCCCCATTGGAGATTACCCCACAGCTAAGACCATGACTTACCACATAAAAAAACAAGGGTCTCTCATGAAGGGCGAAGGATTTGGTGGGGTGCAAATTGTCTTAGATTAGTCGCTATCATCGGCGTGCAACGGTGACTATTGCCACCTACGCTTTTTTCTTTCAACCTTCTCCCTTCCGTGTCTCGTTGCTAAATATTTGCGGAACAACGGTGAATAGTTGTGTTTGCTTTGTATTATTTGATAATTCCTAAGTGCTCAATTCAAATATCCTATTTGGCTGCGCTATATACCTCGGGATCTTGTCGTACAGATCTTTACAAGCTTCCCCACCAAGTTGTGAGGGGGAAATAACGGCTGGAGTCATATATATCAGCATCAACAGCTGCATTAAGCTCTTTTTAACCTTTGTTTATATCATCATCTAGATATAAACACACAACGAAGCCAATCTGGCAATGAGGTAGGTGTCTTGCTATATATGGCCGAGTGCGGGCTAGACATGTCATGTACTAATCATGACGACAGTAAAAACACGGGCAGCTCATCACAGCCCATTGCTGGCTCATCAAGCCAACGTAGCGGTTCCGCTGGCCGCTCGCCTTTTAGCAGTTCGTTTCGCTCGGGCTCACCACTCGCACAAGAGTCAATCGCTCGGGATATCGCAGCCAGCTTTGGTGATGATGATGCCGCAACCATAGACTCGTGCGCGGATGGTGAGGAGTCCGATTATGAGTCGGAAGCTTCCACTCTTCGCCCAACCCACCATATGTCAGGCTCTTATAGGCGGCCTAGCTTCGTTGCGTTTGGTGGTGGAAGCAGGCCAGCTATAGCACCACAACACCCCGAAATCGATCATCTAAGCAAGAGAGAAATTGAACAGGCAAGGAGGGAGGAAGAGAGCCTGCTGCGGGACAATCATCTCGCCCCCCCAAAACACCCACGGCCTACAGATGAAGCATTGCCGTCAAGGATATATCGTAGCATATTTAGTACGAAAGTGCCCATTGCCAGAGGTGACGAGGAAGCACCTACAGACTTCCCAGCGCAACCAACTGAAACTTCCCCTTTGCTCACAATTGGCCCACCTGAATCGGCTAGGGATATCCTTGAAAGGTCGAACAGGTTATGGGAGGATGCAGTTCGCGAAGGAAAGATCGAGACGACGTGGCAGCGAGAAGCAAAGACGCTGGCGCAATATTCGGCCCCTCTGATTATTACATTCCTCTTGCAGTACTCGTTAACGGTCGCGAGTATCTTCACCGTTGGGCACATCGGGAAGATCGAGTTGGGAGCTGGTAAGATATTGGTATCGAAACTTCTGTGCAAACTGCTGACTCGCTGGCAGTGTCTCTGGCTTCCATGTCAGCAAATATCACCGGTTATGCCGTTTTTCAGGGACTGGCAACCAGTTTGGACACTCTATGCGCCCAGGCATATGGTTCTGGGCGCAAGCACCTCGTTGGTCTTCAGTGCCAACGAATGATCCTGTTTCTATGGTCACTGTCCATTCCAGTTGGACTTTTATGGCTTTTTTCAAACCGAATTCTTGAAGCCATAGTTCCCGAGAAGGAATCAGCAGACCTGGCTGGACTATACCTTCGCGTCCTAGTTTTTGGGCTTCCAGGCTATGCGCTCTTCGAGAGCGGTAAGCGTTTCCTCCAGGCCCAGGGTCTTTTCAGCGCGACTACGTACGTTCTCCTCGTCGCAGCGCCAATGAACGCTTTCATGAATTGGCTCTTCGTCTGGCGCTTCGACTGGGGCTACATTGGCGCTCCTATCGCTGTCGTCATAACCCATAATTTACTACCCCTGCTTCTCTTCCTCTACGTCTACTTCATCGATGGCCATCAATGCTGGAACGGCTTCAGCCACCGCGCCCTTAGTAACTGGGGCCCGATGATAAAGCTCGCCATTCCGGGTCTAGTCATGGTCGAAGCCGAATTCCTCGCCTTCGAGACCCTCGTCCTAGCATCCAGCTACTTCGGCACCACACATCTCGCCGCGCAATCCGTCCTGGGAACCGTAAGCGCGATCACATTCCAGATCCCATTCCCCCTATCTATCGCCGCCTCAACTCGTGTCGCGAACCTCATTGGCGCGACCCTCTCGAGCGCCGCACGCACCTCGGCCAAGGTCGCCGTCTACGGCGCCGTTCTCGTCGGCCTCTTCAACTTCACCATGCTCTGGACCCTACGCCACCACATCCCCCAGCTCTTCACCAACGACCCGGAGGTCATCGAGCTCGTCGCACGCGTCCTCCCCATCTGCGCGGCGTTCCAACTTTTCGATGCGCTCGCGGCGCTGGGCAATGGGGTCCTGCGTGGCCTGGGGAGACAGGAGATAGGCGGATATATCAACCTATTCTGTTACTATGTTATCGCGCTCCCGATCTCGTTCTGGACCGGGTTTGGCCTCGATTGGAAGCTTGAGGGGCTTTGGAGTGGTGTCGCGATTGGGTTGGGGCTGGTGGCGACGAGTGAGGGGTTCTTCCTCGTTAGGACGGACTGGGATCGGGCGGTGGAGGATGCGGCGCATAGGAATGAGCATGCATGAGAGATGGGCTGAAATGGGTGAAAAAAAGGGAAAAAAAGCAAAGGGGGCATTTGATTGGGGTGATACCGAGAGAGTTAATGTCGGCGTTCGTGCTCGTAGCGAATAATACATGGGCTGTGCTCGTACTGTACAGGAGCACGAGAAAAATATGTGACGGCTACCTTATTAAGAACTCAACCCTGCAACGTGTTATGTGGTTGAATTAAAAAAAGGCATGGTTCACCATTAAATACTCGTGCCCCTCAAAGGTCTGAAGAGTCGCTATAGGTGACAATCCTGCTCTTTCCTGAGTGAGTTAGACCGGCACTTGGGCGATGGGGCGGATTCCGGGGCCACCGAAGCAACTGAACGAGCAATTTTTAAAGTTGGACCCTTGATTGCGTTTCCCATGGATGGGGGATCTCCAGAAGGATTGGGTGGAGAACGCTAAGCCCCGCGCCACGTCGGTCCTGTCTGGGTTAGCGTGATTGGAGCTCAATTCCCTGCTTATTTTTGGAAACCGAGCGGCACATTTAGCCAAATGGGGAATAGCATCATCTATCAACAACTTGATATTTGTTCCATCATTTCCGGATTCCATCTTTAAAGCTGACAATGCAACTATTCCGCCTCACCGTCAACTTACAGCTCTGGGGCTCGGCGTAAATCATTCCTCATTTGAGAAACTTACGACGGTACTGCGTGCTGGCAACAGCGGCACGTTGAACCCGCCTGGGTTATTATACGTCATGTTGCGATATTAGGACCCTGTGGATTTATGATCGGCGATGAGAATCCAAACATATATAGCAGACAACATGTCGCCCTTCAAAGTTTCAGGACCGGTACACATTCAAAACAGCAAGCTTGTATTAGTTCTTTTCTCTGAAGCCTTGGAAAATCAAGATGCGTTTTCAACTTTACAGCTTGCTTCTCATTCCGATAAGTTCGAGGTCAGCACTCGCGGACTTGCTAGTACCTAGTTACGAAGCGCCCGTGGATGTGGCCAGCAACAAAAGTCTTGTCGCTGCAGCATGGCGGAACGCTACAGCAACACTCCAGACATACCTCAGTGATAGCAACGAAGGCGCGGCCTCGAGTGCAGTAGCTGCAATAAAAAATGTCACCTTCTCAGTCGGTTTGTTCTCGGTGGAGGATCCTGCTGCCAGCAAGTTGCAGTTCCACTACACCTCTCCCGAGATTGCGAACGCACCCAACGGTACAAACAAAGTAGATGGAGATACCATCTACCGCATGGCCAGCGTTACGAAGGCCTTCACTGTCCTTGCGGGCTTACTGGAACTAAACAGCACTCACTGGGACCGTCCTATCACCGACTTTGTTCCTACACTTGCCAATTATACTCGACAATCGCCCGGAGAAGACGATCCTACGCATATCACTGAGTGGGATAAAGTCACTCTCAGAGCTCTTGCGGCCCAGATTGCCGGGGTTCCTCGTGACCCATTCCTAGTTGGAGAAATCATAGACCCTGCAAAGATAGCAGAGTTAGGCCTACCAACTCTAGATCCAGAGGACCCACTGAGCCTCCCGCCATGCGCACTTCCCGAGAACTATAATAGCACTACTAGTGCCTGTAACGAAATCCCATCCATCGAGAGCATCCAAAACCGACCCCCAACTCTTCTTCCCTGGACAAGCCCAGCATACGCAAACACGGGCTTCGTGCTACTCGGAGTCGCCATCGCAAATATCACCGGCAAACCCCTAGCCGATGTGTACCGCGAGAGCATCTTCGAGCCCCTCGGAATGGAATCATCCAAAGCCTCCACGCCTCCCAAATCCGAATGGCACCGCTCAGTCATCCCAGATCTCGCAGCCTTCGACATTGATGCTGGCATTCTAATCTCGTCCGGTGGCCTCCTCTCCACCACCAACGACATGGCCAAGTTCGGCATTGGGATCCTCAACTCCACTCTCCTCCCCGATGACGAGACGCGCGAGTGGCTCAAGCCCGTCTCGCACACCGCGCATTTCGAGTACTCCATCGGCCGTCCGTGGGAGATCTTGCGCTACACGCACGCATCGGGTGTCATCACGGATATTTATACCAAGCTGGGTGACTCGGGCGCATATAGCGGTTTTATTGTCCTCTTGCCAGATTATAACGCGGGGTTCTCAATTCTGTCCGGCAGTACGTCGTTGTACCGGTTCAGTGCTGTGACACAGGTTGCGGAAGTCATCACTAACTCTATCGTACCCGCTTTGGCTGCCCAGGCTGCTAAAGAGGCGGAGAAGAAGTTCGCGGGCGTGTACAATTCCACCGTAGCGTTGAACTCCTCACTTGCCTTGTCCGTCAACCAAACTGCAGGCGCTGCGCCTGGCTTGCTGATATCGTCTTGGATCAGCAACGGCACTGACCTCCTTGCGCAGCTGCCTGCAAGTCTTGGGCCGGGCCCATATCGGCTCCAGCCGTCCATTTCAGACTCCGAGTCGGGAACTGAGGCGTTCAGATTGGTCGCGGGTCTTGATGCGCCAATCCCACCAAACACAGAGGCACCCAAGGGGCTGTTCACATCGATGAGCTATCTTGCTGCGGACTGGATTCTCCTCGATAGTCCTACATATGGTGGCATTGGGATATCGCTTTTTGTATTCAAGATCGGGTCAGATGGGAATGTTGAAGAAGTCAGACCAGAGGCGTTTAGAGTTAGCTTGAAACGAACGTGTTGAGGCTGTGGATGTAATTGAGGGTTGGTCTTTGGGAATGCTTCGTATCAGTTTAGAATGGTTGAATTTTTAGAATGTAATTTATATAAGGAAAATATAAGGAAAACTCCTTTGTGTTTCCCAATCACATGAGGCACTGTTATCTCACTTGTGGTTTCTAGTTCTCTTTCTGAATTTTTCTTCTATCGATTTCTCTCCACCATTGTATTTGAACTAGACATCTAGAAGTAGGTTAAAAGGGTTAGCATCTTAACATCAAATCCAAAGGAAGGACGCTATTACACCTCATCACAATGGAAGAGGCGTGGTCCAAAACAGGCCAAATGTGTGTTTCGGAGTTAATAACTTCTCCACGTCAAAACTTTTTCCTTCATACGCAGCTCTAATAGATCCCGCTTTGAATGACACAGGGGTATCTGGATCACGGAGGGCAAATCTATGACGGACATGACTTGCGTATCTCGGATCTAATAAACTGCGACCCTCCCCCAAGTCCAGCCAGCGAGCTAGTATCAATGCTACGCCATTTTTGAGAAAATCCTTGACATCAATTTGGAACTCGGTGGGGCAGATCTTGCACTGGAACAAGCCCGAACAAGTCGGGAATCTGGAATTAAGCCGCAAATTATCCCAGTGGCGTATTCGACAGGCTAGTTTTGTTTTCAGCTTTGACCAACTGGGGCTGTTCAATTCCCAATGCGGGCAAACATCCGTATGTATAACATCAGGTAAGATAAGTTTATATCCAACTGGGAATAGAAGCCAATCCTGACAGCGTAATATAAAATGGCCATTTATAATCCGGGGGTTAGACGTCCATTGGTGGTTATATCCGCGTGCAAGTGGTGATCTAAATCTGATTAACAAGGAAAGTTGCTTGCTACAGTCAAGGCGATGACGGTGAAGCTTCATAGCTAACTGAAATGTGACAGAGCTGAATCCTTTTAGGGTATAGTCCCCCACAAATGACGTGACGTCTCTCCCAGCGCAAGGTAGTAGCTCATAACAGGATGATGGTGAGAAATATCGTTCTTTAGCACCGCTATGAAGCAGCTGACAGTCGTAGCACAAAATATGACGCGGTAGATCCCTCTCCAGCAGCTCTAAAAATGCCAGTCGGTCAGGTTTACGGTACGTTGTCGATAGCAGGCCAAGATACCGATTCCCTAATATATACCAAACTGGCCGACAGGTCAGGGTAAACGAAGCGGCGGCTTGGAGGGGCATGGATTCTGCAATGGATATAATAAGCTCTATTGGGAGCACTTTGAGAGGCGAATATTTAAGGCCGTCAGGTAGAGGTCCTGAGCTGATGCGAAAGGGAGAAAGAGCACCAAATAGTGTTGCAAGTTTGTGGACGAGCTCCATATTGATATCATCTGCTATTACCGAGTAGAAAGCATATAGAGCGCTAAGTATGATAATTATAGGTGAACGATGGTAGATACCCGGATATTTGTGTTTTTGGAAAGGGACGATTAGGGGGGTGGGACGGTTCTTACACCTACGCCACTACCAAACTACAGGATATAGTTGTTGGTTAGTTGGCTTCGGAATCATCCGTCAAATGAGGCCACGGCCTATCACGCCACTCCAGGAACAGGTACGATTATGTCCAGGGACCGTGATATCATTCGGCGCTAAACTGGTCAGTCGCTCTATTTCCTGTTCTTAGTGTCTCGTTTTGAATACTCTCCCTTTAGGATTCAATATATCGAGCGCACTCGTATATTCGTGTAGGTATAGAGGGAATGATGATGCGGTTGTCGCGTACATATGAGGCATGTCTTGTCGCCCTGGTAAGGATCATGGTTCGCTTAAATTCCCCCCGTCATTTCAGACAAGGAGAGTTGTGTGAAATACAAGGCTCAACTTCGAAAAGGAGCAGTGTGATGATATCGTCCATTTGAGATTACAAGTGTTATTACTAAAGAAGGGTTAACTGAAAATCGAAGCATGGCGGAAAACAGTTCGTACGATAAAATTACTGCCGATGGTGACACTATCCTTGTCATTGGACCTGACGAAGCTCGATTATGCGTCCAATCCTGCCTCCTCCAAGCCGCTTCGAAGGTTTTCAAAGCAATGTTTGGGCCTCACTATAAGGAAGGACAACGCTCTGGTCTGAATGGTTCAAAGAAGGAGATTCCGTTGCCTGAGGATGACGTGGGTGCCATGACTATCATATGTGCCGTGATTCACTACCGTAACGACATATTACCGGGAGAGTTGTCGTCGAGCGAGGTTCTGCAGATCTCGGTCGTAGCTGATAAATACGACTGCAAAGTTGCTCTTAAGCATGCGACTCATCACTGGCTTGATCATCGGAATGTCGTGAGCTTGAAGGAACAGATGGAGCTCATGACTGCTGCGTATTTACTCGACCAGGCACAAGCCTTTTCAGAAATCACATATGCAATGATGATGGAGCACGCTGGTTCATACCTTCCGTTTGCACAAGACCAGATCGATTTCGGCGTGCCTTGGGAACTTTTTTGTAGGTAATAAAGAATACATGCAGCAGTCTTTTGTTAATACAGATACAAGATTTACTCGAAGCAAAACGCGGCTCAATACATCAGCAGCTGGGCGACATTCTATCAGTAAAGTATCAATACGAAGATTGCCCGTGCGGTTTCAAAAGCAAATCTGCCTACGGTTATCTGGGTATACTTAGTGCGGGGGGGTTTCTCCCGTCTCTATATCTTGATCGCCTTGATGGCGAGACGGCTATAAACCGCATCAAGAGGGCTGAACAAATGGGCCCCCCAAGTGAAGTTGAAGACTGCACAGGATGCGATAATTATCGTTGGCATAGGCCAGCATACTCTCGGGAGTCGATGCTGAAGAACTTGCAGGAATTAAAAGATGGCAAAGGCCTTTGCCTCCACTGTATATCTGGAGGAAGCCGGGTTTATAGTGAGAAGCCATGTAGTATTGAGCATTAGCTACTGAGCGTCTCACCATTCGCCAATATCACCGTTGGCCGTTTCTCTAGTATCATCGTGTAATGTGGTATGGGATTCGGAGTGGTCAACATCTTCTTGATCAAGTTTCTTTTGATAGTGAAGGAAAATGCATCAAAGATGCTCAACCTGTCGAAGAAGCTGAAGAACTCCGTCAGCTCTCGCAATGAAGGCAAGGTTTTACACTCTTCCGTAATATCGTCAGTTGAAATGTTGTAGACTTGATCCTGGGGCTGTTGCATCAATGCTACGACAATGCCGCCCTGACTGCTGGCCCCGCGAGATAGCAAGCAAATTTGATCTCGTTATTTGATATCGCCAATCCGCCGTATCGCGTAGATTGAGAAAGTTGTCGAAGACTTTCGCTGTGATTGGATGGACGAAGGGTTCTAATTACTGGGAGCTTCGCTGAGCTTCATAAGTTTTCGGATGATGTCCCTTGATCTGCGGTCAAACGGTACACCGAGAGCAAACATCTTTCTTTGGTTCACTCTGTGTCACAGGAGAAGTTGATTCAATAAGCTTCATCAAAATAGGAGACGTTTCTTACGATGGGTGGTTGGGCTGCACAGGTGGGACGTTGACAGCCTTGGTTTCCCACTCTGCGGCTATGCAAAACGACGCCTCTATCCTGTCGTTCACCTGAGTCGATATATTGTCAGCCGTGATTCAACCCCCATTCTTACTGATGGCACCGCCGCAGTGCTTTAGAGACCGTAGAGATGTTTCCTAGTCGAAAGGAATTTTGCGGCTCAATTACGTTCCGGCCTCAGGCAGACAGCACCTGTTCTTTTGGTAACAGCGTCCAAAAGCCTCGCTCGAAAGCAACTTCCTTAACGGCGACGCCTCCCCACAATGGCGCCGCATCTTGCAGGGTCGCAAAACGTAACAATTGGCAATATGATTGCTAAATTATATGTATTCTTTTCGAGATTCTAGGAAGTTGAGCTAGTCTTAGAAATCTACCATCGCAATCCAATCTTCCAAACAATATTTGTCCTCGTCCTGCATCATCTCAAACGCATGTGTTTTCTCTACACGATTATTCCAGAATTTCCTTACGGCCGGAGACCACCCTGGAAATTCCGTCTCTCTCAGCTTCCTATATGCCTGCTCGTACCAGCCAATGCCCACGTTATATGGATTGTGTAACAATCGATAACGGACTCCATTGTAATCGATAGTCATAAGATCATAATCTTCATATCGCTCTCGTAGTTTTAACTCGTTCAACCCAAATGTCTCACCGTACACTTGCCTCCGAAGGAAATAAGCACTATTACCCTTAGTGAGATATCCCGACAGCCGATATTCGGGGAGAAAGAATTCCCGTAAGAGAGTATCAAGTCTAATGATATTAATAGGTCGTTCATCTTCGATGGTCGCGGGGTGACGTTGCTCAGGGCGCACACCATACGAGAGAGATATTGGCTGTGGGTAGAGCATCTTTAGAACTAAGTAGAACGTGCGACAAGTAAGCCCAAGGCATACTGGCGAACAGTTATCCCCATCGTTCATGAGTCCTTTCATGAGCATCAAAATAATCTCATGAGGAATATTGACGATGGTAGTTGTGGTGGTTATTGCTAAAGAGTGCCTTATAGATTAGCTGGGTATATTTTGCGACGAAGTGTCCAACATACGCTCAGTCTCCAAAGAGGCGGTACTTCCAAGAGAGCTATCCATCATTTTGATATTAATGACTTGTGCTCATTGGTAGAGGTTGATCTTATCGACCTTGCTGTTGTGGCAGCGACTAAGGTGATCCCACATAGCCTTATCGGGTTGAAAGATCTTTGGAAGCAATGGCCGTGGCAATCTGTGAGATCCTAGCCTGTATGGTCGTTTTTATGAATGATAGCTTATGTTTCTTACGAATGTGTTCGATCACCTCATCGAGACTGTGAAAATCCTTGCTGAAACTTTGATCTTTACAGGCATACAATTGTGGCATAAGAGCCTCTTCAATTACGATGAGGCTAGACAGTCGTAGAATCCGTTTCCTGAGTCCACAGGTGATGTACTGTTCAAGTGAGGTTGAAGCTTATTCAGCCGCGGTGAGCGGGGCTAGCGGTGCAGCTACCACGAAGCGGCAACTAAGGAGCACATTTCCGGTGCTCCGAGTTGGACTGTACCCTCAAGCAGGAGCAAAAAGTGGTCCATATCCGCCAAAATCGACCGTTTTCTCTTTGAGAGATACTCCTCTGTCGCGACAAGCTTTTACAGAACGATAAACATCTACAATTGTCAGCCCTAGTGTCCATACGGAAATCTGCTCTTTTATCGCCGCCGTCATCATCACCGCCGTCATCATCACCGCCGTCATCATCACCGCCGTCATCATCGTTGCCATGTGAATCCTTACATTGCCTCTGACAAGATGGCCATCCTCAAGTTTCCAGTTACGCCACGAGAAGCGCGAATGGAATAGCCGGCTGAAGTGCGAAGATATACTAGAGCAGCATAGTGAGACTACGATAACCTAGTGAAGACCTTAATAGCGACTCAGACGATGATGGCGTGGCAACGACTACGAACACGGCAGTGTGCGTGACGACACGAATGTATAACATAGACATGGCAATAACAAGCATAATAGCGGGCATAACGATGGCGGCAACGGCTACCGTAGGGCATATCAAGCACGGGCACGACAAGCATGGTAGAAAGACACTAAAAAACTAGTCTCCATCACTATTTGCCTATCTATACCTTAATACGACCATTATTATTATTACGCTAATAGGGTAACGAGAAGCAGTCGACAGTCGTAACATAATATATACCTCGGTAGATCTTTTTTGGAGGGTTTTTAAGAAAGTAAGCTGTTCGGTCTCATGACTTTTCTCTCGTAGCTGATCGAGATATTTAGTCCCCAAGCTGAACGATACAAGCCGACAGGTAATGGTAAGCAAGGCTGCTGAATGCAGAGGTATTAGCGTTGCAATATGCGCAATAAGCTCTATGGGAAGTTTCTTGAAAGGTGGGTTTTCTGTGCTCTTAGGTTGAGGTACCAAGCCGCTGGTTCGAATTTCGAAGGTATCGGGTCGGGAGTCCAACTCGTCAGGCCAAGTTTCGTAGCCAACACGAGTGGGAGAGGATAAATACGAGGGCGTTGGAAATCTGCCAAAGGGCGGCATCCTGACGGCAGCTGCACTAGTCGAGCAGACTAAAACAGCGGATGGTAAATGTATAATGCTCGGGATAGCGAGATTCCGTGACAGTAAAGATATAAGAAGGCTTGTGTTTTTGGAGGAGAAGGATGGGATGGAAGGAGCAGTATTTAGACTCGCACTACCGGCCACTCGTCGAATAGCTGTTAGTCGGTTTTAGAGTCATCCTTTTGAATGAGACCACTCTGTCATGCCACTCTAGGAACAGGGACGCTTCTATCCAGGAACCGTGATAGTATTCGGCGCTACTCTGGCTAACTAGACTAAAGCTAAACTAACATAGTTCGGTGAGTAGCTCCACTCGCTCAATGCACTATTGGAGGATATGTTCCGCTTGGCTGACGCGGAAGGTGCAACTGAGAACCAGAAGCGTGGAGCTGTGGAAGGAGCGAGTAGCTCCTTCCATTTTGCTAGGGATTTACCTACAGTTCCTCCCAGAATATGTGTATACCGCGCTTGCGTCTCTAGTACTTCAGCTAAATCTACAGATCAAGGGCCGGACATTTATAGTTAGATTTAGTTAGCTTACCTTTTGACATATAACCATCAAGGCGCTAACAGTATGGCACCATGATTAAGCTCCAGGAGCTAATTTTAACAATCAGAAGATCCGAACCAGCTGGCGTGTGTTGGTTCGATCTCAAGTTCAAACCAAATCATCCTATTCTGCTTCCTTGATTAAAAGATGTAAATTACGGTGATAGTCATAAAATAGCATCAGAGTTTATCATTGGTATAAACCTTTATCTTCCTATTTGGGAGCTATAATACCCTCAGTACTTATTGTGAGCCCAGCCCGAAAATCCTCGCAGTCAGTAACCATGCTCTAAAACCCCCAGAAACAAGCCCTCAAGGTGTCCCGCCCCCACCATCTACCCCTCAATCCCATCCCCTTCCCCATCCCCCTCCGCACCCGCCACATCCTCGTCCTCACAGCAAGGAGCCAACCTCTCATTCTCCCTCGGTGCCTTCCAATTCAACATGCGTTCATTCTCCACAAACGTGTAGAAGCTCGCATAAATGACAGTAACATTGTCCAAATACTTCATCCCCAAATCCAGCTCCCTCACCACGCCCACAAACTTCATTCCCACAAAGCAGCGCTCCAGGATGTCCTCATCCACCCAGAACGTCTCATCGGTGTGCACCGGCAAATTCTCCGCCAGCTCCTGTTCCTCTTCAGTAGTGAGGTCAAGAGTGGGCTGGTATGGGTGCGTCCATGGCTTGCAGGCGAGAAGGCCAAGGGGTTTAAACGTGCCCATGCGGCCATCTCCGGCTTTGATACCCGCAAAGTTGTTCCGGACCCTCTCATTCGGGAGGGTAATACTCGCGACTTCGAAGCCACGGAGCTCCTCGGCGACAACTGCCGGGGCTTGGTACTCCTCTAGACTCGTCATGGCAACGGCGGCGAATTGCTCGGCTGTCCCCATCAGCGCCATTGCCGCGCGGAAGGTGCGGTGCGCGTGGTCGATCGACATGTATTGGTTCGGGTCTGCGTCATCGGGAAGGTCGGGAAGAAAGGCCGGATCGACGTAGAGGAGTCTGGAGTAGCCGTGGCAAATGATGGAGAGGGCCTTGTTGAAGTTACCCGGGAAGGAGGCGCCGATATCGTGGATGGCTGGGAGCTCGATCTTGGCGAGGTCACAGATCTTTTGGGCGGCGATGATGGGTTTGGTGTACTCGGGGCAGACGCCGTGCATGAGGACATAGTTGAGGAAGTTCTTGACGACGTTGCAGTAGTTGTTTACGAGGGCTTGGTTGTGGATGCCGAAGTTGTATGGGGCCCTGGAGGATCTGAGGGGGTTAGTGCTGGGTGGGCGCAAGCGTTTGGGGTGGTGAACTCACAAGAAGGCTTTGGTGATGCCCTCGAAATCTACCACCCAGTTCTGCGGCGCACATGGATCATAGAATTTACTGCCTGCCTCGTCGCCTCCAAACATGACATCCGTAGCGTTGATGTCAGCAATCGTGGGGCCATCAAAATCTTCCAGTGTCTCATTGTCCACTCCTCCAGTGAATGCCTTGATCGTTGTGTCAATGCCACCGAGAGCCAAGTATTTGTTGAAGATGTTGGCGCGCTCTTCATCGAGCTTGCGTCTGGCACGGTAGCGTTGGATGCACGTCTCGATCCGCTCTGCAAATGGGCGAGCACTTTACAGTCAGATAGCCGTTTGCAAGGGGGGCGATGTGTAACTTACAAGTGGTATAACTGCTCCACTTCCTCTTTATGATCCTCCGGCGTGATTGGAGGGTCGGCATAGAACTCTTCGAAACCAGTAGGGTTTGGCTTCTTCTTCTTTCCGCTGCTCTTCTTCTTCTTCTTTTTCGCCCCTGCTACCGCTGGAGTGCCATCATTGGGGACAGCCCCCTGGGTTTCGGTGGGCGTTACAGCCTCGCCATTCTCACCCTCCGTTCCCTCTCCAATGCTTGGTCTCTTTTCGGCCATTTCGTCAAGTCCACGATTATCTTCACCATTGTCGGCAACAGTAACTGTAGGTTCCCCAGTCAATTCTAGGCGCTCTTCAATCTCAGTCTTGACATCTGTAACTGTGAGTTTTGTCGCGGCTTGGTCTTGGGCAACAGCTTCACCTAGAGCTGGGACTTCAGATAGGGGTGGGCCACTTGGTGACATCGAGGCTGGTCGGAGCGCCGTCAGTTCCTCAGGGGTGTATCGGGGACCATGGTCACTCGCAGGCATGACGTTGGTCTCAGGCTCTGTTGTCGGGGCCCTGTCTGGAATCATCGCGGCAGGTTCCTCTGCGTGTGGAGTCATGTTGGTTGTGGTGGCAGTGCAACTGGGATCGGAGCCGTGTTAGTATGTCAAATGGCCGCGATTGTGCGATTGTGCGGAAATAGAGACTGTAAACACAGCCTGTACCAAAGGATAAGCAACTAACCTTTTTGACGTGTTGCAAGAATGGGGGAGGTTTGGAAATTGTGGATGTTTGTAGGGTGGAAAGGAAGGTTGTTTGTCTGTCAACGACGACCGCCAACAAACAACCTTTGGAAGGGTGACAGACAGAACAGGTCTCAAAATCAAGCACGGAAATGTGGAAGTTTGTAAATTTCTAATTCTCAGTTGGTGCCTCAAAGTTCATGTGACGAATTCAGTTACGGGTCAAAATGCAGTTGAAGTGAGGACGAGGCAGGCCACTGGGCTGATTGGATAGAGATTCTAGTAAATATTTGGCTTTTGCTTTATTGACGCCTTCAACACACAGAAGGGCGCAGTGCACGCCGCAACACGGCACGGCTTCACGGGGTTATAGAGGAGAAGTGTGAGTTGAAGGCTGAGTGAGATTGAAATGAGAGTGAGAGATATGAATGATGGACCAACTTGGCCGCGACCTACGAAACGCCCAACCAACCAACAGTTATAAAGGGCTTCGGCGTCAAAAATGTTGGACATGTCAGACGCGTGATTTATTCCCCAAAACTGATACCCCTACCTTCGTGTTGAGAATCATTTGCTGTGTTTGTTTTTGTTGTTGTTGTTGGTGTTTGAGGGACGGGAGAGAAGAGAAGGAGGTAAGAGACGGCACCGGGCTGTGCCACCACCAGAGTACCTGGGCTTGCTTCCCAGCCTCGTCATGCTCACCGCGTCCAGCATATCGGGAATAAATATATGCACTTCGCAAGCACTCATGCGGAGTTCGTGATGTTATACGCAATCCTATACGTGGTCACACCGAGCTGTCCCGCATAGAGCGGCAGTAATGAGGTTGTTGTGGCGGAGGCGGAGGCGCGGGTCGGGCGCGGCCGTTGTGGCGGGTTGCGGATGGATCATGGATTCAGCGAATTAAGCCCTCAAATTTAATTAATTTAATGCATTTAATTGCTTCATCCAGCAAAATCCCAGCGCTTATCCCCCCACTACAACCACATCACAGGGAGTGCTCGGACAACTCAGACGCACCAGATTAGGTTATTGCCACGACTGACCGCCTGGCAGACCGCAAGTACCGTCCACCCCACCTACTCAGCCTCGCGCAACTTCGACGCTTTCTCCCTCAACCAACGCATCGCGCGCATAGCGTACAGTACATAGACTTCCTATCATCATTGCTTCTTAAATACGGGCCCTATTCCTTCGAGTTTTTTTATTTTATTTCTCTCCAGTATGACCATTTTATAGACCACTACAAGAAAAAAGCATAATGAGCAGGGTGCTTCCGGACATAGGGGACCTGGTCGGCTTCGACCACGCCGTCGCTGGACAGTACGTTATGCGCCGCACCCACTCCCCCCTCTCCAGCTCGCGCAAGTCCACTAACCCACGCAGCGATGGAACCCTCACCGACCCCGCCGGCGAGCTCTTCGTCAAGCCCTGCACCGCGACCGAAATCGCCTTCTACGAATACACCGCCGCGCACCACCCCGCCTTCGCGGACCTGATGCCCACCTTCCTCGGCACGCTCGCCCTCTCCGAATCGCAGACGGCTATCCTCGACGAGTCCAGCGCGACCACGCTGCCCAAGTCCACGACGCCGCCCACGCACGCCGAGCAGCTCGTGCTGCACCACAAGTTCATCAAGACGAAGCGCATTGTGACGGACCGGGCGCTCGTGCTCGAGAACGCGACGCACGGCTTCCGCAGACCGAACATCCTCGATGTGAAGCTTGGCGTGCGGCTGTGGGCGGATGACGCGCCGGCGGAGAAGCGCGCGAGGTTCGATAAGATTACGGCGGAGACGACGCACGCGTCGCATGGGTTCCGGGTCGCGGGGATGCGGGTGTGGCAGGGGGATGAGGCGCCGAGGGGGGGGCATGTCGATGCGGATGGGTATAAGATTTATGATAAGAATTATGGGCGGGAGGAGATTGGGGTTGATAACGTGGCGGATGCGTTTCGCGAGTTTATAGGGGCTGGGAAGGAGGCTGGCGTGGATGAGGAGTTGGGGAGGCTGGTGGCGCAGGCGTTTCTGGCGGAGGTGGAGGAGGCGAGGAGGGTGCTGGAGAGTGTGGAGACGAGGATGTATTCTTCGAGCTTGTTGTTTATTTATGAGGGCGATGGGAAGGCTCTGAGGGAGGCGATGGAGGAGGCTACGCGGGTTGGGCAGCGTGCGGCCACAAATGGGAAGGCGGCGGCGAATGGAGACGTAGTGCCAACAACGAATGGAGTTGGGATCGAAGAACTGGTCAACGGAGATGGAGATGCAGACGAGGATGATGAGGAGGATGAGGAGGTCCTGCCCAAGATCTACAGTGTCAAACTCATCGATTTCGCGCACGCCGAGTTCGTTCCTGGTCAAGGTTCAGACGAGAACTCGCTCCAAGGCATCAGGAGCGTCGCGGAGATTCTACGCAGCATTGGAGATGAAGAAGTAGGAAGGGGGCAGAAGATCACTGCATGAGCGAGATGGCGCTATTGGCTTGTCGCATTGAAGCATGGCATACGATGATTTCTCTTCTTTCGCATAGCGCCTCTCACCACCCGTCTGGACGGGCCCATGCATCGGGTGTACCTCCTTCTCTCGGACGCCCATCTCATCTCTGTCCTTCTCAGTAACTGGCTACTCTGGTCACGGGGAGGGCTATGAAGACAATGAAATGCTGAGGATGGAGATTGATCAACAGGCTGGACTTGTA
This sequence comes from Pseudogymnoascus sp. 23342-1-I1, assembly GCA_001662575.1. NCBI lineage: Eukaryota > Fungi > Ascomycota > Leotiomycetes > Thelebolales > Thelebolaceae > Pseudogymnoascus > Pseudogymnoascus sp. 23342-1-I1. The sequence continues at coordinate 98,646 of KV454999.1, read as the reverse complement.
TATAGCGTGACGACACCGCTCCAACGACCTAGAAACTACAGATAAATAGAACCTATACCACACAAACAAAACAAGACTTAGATCATGAGTAACCAGTATACAATATCAAGTAAATAAGATATTGAAGGCTATCATGCGACAGTGTAGATCCCCCTCTTCAAATCCGACCCCCCTGGCAACTGCCGAGACATAAGTGCAATACTGACGCCATCCCATCTACCCCTCCTTCCCAGCCAAGCCACTCAAAACCCCAACTATCCTCCACCAAAAACCACATTTCGTGCTTCCCTCCGCTTCGATTGGAATTACAGAAATCATTGGATTAATCAGCACGTCAATTAACCCCCGCGCCATCACCATCGCCATCTGTCGCCATCCCCGTTGACGGCAGACTTTATATCCGCAATCGAAGCCGTCTATGTCCGCATATGCTCTGCCCCGCTCTGTCGCACTACGAAGCTGTGTTTATAAGCTTTCTCCACCTACCCCGCCAAGTACTCTCGTGCCGCGCAGGTATATAACTCGACCGGCCCTCAATCCAAAAATCGCATTACCGGGTATTTCAAGAAGAGTATCTTCAAGTTTCCAATCACCAACACTTCAATTCGCCAGGACCAGAACCCAACTCCCCTCAAGAACTATACCCCGCACCTACACAACCATGTCCTCCCCCCTCCCACCCACCATGCGCGCCATCAAGATCCCCCACACCGGCGGTCTCGAAGTCCTGGAGCTGCACACCGACATCCCCCTCCCCACCCCCTCCGCCGGCCAGATCCTCATCAAAACCGCCTTCGCAGGCATAAACTACATCGACACCTACCTCCGCACCGGGCTCTACCCACCCCCCGCCTCCGGAATCCTCGGACAAGAAACAGAAGGCACCGTCGTCGCCGTCTCCGCCGAGGGCGACACCTACGGCTTCCAGCTCGGCGACCGCGTCGCTGCCTTCGCGTCTGGCGGGGGGGGGTACGCAGAGTACGTTGCTGTGCCGGCGAAGACGGCGTTCAAGCTCCCCGAGGGGATCGAGGCCGGGCTGGGGGCTGCGAGTGTGATACAGGGGCTCACGGCTCTGACGCTGATTCGGGAATCGCACCCTGTTCAGAAGGGGGAGACGATCCTGGTGCACGCTGCTGCTGGCGGGGTTGGGTTGTGGCTGTGCCAGCTGCTGCGCGCGGTCGGGGCCAAGGTCATCGCTACTGCTTCTACGGCGGAGAAGTTGGCGCTGGCGAAGGCGAATGGGGCGGATGAGCTGGTGAATTATAGGACGCATGATTTTGTGGCTGAGGTTTCGCGGATCACGGGTGGTGCTGGGGTGGCGGCTGTGTTTGATGGGGTTGGGGCGGCGACGTTTGAGGGCAGCTTGGCGTCGGTGGCGAGGAAGGGGTCGCTTGTTAGCTTTGGGAATGCGTCGGGGCCGGTGCCGCCGTTTACGATTGCGAGGTTGGGGGCGAAGAATGTGAAGGTGTTGAGGCCGAGGTTGGGCGCGTATGTGGAGACGAGGGAGGAGTTTGAGACGTATTCGAAGGAGTTGTTTGGGTTTATTGCGGAGGGGAAGGTGGGGGTGAAGGTGCATGGGAGGTATAAGCTTGAGGATGTGGCAAAGGCGCAGGGGGAGTTGGAGGGGAGGGGGACGGTGGGGAAGCTGTTGCTTGTTTTGTAAGGGTGGGTTGTTGCTGTTATAATATAGGAAGCTGAATCGAGAAATCCCAAAACCTCTACCACGAAAGTCGCACGCATAATGGCTGATAATTCATCACCTACGTAGTCACCCAACTTCACCTCATATCACTGAATAAATACCATGTGGTAGAGCCAATTGCATCACCAAACTGCCCCTGGCTTCATATTTACTCCATAAGATGATATCAACATCCATCCTAATCTATCTTCAAACCCCCCCTTCAAGTCTATTATTTCCCTTTTTTTGCTTTATATCCAACAGCATCCACAACCCCTCTACTCCTTCTTCGCACCCTTCACAGCCTCCAACAGCTCCGCCGGCGGCGACTGCCTATACCCCCTCGGATTATTCGACACCCACTTCCACAAATGCTCACACGCATCCTCAAGCGTCAACTCCGTCTTCCACCCCAGCTCCGCATTCGCGCGTCTCGGGTCGGCGGTGAGGTCGAGCACGTCGCCCGCGCGGCGCTCCACGACTTCGTAGTTCAGGTCGCGGCCCACGACGGTGCTGAAGGCCTTGATCATCTCGAAGACGGTCGAGCCGCGGCCGGAACCGAGGTTCCATGCGCGCACGCCGGGGTTGGTGGTGCGGAGGTGGTTGAGGGCTGCGAGGTGGCCGTTGGCGAGGTCGACGACGTGGATGTAGTCGCGGATGCAGGTGCCGTCGCGGGAGGCGTAGTCTGGGTGGTATTGTTAGCTGTATTCAAGTATCATAATCATGACTCGAGTGAGGTAGGATAGGCTGCGGGAGATTGAAGGACGTACCCTTGCCGAAAACGAGGAGCTTCTCGCGCTGGCCTGTTGCGACTTGGCCGAGGATAGGGAGCAGGTTAAATGGGTCGCCAAGGGGGTCCTCGCCCATCAAGCCGCTGGGGTGGGCACCACCTGGGTTGAAGTAGCGGAGGAGCGCAGCGTTGTACTTCTCGTATGGCTGTCCTGCCTTCTTGGCGTTGTTGCGCTGCGCATCTATGTAGTCGGTGATGACGAGCTCGATGGTGGACTTGGTGCGGCCGTAGGGGTTGGTGGGGCCGATGGGGCAGTTCTCAGGGATGGGGATCATGTTCTCCCATTTTGTGGCGTCGCCGTAGACGGTGGCGGAGGAGGAGAAGACGATGTTCGGGACGGAGTACTTTTCCATGCAGCGCAGGAGGATGATGGTGCCGTTGACGTTTACGCGGTAGTATTCGAGGGGCTTCTCAGAGGACTCGCCGACCGCCTGGGGGGGGGGGTGTTAGCTTGAGGACAGACTAGCCAAAGGCCAATGATTGCAATTGGTATAAGCCGTGGGTATTGAGAGAGCTTACCTTCAAGGCGGCGAAGTGGATAACACTGTCAATATCGGGATGCGCCTCAAAGACCTTCTCGAGTGCTGGCTCGTCGGTGACATCCACCTGGTAGAAGGTGGGCCGCTTGCCGCACAGCAGCTCGATGCGGTCCAGGCTGACCTTGGACGAATTGTACAAGCTGTCAACGATAATCACATTATAGCCGTGTTCGAGAAGGGCGAGGGACGTGAAAGATCCAATGTAGCCAGTGCCACTGTTGTGAGGATATCGTCAGCACAGCGATTTTTTTCCCCGCATTCAAACCCCGCAATCGGTGGTTTGTTTGGTAGGAGGGGAGGCGCGGAAGGCTGCTTACCCGGTGATGAGAACGGTTCCGACAGCCATTGTCAAAGGTCGTCACTGAAGAGACAGTATATTCACAATTGGTCTCGGAGGAAGAGCTGGGGTTGGAGTGGGAGTTGGAGTTGGAGAAGATATGGTGGTGGTAGGTTGGGGGACAAGAAATTGTTCGTTATGTCGAGGAACATGGCATGAGGGGCAAGGTGGGGTGGTTATTGTAACGTAACCCCGAAACAAACACGGGGAAGGCCCGTCCGAGATCGTCATCGTGCACTGTATCTCCAGCCATTCTGGTATTATTCCGGCCAAAGGCGCCATATAAAGTCTTCGGATCTGTTATAAATCTGCGATTTTGCGTCTAGAAGCTAAAATATATAGTTAATGAATGGAATGCAAGGTTGCTGTAGGGTTCACGCTTGATGTGCATCATGGTTGTCTCAGTGTGGGGTATCAAGCACTTTAAACGGCCTCTTCACTCACTCAGAGAAGCTATCAAGGAAGCTATACCGGAGCAGTTGCGGAAATGGTATTCATCGCATATAAAGCACAAATACACCGCATCTTCCGTTTCGCAGGAAATAGGCGCCGTTCCAATTATATCCTGTGTAGGTCCAAAATAGCCACCCTGCGACATCCAGTCAACCACTCCGGTTTTCAAGATGATGAAATATCGAAGCATACCAGAGCCTAATCCGGAGTTCCATGCCATGGACAAAGGTCGAAAATAAAATGTCAAGGTCGAGGCTGGACAAAGATCAACAAAGGCGCATGGGATATCCATATCTGTCAGCGCAACTTGCTGCGAAAACCACAAATATTCCTGAAATGACATCTTGAGTATCAATAATGCACATTGCAACTCATCTCACAGTATTTATAACATATATAAAGATCAAGAACAAGATACTGTGCTGTTTTATAGTATTTATCTATTCATAGTTGCCATCACAAGAGAGCTTTTGCTCCAGCCCAAAAGTGTCAAACCTCAATGATCGACCTCTCGGAGAATTGACGACCGAGACCCGGCGCAGATTGACCCAAAGTACCATCCAACCACATTAAGTATAGTGAGATACTTCCATGCAACGGATTTACCTTATTCCGAGTCGAGTCCCTCGGCGCGTCCAACATCTTTTGTTTATGTCGTAGATGCGACGGGGGACCTCGAAGAATAATCCCAAGGCGACCGCGAACGGCTTCGGGAACAAGGGAAACAAAGAAAAAGACCCAGCCCACCATCCCTCGCCATGCTGTAACAGAGCGCTATAATGATATGTCCTCGACCAATTGACCATCCCCTCACAAAAAGCCCAGGGTCTCGCCCGGCCGTAGATGGCCATTATCCATTGTGCCTCGTCTTGCGCTCCTCAACCTTCTCGATCCTACAATTCTGCGCCGACGACGATTCTACAATAATTACACAATAATTACCATTGTGCCTTATTGAGCCCTGGTGCGCCTATTCAGTCGGTTTCGCTTGTGGGCGCTAAGCGTCGTATTGTTCTCGTTGTGGTGGCCTGAATTCGCTATTGTCTTCTATTGACGCCAGGCCAGGCACCTCTTCTGAATAGCTTCACAATAGTAAGTAGATCCCATTGTCCCACTTTAGCTTCTCGCCAGCCTCATCCATAAGAGTTCCTCCCACCCCGCCAACTTCTTCTTTTCCTCTTTTCCCTTTTTCCTTCATCGAACTCTCTGGACTTGACCCTCGGTTTTTTTCTTACCAACTTCACTTCACAATTCCAGACTTCGGTCCCAAACTTTTCGGTTTCCAACCATTCCAAGTCAGCTCCTTCCGATTCAAACCTTGAGAACCTTTACTAATTCCTGTTCACAGTACAAACTTTCACCAACTCTCACCTTACTCGACCCCGCCACAACCTCTCAACCTCCTCGACACCACCACCAACCCTCACCAACTTTCCCGCGGTCAAGATGTCGACTTACCGCCCATCAACTCGCGCGAGCAGCGTGGCCGCCAGCATAACTGGCGGCACCCGCGCCGCAGCCACCCCGGCGACTCCCAGCGGTCCCTCCCGTGCCGGTCGCAAGAAGCGGGGTCCCTCCACCGTTGCTTCGGAGTTGGGATCCCAGGCGATCGCCACCAAGGAGAGCACCTCGTACGGGTCGTCGGGGGCTGTGGTGCCGATGGCACTGAACCGAGTGGAGGAGGGGGATCTTCGTGGGGCGCTGACCGGCATCGTGGCGCCGAAGACCGTCGGAAGTATATATTCCTCCCCTCCACTTTGCTTTCCTTACCCTTCTTTCTTCCTCTTACTGACTGTTCTATAGCCCCGGCCGGCCAGAGGGCCACCACGGGTTCCGTCCCACTGACGGGAGCCTCGACCAGTTTTGGTCAGGAGAGTTCGGTGGCCGGAAACGGCACCTTCACGGGTGCCCCGGTCGTCGCCCCTCTTGGCCTGGCTGCCGGGCGTTCTCGTCGGGGAAAGTCGGTCGCTCCTCTTGCTGAGGAGCCGGCGCCGCTGCCGCGTCGCACCCCTACGCCACCTCCTCCGGCATTTGAGGAGTTTCCCGCCGCCAACCCCGTCGCCACCGCCTCCCAGCCGGCACCGATCGCGTTGGCAGCTGGCTCTGCCACCGATCTGGTGGCCCGTGCCCGTTCTTTCGTTGTGTCGGCGTCGACCAACGCCACCGTCCGGTTTGTCCTGGTCGCACTGCTGTCGGCCATCGTGGCCATGGCTTTCCTCGGCGCCTCCGAGGGCTCGGCGGGTCGGGCGACCCGGGTGTACGCGCAGGGTGCCTCGGCAACCCTCGCGCAGTACATTCCGCACGGGGTCGCCCACCCCCTCAATTACTTCAACTCGGGGGACATGCTGGACGTCCAGCGTCGGCTGCGTCGTGCCGAACTGAGCATCTCGAAGCTCCAGGCCGACGTGGCCAAGAACCAGGAGCTCACCCGAGCCATCGAGAAGCGGCTGCCGGATTTCCTCGTGGTCTCGAGGGTCCGCGGCAAGGTCCAGATCCCCGCCGACTTCTGGCGGGCCCTCAAGACCACGATCCTCGCCGACGCCGACGTCAGGCCATTCAAGCCTGGCAAGCTTGAGGCCCCGGCGCCGCTCACCGTCACGCCCGACTGGACCGACTTTCTGCGCACCAATGAGGTCCGCCTCAGGGACCTCATTGCATCCGACGTCCAGCTCTCCCGCGCCGATGTTCTCGCCCACCTCCAGTCGGCTCTCGCGTCCACGTCCTCCGAGTTCTCCAGCACCCTCGCCAAAGCCACCGAGGTTGTGAAATCCGAGCTCTCCGCCCAGATCGCCGAGCTCCCACCGTCGGTCAGTGTTGCCGACATCGATGCCCATGCCGAGCGTGTCATGCAGCGCGTCTTCCTCACCTCCAAGATCGAGGCCCTCGTCAACGCCAAGCTTGCCGAGTCCTCGACTTCTTCTCTGAGCCGCGTCAACTACTTCTCGCCCGCCGCTGGTGCCGTCGTCAACCCAATCCTCACCTCCGCCACGTACAGCCAACGCTCGCTGCTCGATCCCAGCAACCTCATCACGGGCTTCCTCAAGTTGTTCTCGTACCCTCTCCCCAAGATTGGCACTCCCGTTGAGGCACTTACGAAGTGGGATGAACATGGCGACTGCTGGTGCGGCGCTCCCGACGAATCCGGTGTCCAGCTCGCCGTCCTCACCCCGCACAAATTCTCTCCTGAAGAGCTCGTCATCGAACATGTCATGCGCTCTGCGACTCTCAACCCCGGCTCGACGCCACGCCACTTCGAGCTCTTCGCGCGCATTCCTTCCAAGCACCGCGATTACATTGCCGATGTTTCCGCTGGCCTGTTCCCGCATGCGCCTGAAGAGAAAGAGCTCAGCAACGACTGGGTCCGCATCGGCAGCGGCACTTACGATACCAATGGTGAGACCGTCCAGGTCTTTCCCGTCCAGTTCGAGCTCGCCCGCTACCGTCTCTCAGCCAGTGAGTTTATCGTTCGATTCACTGATAACTGGGGCAGTGGAGATGATGCTGCGCCGACGTGCATTTACCGCGTCAGACTTCATGGGTTTATGGAATCGGCATGAGATCCTTTACGGTGTCGATTGTTCCCACGGAGTCTTTACTGGTGTTGATTTTTTTATGGGGGTGTTTATACGGCTGCATTGGTGGTGTTTTGCGGCGATTTTATACGGTGTTCATTTGATGGTGTTCACACGATGGTGTTTATTTGATGGTCTTCATGGGTGGTATTCTGAAGGAGTCTGGTGTTTTTATCTGCTGGATGATGATGGGATGATGGGATGGGATACTATACCAGAAGATGTTTTTTAAAATCAATGCAATTGCTCTCATAAATGAACGTTCTCACCGTGACTCTTACATACTTCCATTCATGCAAGCCCTTCCAGTCTCCCAGTTGTTTCCCCTCCGTGCCTCATCCCACTAATCTATCACCCCATCACCACAACTCACTTTACCACACAAGACAACTAACACACAAATCTCACCCCCACCGCATCTCAAAGCCCCCTTCAAATCCCACAAACATTATATAGTCAATCATGGCATTTTTTTATTTTTATCGACAGAAAATAAAGAATAGAAGAAGAAGAAAGGGCGTCCAATACAAAACATAAAACATTAAAATTTAAACAGAAAAAAAAAACACACAAGAAAGGACAAGGAACAAAAAATAAAAATAAACAAAGCAGCGTCGTAAAAAATCGTACACATGCAACATGCATCATGCCTCATTCGCACCATCACCACCATGTTCGTCTCTTCTTCCCACATCGCAAGCTCCTTCATCCCCAATACTTCCCATCTCGGCAATTCATTACAGGCAAACAAAAATCCCCACCACCGCCTACCCGTCCATGCCAGTTTCCCAACCAAGACCACCTACCGACCCGAGCCTTTCCAGATCCAAAAACCAGAAACAATAACCAACAAAGGAAAGATATATCCCCAAAGACGCCCATCATCGCGATCTGATCGTGCTATCATACATAAACATAATCCTCCCCCCCGGGTTTCAACTCCCTCGTCCCATTAAAAGCAATTACGCCCGCCTCCCATTTTGTTTTTTTGTCTCTCCATGCCAGACCACCATATCCAACCCCAATCATGTATGATACGACAGATTTCGAGAGACACACCCAATCGACACACGAATGAATCCTCACCTCCCCTCAGGCCCCTCAATCAACCCTCCGATATCAACCCTGCTGCTCCTCCTCCGTCCCCCTCCCTGCGCCTGCGGCGGGCGGCTCGCTCCCGATCCCTCACCCTCTCTCATCCGTATGGGCGGGAGGAGGAGCGTGCGCTGCTCCGTGCCGCGCGACGAAGGCGGCGGGCCGTACTGCCCTTGTCCCTGTCCTTGTCCCTGTGCCTGGCCCAGGCTCTGACTTTGGCCTTGGCCCTGGGACGGCTGCTGCATCGACTGCATCGGCTGCATCGGCGGCGCAAATCCCTGCTGGCTTTGTCCCAGACTCTGCTGCTGCCCCTGTCCTTGCCCCATAACCTGTACCTGGCCACCTCCATATGCAGTCCTTACAGGCTGATATCCCATCTGCGAGTGTCCCTGCGGCGGCGGTCCCAAACCTTGCTGCTGTCCGCCAAAGATAGTATCGGCCCTATACCCACCTCCGCCGGCACCTCCGCCTCCCATCTGCATCTGTGCCTGCATCGGCGCCTGCGTCTGCACCTGCACCGATCCCAGCAGCCTCAGCACCACAAAAAATATCCCCTCTCTCCTCCACAGCCCAAGACCCACCTCAAACGCCCTGACCTCCCCACCCGCCCCTTGAAACCCCAGCACCTCCCTTGCCTCGACAGGCACGCGTGCCACATCCTCCTCCGTCATCCCAGCCGCAGCAATGACACGCGTCTCCTCGCCCGACCCAAATATAGGGGGCAAGTAATGTGGTTCCCTTGCCTGGCGTAGGTCGTCGAACATGCGCTGGAGACGCGCAGCGGAGGGGCGCGAGGCAGGGGCGAGGATGTCATGCAGGGAACGTGCGACCGGGGAAGGGATGCCGGTTGCGTGGGAGAAGGCGGGAGAGGCGCGGGCGATGCGTAGCGAGGGCGTGAGGTAGAGTGCTGGTGGGTCGTGAGGGCGGGCGGTTCCGGGTGGGGGGAAGAGGTTTGCGTCGGAGGGGGAGGCGTGGTCGAGGTAGCGGGGGAGATGGGGGGGTGCTTGAGATTTTAGGACTCGGTAGGAGGAGGAGGAGGATCTGGTGTGTGGTTCGGAGGGGGGCGAGCTGGTGGAGAAGTGAGGAATAGGACGGCGGTGGAGGGGGTCGGGCTGTGGGTGAACGGGCTGGTCGAGACGGGTGTTGTGGTCGTCACGGAGTCGAGGGCGGCCGCGCTTTTTGTGTACCATATCTATACAAGCATCCTCTTTGTTGTTACTCTGGCAGCGTGAGCATGGCCGTTGTGCTGTATTGTTATTAGCTTGAGACCCAATAGTAGTTGACTTCTATGTAGGCTGGCACAATGTGATCTGGAAAAGCAATCTGTAAATTCAATCTATAAATCAAAGATCCTTCAGATAATTCAATTAAATTTCCATTTGGATAGTCAATTCATATCCTGATCTGAGCCCCGCCATCAAGCATCATCCCTACTCAGGGTCCAATGTGATTCCAAGACATAATCAAGCCACACTGTATACAGCGCCTGCGCCACATCTCAGATATATCACCTCCATCCCAGCAACTAAGCCAAAAGGAAAATAAATCGGACAGCCCCAACGAAACCTTGTCGCGGGTCGATTTATTGCGATCTCAAACGAAATAAAAGCCCGCATGCACTAGCAATGCTTAACAAGGGGTATTATACATATCGTGAATCAGGGGTCCTGCTGGCCTGACGTCGTTCCTGTCAGCAATGGCAGCTTTTAGCGGGGCAGAGTTAGTGGCCGGGGACGCGCTTGTCGGCCCGTGGGCCCGCCAACACCGCAACTAAAAGTGAAAAGGATCCCAAAGCACTCCCCAAGAGCCAGAAAATTGGACAAACGATATTCCACAAAGGGAAGAGCCACGCGAGAGAAAAAAAAACGATGCGCCTCACCCGCCGGAGTAAGCATGCATCTGCTGCACGATTCATTCAGCCGGCCGGAGGCAAAATTCAAACATCCCTAATCTCACACGCGCTTGCTTGTGGACCTCCGCGACTAATGGGCTGTAAATGCCAGCGCACCAACGTTTGAGGCTGGCTATGGAAGCCCTCATGGAACGCGTGGAATGGCGATCGGCGGCTGCGTAATTTCGAAGTTCATTTAGGCATGCCGCTGCCACCGGGCCTCATTGGAGGAACAATATAAAAATGTACGTACCATCGCATCTGGATATTGGTTAGCTCCAATTCCCAACGTCGCGTCGTCGGAGTGCTTGAGGGGGTTTCTCACCTGAGATGCGCTCGCTTGCACGGTACACATGCAGCAGCCACATGGCCTTTTGTCTTTCTCGTCTTCGCAGCCGAGGGGGGTTCTGGTCGCTCGGGCATCTGGAAGGGGTAACTTGCAGGCCGTGGTTGGTCGAAGCCGTATGGAGGCAGAGGTGGCGCTGGAAGCTGTGTCGAGGGCTGCGGTGGATATTGATACGGTGATTGTTCAGCCGGCATCCCCCCTCCCGGCTGATATGGCGAATACTGCATAGCCATGCTCGGGGTGTGAGAAGTAGCCGACGGCGGCTCCCTTGCGCTCTCACGGGCCTCGGTCTGAGGTGGCAGCTGCTGCGCGTGCGTTCGAGTCTGTGGCGGCTGCTGGCCGTACCCGCCGCGGCCGCGGCCACGACTATCGAAGTCGCTGTCATGTCGAGGGGGCTTCAGCGGCGAGCCTGACATGGGCGGAGACGGGTAGGCCCTGCTGCGAGCAGAGTTAGACAGCTCCCTCACCCAGTTCGGGTCGAGAGGAGAGCTGGCTAGGTGGAGATTGCTAAGGAGCTCGGCGGGAGGTATAGGCGAGGAGCTGGAGTAAAGCGCTGACGCTGTCATCGACTTGACGGTTGGGAGGTTGTGTGCGATGTCGCAAGGTCATCTGCGCCACTCCTCCGTGGGGTGAGGTGGGATGGTAGGCGTGGTGGATGGTGAGAGGCGCGAGGATACGTCGAAACTCATATCATGGATAGCATCAGAGAGGAGCAGAAATTATGGACGAAAGAAAAAGGGAAAGGCCCGGCTGCAACGCAGGGAACCGAAGGAACAATATTGTATGACTGCGGCAGGCGCTCGGATGAATTTTGTAGGCCCGATCGGAAGCTTTGTTGTCGAAGATATATAGTTGAGTGACGGGGCGGGACGTCAATAGTAACGAGTGATAAGTCGACGTAGCGCAGTCCCCCGGGCACGTATCTATAAGATCAAGCAAGGTTATGCGACAGAGGCTCTCTCACTCCGCATAGCATCGCATGGAGGGTCGCAGAGCAGTTCCTTGCAGGGTAGGTCTCACAACAACGGTAGTGGAGTCCGCGCGAGGAAGGAAAGGTAGGAGTGAGCGCAGTGAGAATTGCGAGAAAGGCAGGGGCGAGGCTAGTAAGAGTTCCGTTTTGGGGAGGCAAGCGATGAACGACGCTCGGCGAGCTGCAGCAGAAGATGGCACAGTAGAAGCAGGGCCTGGCGCAAGGCGACACGGCGGATTAAGAGGGAGTAGTTTCGATTTGTGGGTAGCAGTAGTGGGCAGTAAGTAGTTAAAAAGTGGTCAGGGCGTTAGCATAATGATAGGACGGGCCGAGGGAGAGGTGGCATAATAGATGGACAGGGAGTGCATCACATCAATGCTGATGATGCTGCTGTGAGCCCTGCAAGTTGTGTATGAGTATATGTATTGAGTGTGTTGTGTTGGGAGGATTATGTGTGTGAGTGTGTGTCCGTGTGTTTGTGTGCGTCTTAACTTGACGTGTGGGAGGCCGGGGGGTTGGGGGGGGAGGAAGGGGGGTGGGGAGGGAAGGAGGGACAAGGAAGATGAGATTGAGGATGAGGATGAGCAGGAGAGAACGATGAGAGAAGGATGAGAGACGGGTGAGGAGCAAGGAACATAACAATAGGGCATTTGGACATTCTACAAATCGGGAAGAATGGATAGGTGGATATGTGAGCCTTTGATCAACAGAGCAGCGCCGCTCATCTGAAGTGACGGGGGGGTATCTGAATGGGGCCCCCGCAGGTCTAGGCTCGAAGTAGACAAGTGTTTGTTTTGGGAATTGTACCCTTCTTTAGAAGATCGACGAGACGACGGCGAAAGTTGCAGTGACGGGCAAGACAGGGTAGGTAAGTAGGTACTCCACACAGTATCAGGACAGGGGCGGCTAATAAGAAAGTTAGTCGGTTACCACAGGATAGGGAAAACATAGAAGCCGAATTGGAGGAAGATTTTAGAACGGAGGATCTCAGAACGGACAATCCCCAATCGACAATCTCATAATATGCGTCGGTAAGACGGAGAGAGTGGAGGGGGGAAGGGGGAGGGGGGGGTGCAAGGTAGGAAGGAAGCAAGGTAGGCAGGGAGGCGTATTGCTGCTCTGAGATGCATTGAGTGAGCTGCACGTACAGGCACAGCACATACAGCACATGCACAAGCACACGCAAGAGACCCACGCAACGGTGCGACAGTATTGACCGTTGGAGCAGGTAGCACAGCAGGTATAACAGCAGGTATAGGTAGGGCATACGTGCAATGTCCGCGAGGTATGGTACTCGAGCGGGTAGATGGTGTATGAAGAGTTGACGGCGTCGGCGTATGCGTATGCTGTATGTTGTATGCTGTATGCTGTATCTTGACCTTGACCTTGGTCTTGTATGCGCTGTACTGTCCGGAAGCCGTAGGTATGCCCGTCATGCTGTGCGCCATATGGTGATGCTTGTATACCGTGTCTTGTCCCTCCTCTTCTGCACAAATAATATCCTGCAAAGTACGTGTCAGCTCAGAAGTCTACCCCAGCTGGTCCGGTCTGTCTGTCTCCCTGCCTTACCTGCCTGTGTCCTCTCTGTCCGTATTGGTGTCCACTGGTGTTCACTGGTGTCCACGCTGGTGTCCACGCTGGCTCACGCTGGCCCTTGCTGGCCCATGCTCATCCACGTCGATTTTTCCAGCCTGGAAGGCGGTAATCCGGCTGCATTAGGAAGATGTGATGCGGGACGGTGGAGGTGCCTGCAGGATGCTTGCGGTATGCTTGCAGGATGCCCACAGCAGCAATATATAGCCCGTACAGCACGCACAGTACCTCGGGTGCATGACAATGCTCACAAGGGGTACAGCGAGTGCCGACGATGTTCTATGGTGGAGGAAGTACACATCATAAATAAGGAGACTAGAGCTAGGTACTATAACTGTTTCTGAGGCTGAAGTTGTCAAGGTTATTGGAGATGTAGAAAATATTGAAAATATTGAAAATGTTAAGAGTCCCTCTCTCCAGGCTGTGTAGTGGAAGTTGAAGCCCATCAATCACATCTGAGACATGTACCAGTACCACCTCTTTCCACGATGTTTTGCCATGTTCTGTTTGTACCGCCGGTATCTCCGGACGGGTGTTCGTACCTCGCCAGTTATTTTGGTGCATGAACTGGTGGGTGAAACGCCGATGGTACGTACTTCACGTACTTTAGTACTTGGAAAGTTGCATCCCATGTTAGATCCCATGTTCCCATGTTGGATCCCATGGCGCTAGTCCGTTTCGGGTAATTGAGGTTCGAGGGAATTTATAAGATTATGTCTTGCATGTTTCGGATGATTCTTGCGAGAAATGGAATCCAGAAAAATGAGACATAATTAGGGCAAGGGCAGGGGATTTTAGTTAGGGCAGACTGATGTGATATGCTGTAATTGCCTCTCTCTCTCTTTTCATTTGCTGCGGCTGTTATATACATAATATACATATCCACTTCTCTGCTCTTGATACGCCATACCACCCTATCTGTACTATATCCCACATACATCCCACATACATCCCGCATATCAAGATCGATATATCTCCATCCAAGCCCTCCAAGAGAGAGCGCCATGCATCTCCACCCTTCCCTCGGGTCCCGCCACGGTCCCGCCAGCACAAACGCGCAGGGCAGGGCCTCCGTCCCACAGCGGACCCATCTCCTCCACTTATCCTCGAGATCCCCCGACAACGGTCCGCCAGTCCGTCCGTCCAGTCCCGGCCCATGACCTCCCCGAGTGATCCCTCTCCCTCTCCCTCTCCCTCGCTTTCGCCATCCTTCCTCTCCTCTCCTCAGAAAACCGCATAATAGAGTCAGTCTCACAAAACGCGCATGACAAAACCTCTCAGAAGCTTCACAAAACGCATAATCCCCCATCTCACCTTCATCGCCGTCGGAGATATCGCCCCCACACCCTCCCCCCGCAGTTTGATCGCCGAGTCTCTCTCAGGCGCCCAATCGGCCCCCAACCCGAAGAACGCATGACAGCGACTGACGGGCAATAGGGGAGAAAAAAAAGACAGGAGAGACCACGAGAACCAAAAACAAAACCGCTTCCCGCGTTCTTGGCGTCCAACACAGCACCGCTGTCTGCTTACCCATTGTCCCCAGCACCCGTCCCAGCGTCTATCACATGGCGAAAGAAGTTCGGTTCGGTAAAATCGGACGCGCCAGCGCGGCCACAGCCACAACCAGGGCCATCCTTGCCGATGCGAAACGGGGGCTCGGGCGTCCGCGATCGTACCTGAGATTTACGGTATACGCCGGTCGACGGGCGAGCTGCCGGTGCAGGGCTATCCCTGTCATGGCCCTGCGCTGCGTACGCGCTGCCTGCCTCGGTTCCCTATGCGCTGGTGAGTTGGTTTTTTTTGGCGAGCTACGATTTTTTTACGCGATGTATCCGTGCTTAAGCTTCGTGCTGGGCGCGGGCTAGTGTGGGTTATGGCATAGATGGGCGTGGGCGCTTGCTGAGGATAGTAGGTTGGTTAATGCGTGGGAATGGGGGCTTTTTTTTTATTTCCCGGCGCGGATGAACTCCTACGATGCGTTTTGTGTGGATCGGCGAGGGGTTTGCGACTTGAGCCGGGTTGGTAGGTTTATGCGTTCCTGATCCAGGTTTCTGCTTCTGTTCCTGTTCATTCCGTTGTTCCTGCTCTTGTTCATGTTCGTGTTCATTGTTACATCCATCTCACTCCCTGCTTCCCACAACCTCTCATCCCAACATGCATTTCTCACACAACTCAGCCCCAATCAGCCAAACACGCACGGCCCCCTTCCTCTCCATCTGAAATTCCTGCGATCGAGCACATCACATATAGGGCAAATCCCGAGCACGGTGTCTACGGGCCGAGCGCCGCTGCCAGAGGGGTGTCAGAGCACATGTCTGTCCGCGAGATGTTGGGATGGACGCCACCCGAGATAGCCGTGGCTACTGTGATCTGAGCGTAGAGATGGCTTTACTACCAATCAGTCCGGCGCTGTTGCTGCCATCTACGAATCTAGAGGGCCGAGGGTTCTCACACTCAAAACCATCTATCAGAGAGCTGTGGAGGGAACCTTGGCATTCCAATCAGCTACAAAGGCATCCTGAGCAGCTTTTGCCTCTATATTCCACATCATAGCACAAAAGACTAGTGTCTAGATTTGAAGGCCTGTCTATCTGCTGATTCAGGCTCCGACCATAGTCTGGACTCAGGCTAAAAGACAAAAACTTAAATTCCCAATATGCCGATTTAATCATCCGCACCCCAACTCTACTAGAACAAAAATAATAAAATGGGCGACTTTTGATCATATTGCCCCAACTATCATGTTTGTCCACCATATCTAGCCAGATCCTAGAGAGCGAGCACGTCGATTGGGGAACCCTACTTCATACTTGCCAAAGCCGAGATCTTCAGCCAATATCTAGTTGTCATTACAGGAAAATGAGTTGACGGAAATGTTTGGCAACCAAACTGCCTACTGTCAAACAGCGCATAACAGCCCTGTTCAGCCTCTGAAAGCTGGCAATCCCCGCTATGGATAAAGAATGAGTTTACCTCATGATAGACAATGTCTCCAACACAACCCTCAATTTTAGTTCCATAGTTGACATGGTGTAGGCATCTCACACCAGGGGGAGGTGCGGTCGCTTTGTCGATGCCCCTCATAAATCCAGTATATCCAATCCCTACCGGGTGCGTCGTTGCAGGGCTTAGAGCTGTATAATACGATTTCCACTAGCGGGGAGAGCAATTTCTGCTGCGATGGTGCTAAGTTTCAACAGAGTGGACATGATGAAGGCTGTGATAAGTGACGGGTAAAATAGTCTAGTATTTATGTAAGATCTTACAATGAAAGAGAGAAGATCCTTGCTTATATATGTAGTTTAATTTTGTAAATACGTAGGTGGTGACACTTGAGGCTGACGCGGAGTAAGACATTGATTCTACTCCTCTCTTCTACAGGTTGACTATGCACGTCGAGTAGAATCCATCTTCCTCAATCCTCCATTATTAAATCGTCCATCCTCAATCATCGACCCTTGATCCTCGATCCTTGATTCTCAATTCCTCTAACTCTCTTTAGTCATAAATAAGTCTCATCCTCTCTACCATTGCCCAGCCTTCAAATAATACACCACGACATCTAAAACAATTCCTCCCCAGCTCAACCAAAACAAATCCAACCTCCCCTCCACCCCTCCTCCCACCTTCCCACCAAAGATTTGGAATCCCCACTCCCAAAGATTTGGAATCCCCACTCCCCCCCACCCTCAACAAACGCACCCACCCGCCCCGCAGCCAACCGCACGAACAGGCGGGGTAATCTCTCTCCACGATTCCAAATCCCCCCCTCCCTATCCCAACAGCAGGGTGTGCCGCCATCGTCGCGCGCCATATCGTCGGACAAAGGGAGCACTGACTGACCTCCCCGTGCAGGGACGCGCGTGGGACGTTTCCGGGTGTGGTGGCCGTGTCTCGCTAATTGTCCGGTGGGAGTGGCGAGGGCGGGGAGGAGGGATGGTGGGTGTGACGGCGGCGGTGGGGCTGGGCGGGTTGTGGTACCGTGACGGGATGGGATAGGGGGGGGGGGGTGGGCACGTGGAACGGTGGGATGGTGGATGGATTGGGAGGAGGGTAGATTATATGTGCTATGTTATGTACAATATATAGTAGTAGTATCAACGCTATGAACCAACCTGACTTCGCCAGATTAAAAACCGTGGAGTGGGTTGCTACTCGCCCGTAGGCGGCGTGGTGGAACGGGGTTCCTCAAACTTCTAGATTCTCGCCTCAACGTCCGCAAACTCCGCGAGGCCGCGCCACTCAGTCTCTGGCCAGATGAGACGGATGGTCTCCCAGATATGCCTAGTCGATCACGTTAGCACGACTTGATCCCATGTCCAAGGACGACAAAAACTTACCTAACATGCACAATCTCCAGTCCCTGCTTCACCTCGTCCGGCAGATCCCTAGCATCCTTCCTATTCCCCTCCGGCAGGATAACCTTCTTAACGCCCGCTCGGAGCGCGCCAATCAGCT
Organism: Pseudogymnoascus sp. 23342-1-I1; assembly: GCA_001662575.1. Classification (NCBI taxonomy): domain Eukaryota; kingdom Fungi; phylum Ascomycota; class Leotiomycetes; order Thelebolales; family Thelebolaceae; genus Pseudogymnoascus; species Pseudogymnoascus sp. 23342-1-I1. Next base: position 80,921 of record KV454999.1, on the reverse strand, counting down.
TCTCCTTGATCCCACCCACGGGGTGCACGCGCCCCCTGAGTGACAGCTCTCCGGTCATAGCTACACTCGGCGGCACCGCGCGATCAGAGAACAAACTCACCAGCGCTATCGCATGCGCCATACCTGCACTGGGCCCATCCTTCGGAATCGCGCCACCAGGACAGTGGACATGGATGCTACGGGACTTCATTATGTTCTCTCCCGGCTGGGCGAGCCCGAGGTCCGCAGCATGCGCCTTGACCCACGACAGCGCGACCTCGACGGACTCCTTGAGCACAGCGCCGAGGGTGCCGGTGAGCTGGACGGAGCCGGAGCCGGGCATATCAGCGACCTCGATGAAGAGGATGGAGCCGTTGCCGCCGGAGGCGTAGGCGACGAGGCCGGTGACAATGCCGGGGCGGGCGCGGGTCTCTGCGAGCTCCTCGTCGAATTTCTCGGTGCCGAGGATCTCTTCGACTTCGGCGAGGGTGAGGACGGGGTTGTAGGAGGTGAGGGCGGAGCTGTCGAGGGCGTCGGAGTAAGCGACTGCTTTAGCGCGGCAGACGGCGCCGAGCTCGCGCTCGAGATTGCGGACGCCGGCTTCGCGGGTGTAGGACTCGATGATTTTGCTGGTGACTTCGTCGGGGAAGATGACGTTGGAGAGGTCGAGACCGTTGGTGCGGATCTGCTTCGGGATGAGATGCTGAGAGGCGATGTGACGCTTCTCGAGTGTTGTGTAGCCGGGCAGCTGAATGGTCTCCATACGGTCTAGTAGGGGACCGGGAATGGTGGAGAGGTCGTTTGCAGTGGCGATGAAGAGGACCTTGGAAAGGTCGATTGGAATGTTTACGTAGTGGTCCGTGAAGGAGTGGTTCTGCTCTGGGTCGAGGACCTCGAGCATTGCAGCGCTGGGGTCGCCATGGAAGTTGGAAGAGCCGACTTTGTCGATTTCGTCGAGGAGGATGACCGGGTTCGCAACACCCACCTTCTTGAGCCCACTCACAATCAGCCCTGGCATTGACGCTACGTATGTGCGCCTGTGTCCACGGATCTCAGCTTCGTCTCTCACACCACCGAGCGAAATTCGATGGAATTTCCTTCCGAGCGCTGTTGCAATTGATTTCGCGAGTGAGGTTTTGCCGACGCCTGGCGGGCCAGCGAGAAGGAGAATGGGCGATTTGTCGATCATTCGCTTGCTCTTCAGGATCTGGATTTTGGCGCTGTCAACAGCTGGGACGTCCTTCTTTGGCTCGGCATCGGCGGCATCATCTGGCTTTTCGGACGATTTCGCTAGGTCAGTAGCTTCCGCTTCGGCAGTCTTGATCTGCGCCTCGACGCCGTCGTTGATTGACTGCTTGAGCCTGAGAACAGCAAGGTATTCAAGCAGGCGCTTCTTCACTTTGTCGAGTCCATAATGGTCATCGTCCAGCTGCTTTCGAGCTCGCTTCAGTGTGTCAGCGCCTAGCTTATCCTCCGTCACCGCAGACCAAGGGATTTCGGCCAGGTTCTCGAGGTAGGTCCTAATGACGTTATACTCTGCCTGTTGCTGTGGCATTTTCTTTAGCCTCTTCAATTCCCGGCCGGCAACCTTTGCGGCTTCCGGTGTAAGACGTGCCGCCTCGATTTTCTGCTCTAGCTCGTCGACCTCGTTCGGCTCCTGATCGTCCTGTGGCGGGCCTTGCGCTGATCCCGGAATCCCTGGCACAAACCCTAAAGGATTGATCCGATTCAGTGCCGGTCGGTACTTCTGCTTGTTTAGGAGATCAATCTCACCGTTCACAGGTACAGTGGACGAGGTCATTGACGTAATTTTGATGTTTCCCTTAATAGCCGCAACTTGCTTGTTCAGCAGCTCGACGGCCCTCTCGAGGCGTGTGCTGACGTCTATTGCGGCTAGAATCTGTAGCTTCTCCTCGAGAGTTGCCTCTACGAGATTCGACACAAAGTCCGCAAGTGAGCCAGCTTCTGATATATCCTTCTTCGCAATAAACATTTCGATCCGTCGTGCTAACATGGGCGTGAGGCTCGATGCCCCTGATCGCCGCGGAAGGAGAGATGTAAGTCGCAGCAGTGCTAAAAGTTCTCTCGAAAGCGTCTTCAATGTTCCGAATAAGGCTTGAACTTCCGTATCCTTTGGTGATGGCGCTGGAACAATTAGCACTCCATCATCACTGACAGGGGTCCGTCATGATTGTGCACTTACCGGCATCAGTCTCATACTGAACTTCTGCCTCAAAATATGGCCGTTCCTGCGTAACCTTGAGAACCCTCACCCGACTCACCCCTTCCACGATCAAGGAGAACTCCCCTGTGCCCCTTCCCTCAACCCCCGAGATCTTCGCCGCGGTGCCCCAGGTAAATAGATCATCCTTTTTCGCACTTGCTGGATCCGGAATTGTGTATTTATTCGCCTTGCCATCCTCCGTGAGCAGCTTCTGGCCGTTGCTGCTAAGCAGTGGCGAGTTCAGCGGGACGCAGATGACATGTGCATTATGGTAGCGCTGCGAGACCGGTTTCCCTGAGGCCCGGGTATAGACTTGCGACAGTAAGGCTGGTATATCGGGTCGAGATGCTGCAAAGGGAATCCGAAGGCCATTGCCAGGGAGAAGGACGGTGTCCGTTGCAAGGGGTATTACTGGCACTGTTTGGACTCTCGCTGGAGCCATGACTGGAGTTGATGTCAAAAGGGGCGGTTCGTATAAAATATAGTCGGGCCGTATTAGATGCAATTCGAAATTAAAGCGTATGTGCAATAGATATGTGCAAATTCGAGGTATTCCAATATGTTCTATTGTTCTGTCGTGTGTTTAGTGAGCATCGAGGACGTCGCCGAGCCGCGATGTACCTCGGCACATGCCATGGCAGCTACGCTTACTAGTACCGTCCAGACCAGACCCCAGAGTTTAACTACAAGGGTAACACACGACCACCACCATCCACATGTGCCTCTGTGAAAAAACAAAGACGTAAAAGCAACTGGGTACATACGATTGCGGGGTAAGGGCATACATTACACCATGTCTTAAAGATGTTGCACGGAGACGCCGGACATTCATGTCGAATTTACACAGGAGAAGCGCCCAGAGCATGATGATCTGCTGTCAAGTTGGCAAAGATGAATGGTATAGTCACCTAACATATTCCCGAAATGTATATCGCATACGCCAGCTCAGAACATCGCCGAGTCTACCTCCCAACTCCTTTCAAAATAGCATCGTAATGAAATTTACCAGCCCAAAATCACCCAAGAACCTTCATCTTCTTCTTCTTCTTCCCATCCGACGAGCCCTTCTTTCCCTGCTGAAAGTCCCTCCAGCTCCCAATCCGCTGTTCCCTTGTCTTTTCCCAGTCCTGTTCATGCTCCCTCTTCCGCTTCCGCGCCTCAAGCTCCTCTTCTTCCTTCTTCTGCTCGCGGCCTTCCTCCTGCATCTGCGCCTTGACCTGTCTCCGCCTCCTATGCTCGTTGTCTATCAACACCATCTTGGCCTTTTCGCGCCACGCCTTTGCGAATTCGTCGGATTTAACTTCCTCCGAATCTATAGTAAGCTCCCTCTCGCGCATAAGTAGCATCCTGGCGTCGGCAATGGCCTCATCCAAGCGCTCTCTATGCTTCTCATCCGTCAATTCTGTCTGCGCTTTCTTCAGGCGATCGAAAGCATCGGGCGCTTGTGGATTCCTGGTTTTATCCGGATGGATGAGCAGTGATTTTGTTCTGTAGACTTTCTTGATGTCGGAATCGGGTACACCTGGCTGAAGGTCGAGCACGGCGTAGGCATCGAGGCGGAAGGCGCGCAAAATACGGTCGATTTCGGCGTCCTGAGTAAAATAGTTAATATACATCACAGCAAAAGTACTACGAATAAGTTGACTTGCCTTGATGAACTCCTTCTGCTCCGCTTCTAGCGCATCAAAAGCAGCTTCATCGTCTTCGACTTTCTCTACTTTGGGCACCTCTTCAGTCTTTCCAGACGGCGCCGATTTCTCCTTTGCCCAGCCTTCTTCTGCCATGGCTGAAAAGACAATGCCAAACCAAGACCCTCGTGGAATTGCGTTTTATTTCAGTTCACTGTTGAGATTGTGGTTGCCATCGGCGGAGTCAGGCTGTCGTCGATAAGATTGGTAGACGCAAGGCTGAGGCGATCCTTCGAAATGCGCTTGCTTGCCACTGCCATGACTGATCCAGTACCCCACTCACACTAGCAGACCACTTTACACGCTCGACGCGTCCACCCCGACGACGAATAAAACACATCGAAGACTTTACGCGTCAAAACACCCAAAACGCAACGATGGGTAAGAAAACAGACATTGTATAATTGTTAGACTCATTTTACTAATTTAGCTGTATAGCAACCTCGTACGGCTACGGCGGCTCCTACACTGCAACCTCATATGGCGCTCAAGGAGGGGCAGAAGGCGGCGGGTTTATGGGCGGTGGCTCCCAGGCTGGTAGCCAGGATACTCCAGGAGGATCAAAGGTGCGAACAAAAGTCGAACCTTAGCAGGGGCAAAAACCTCTTCTCAAAAGGGCTTGTTAACAATCCCTCAGACATACGGAAAAGACACTCTCCGACCCGTAACAATCAAACAAATAATCGACGCCCAACAGCCCCACCCCGACGCAGAATTCAAAGTCGATGGCCAGGAAATGACCCAAATCACCTTCGTCGGCCAAGTGCGCACGATCTCCGTTCAAGCCACAAACCAGACCTTCAAGCTTGACGACGGCACCGGCCTCATCGAAGTCAAGGTCTGGCTAGACGTCGACTCCGGACCCTCGCCCACCATCTCCTCCATCAAGGAAAACACGTACGTGCGTGTCCTTGGCCGCCTCAAGGCCTTCAACAACAAGAAGCACGTCGCGGCACACGTCGTCCGCCCCGTTACAGACTTCAACGAGATTAACGCCCACCTCCTCGAGGCGACGTACGTGCATCTTTACTTCTCGCGCGGGCCGCCAGAGTCGCTGCAGGCGAGTGGCGGAGCGGATGGAGGAGCCGGCGGTGGGTTGTTTGTCGATCAAGGAGACGGAGCTGGTGGTGGTGCGGCGGCGGCGGCGCGTGGAGGCAGGCAGTTGCCGCAGTTGAGTGCTGTGGCGAAGAAGGTGTATAACCTGCTCAGCACGGCACCGCAGAATAACGAGGGCTTGAACGTACAGTATATCAGCGCAAACCTCGGATTACCTATGAACGAGGTGTTTAAGGCTGGAGATGAGCTGCTTGGGTTGAACATTATCTACCCGACTATGGACGACGAGACGTGGATGGTTATGGAATATTAGAGGGAAGTATTATGTGGCAATGGAAGCTATGTTTGGGTGGTGGGGAGGTGGCTAATGGCGTTTCTGGGTGATGAAATACTGTTTGTGTTGTGTGCAAATATCACCGTTACCTTCTCATGAATGAGCGGCGTGTATCTAGACTACATTACGTATGAGCAAGATGCAACGAGCAGAGCTTGACGAGCAAAATCAAATATAAACCCCCAAAAACACAAGTTTCTCAATCTCTTCCAAGGCAACACATCCATTCTAGGCCCAATTTCTTTTCCTCTTTCTGCCAATGTTGAATTGTTCAATCTAGTCGCACTATACCCTTTTGCAGAGCATTTCAGTGTTATCAAGTACTCGTACTAGACAACAAGCTCCACAAGCTTGACGCTGCATTTCTGCTTCGATAGTGGCTGTGAGACTCCAGCATTAGCCCTGGGCTCTCGGACCATGATACTCAGCGAAACCGGTTTCTCATCCCGCTGCAAGTGAACTTCTTTGATGTACTGGAAGCCGAATTTCTCGTAATACGGCACATTAACCGCTGCAGTGCTTTCCAAGTACGTCGGTGCGCCCTCAGCATCCGCCTATTAGAGGTCAACACCAGGCAGCGTGACTAAAAGTGGTAAAAAAAAGGAATATCTTACCATTGCCAAGCCGTGCTCGATCAATTTCCTAGCATAACCCTTCCCGCGCGCAGAAGGTTTGGTGCCTATGTAGTCAAGGTAGTAGCTCTTATCGTCCCGCTCTCCCAGCACCCTCTTTTTGGTATAATGGAGGAGAGGAAGGAATTCCGAATAGAAACGGGTTTTTCCCTCATGGGAAAGCGAGAAGAAGAGACGCCACGTACCGCTGCGGAGGATGGTCCACCAATCGTCTATGCCTTTTCCAGGAGGAAGCCTGTGGAACATCAGTCAGGTGCTAATTAAATAGCAAAGGTGAGAGATGGTACCAGAGAGCTACAGCGTCGTAGTTTGGACCGATCGTGGTGACGAAGCCTTGGTAGCAATGAGCTGCGACCATGTAGCGCAGGATGTCGGAATGAAGCTTCCACTTCCGCTCCTCCGAGTATTCCCTTGTGTCATCAGCGTCAACAAAATAGCGGCATAAAGTATCAACCCCAAATGCTTTGGCGAGGCATTCTGCGGCGGCGAGATACTCAGATATGCCAATAACCCGGACTGTTTCATTATCCGGCAAAGGGCTACGTTTCTGCTCAGTTATTGTGGAACTAGCTTTACTGCTCGTCATTTTCAAAACGTTTGACAAATTGATGTTGCGATTCTATAGAGTCATGTTAATGACAGTGGGAGAGAATACCTTCAGGTTAAATATTTACTAATAGGATTCTCTGTTTCTCGAGTTCCTTCTCCTGTATGGGGTTTAGATAGTTGCGATCTCGATATCGATTCGTATCGAGATGGAAATCGCAAGCAATTGAGGCTCTGTCGTATATCAACCGACATCAATCTTAAATGACGGGCCTTTGGAGTCTGTTATCCGTAGGAAATCCACGAGACCTTGGGAAGGCCGATGAAGCGTGGAGGGTGATGTGTTTGAGAGTGGATGATAAAGCGTATGCTAACCGGATTTGCAAACTCTTAGAAAGTTTCAAGCCAGTCCTAGAGTTTAGTCCTAGCCAAAGACTGTAATAAATATGTATGTTAGAAAGATATTTGGCTCTGATAAACGTTCTGATAAATTCAAATCAGGTGGTTTACTGCACGGTTAATAGTGGTAGACGTTTGCAAGTGCGGCCATCGGCTTTATATGTATACCTGTCTGTATGCTCGTGTGTATGCACCAACATGACAATGTATATGCACGAACAAGGAAGCAGCCGGACCGCAGCAGAAACACTGAATGAAGCGATCACTCACGTAGAGAAGGCATAAGACAGAGAGCGGTGAGGACCCACGTGGGGCCTGGTTGCTCTGAAGCACTCATCATCGCAAGGGCCAAGCGGTGATTTATCACCATGTACTACAGAAACGGCTACAGCAAAGGCTGGTATGTTGCGTTGCAGCAAATACTACAAATGCATCCCGAAAAAGAAATACAGCAAAGCTGAACACTAGGAATGCGCCGGAATCTAGTTTGGGACTTTGTACTCTGGACAGATAGAGGCCCAGTTGTAGCTGTGCCTTGAGCACTTGTGTTCATGCTAGCCACTTAGAACAAACGATACTGTGCTATTTGGCTGCTTTGTGTGATGTGGAAAAAGCAAATGGACAGTTTGGGCGAGTCGTATGGTTGATACCCGCAGGATGCAGCTCGAAAACGGCTCTAACGGAAGGTCTGATGACAGCACGAAATCATACTTACCGAATGTGATACATGAGAGCCGAGATGCATTTGGCGTCGCCCACAGGCGAAACTGTTGAGTAACATCGTTATCCACCAGGATCATAGCCATGGCCAATAGTCACGATGGCAAGTAAAACGTCCGAGAGAGTATGTCGTGGTATGACTCTCACTGAGAGCGATTGGTATTTTCACAAAGCACAAGGCACAAGAGCCTATCGCTACATCTCATAAGTAACAAGAGATCCACCCCATGATATGTGCAAAGTACATCAATTGCTCAGCGTACTCAGCTGGATATATGTTTCTTGTTCGTTAAACGTTAAAACGACTGCGGAAATACCGTGAGCCGAGAACTGCGGCGATTTACCATCAGTTATCTATTAAAATATGCAAAGCCCCCCTACATTCTTCGGATCTCGCTCTCGTTCTCAAACTTCTCAAGACCTGCATCGAGGTGCGCCCACCAATCGAATAGCAGCGACTCGCAGATCAGCTTGAACCATGGCGTGAAAACCAGGCTGGAATCCTTGAACATGGCCTTGAGCTCGTCGGCAGTGACATACTTGACATCACGCACTTCGTTGGGGCTTGGGTCGAGGTCAACGTTCGCCTTGATAAAGAGGATGTAGTCAACTAAAAAAGATCGCTGTTAGCTGTGATTGTCCAGGATTGACGTTTGAAGGCTGGACGTACTCTCGTGCTCGCCCCATTTTCCATCACCACAAGGCGCCTTGTAGTGAATTCGGGTGAGGAAACGGAAATCGTCGAATGGAACCTGCTCGGCCTTGATTCCTAACTCGTGGTCCAGCTTGCGACGAGCGGCATTCTTCACGCCAGACACGGCCTCGGCCAGCTCAGCGCCGCCTTCCCCTGGGATACCCAGTGGGTGAGAGCAGCAAGTATTCGTCCACATATCCGGGAATGTAATCTTCTCTGTCGCGCGCTGCTGGAGAAGCAACCTGTTCTGGGAGTCGAAGAGGAACACCGAGAATGCGCGGTGAAGGAGGCCCTTGTCGATGTTCGTCATTAAATGGCCTGGGGTGATGTTTAGTATGAGCAATATTGGATGCGCAGAGCATATACATACAGATCTTCTTGCTAAAGTTTCCAATTGGCTTGTCGTTCTCATCGAGGACGATGCAGACCTCGTCCATGAGGCGGATCTGCTCTTCATCGTGCCCCTCAAATGCGGCGCTTGACGTATCGATGTCAGGGAAGAGTCGGAGGATGTTGTCCGCCGTGATGGCCTCGACCTGGGTGGTAGAAGTCGTACCAGCCATTTTCAGTTGAGTTACAGCGTGTACAATATCAGAGAGTGGCGTAAATGAATACTTTGATGTTTTTACAACCCCTCTTTCTGGAGTTGTGCCCAAGATTGAAACAACCTTGCTATTCCTTTGGGGAAATCGCACTAAGGTATCTTAGTGGCCGTGGACCCTGTACGCGGGTGAAATAATAAGTGGCACGGTTCTCAGCACATTTCGGGTAGTTCTCAGGCAGAGAACCTCTCTCTTTAGTTCCATTTGTTAGTAGCTGATCTGTTAATTATAGCCTTGAGTAACTGAACACTCTTACTTGTATTTTAAGTGCTATAATCATTTTATTCATTTATAGCCACTCTTTAGACCTTTGAGGGGCATGAGTATTTATGCCACTTTTTTATTCAACCGCGTACCCTGCAATCGGAAAATAGCCTCCGTGCCCCGCCAACAGCCCTTGCAACAAGGCTGTCAGAAGTCAAAATTTCCAAAACCTTACCTCCAGCCTCAGCCACCGCTACACCGCGCCGCCTTTTAAAATATATACTGAGTACCCTGCGTATTCTACTTATTTTATAAACAGTATGGGCAAATCCAACAAGAAGGCGAAGGTCAAGAACCACACGAATCCGATAGCGAAGCCAGTTAAACCGCCCACCGACCCAGAGCTCGCAGCCGTTCGAGAGAAACAAATTCTTCCCGTTATCAATGACTTAAAAAGCCCGGAAGTGAGCAGGCGATCTGCTGCGGCGATTGCTATTGCAAACTTAATTGAAGATACGAAATGCCGAAAGCTTCTACTGAGGGAGCAAGTGGTGGGAATCTTGCTTGAGCAAACTATAACAGATTCGTCTTTGGAATCGAAGAGTGCGGGGTGGGGCATATTGAGGAATCTGGCCGTGGAGGAGGAGGCAGACTTTGCCATACATCTCTACAGACAAGACATCCTGACGCCTATCACTGCAATCATCCAAATGGTCAGTATTGTCTGCAGTGATTGCCCTTCAAACCCTAGCTAACGCCATGAAAGATAATCGAGACCATTGAATCGAAAGAGAACCCAATAGCCAAGCTCCCGAAGGCTCAACAATCTCTTCTCTGGACCTTGAGCAGCTCTGTGGTTGGATTATTAACATCTCTCGGCGAAGCCCAGGAAGAGATAGTCGAGGCCATTTCCAACTTACCGAGCATCCTCAACTTTTTGTTCGGTCTTCTTAATGTCCCGGCGGTCCCAGGAGAACTTTTTAGCGATGTCTTAACTTGTATCTCCACTCTGACCGAGGATAACAAGGTTCTTGCACAGCAGATTGTTGGGCACGAGTCTTGGCTCATGGGCCTCATGCAGCTCCGAGAATTGGCTGGTCCGAGAGCAGTACCTGCTTGCGCAGTTCTCCACAACATCTTCACATGCTTGGAGTGGTTTGATCACAATACTCCTATGGAAGGAGCATCGGACGCCATTTTAATCCCAACTCTCGTGCAGTGCATGAGCCAAGTTCAAGGCGAGGACAACCTTTCAAACGGCTCCAGTCATCTTAACCCAGATCAAATCCTCCAGTTGGCATTAGAGATCACAGCATCCATTGCTACGAGTCTTCAGGAAGCCCTAGAGCACGGTGCCAAACATGAGAAGGAATTCGAGGGGTTTGACGACAAAACGGACGGGGACGATGAGACCATGGCAGACGATATCAATGATGACGCTTCCGATGCTGAAGATGAAGATGAACTTAATGAAGAGGACGAAGAAGAAGATGAGATGACGATAGCGGAGATAGCAGAAGATATGGATCGCGTAATCGGCGATGGCTCGGACGACGAAGATGACTCGGAGGACGTGCCACCCACTCTCGACGCGCTCATCCGCGTCGCCTCTCCCTTTCTTCTCAAGCTCACTCAAACCGATAATGAGGCAGTCCAGAGCGGTGCCATCTCAGTCTTGAACAACATTGCATGGACAATTTCTAACGTTGATTTCTCCACTGCGTCGGGTCGCTTAAAGAAGTCTTGGGCCCCTCTTGCTAAGCAAATTTGGTCAGAGGTTGTCACTCCTGTGCTTGCATCAAACACAGCCGACATTGAGCTTGCTTCCTCGATTACTAGCCTCGCTTGGGCTGTGGCACGGAGCGTCCAAGGGCAAGTTCAACTTGCGGGTGATGAGCACAGGAAGTTCATGGCGCTTTACCAGGCTTCCAAGGATATCCCGGCACCATCCGACACAGAAGGCGTGGATCCATTCCAAGGACTCGGTGTCAAATGTGTTGGTGTCCTTGGTCGGCTTGCGCTTGACCCAGCACCACTAGCATTAAACCGCGAGATTGGCGTGTTCTTGCTCACTGTCCTTGCTGGATTGCCTGAGACCCCTGCTGCAGATGCAGTGGAGGCTCTGAATGAGATCTTCGATATATACGCAGACAAATCATATGCATGCGATGAAGTATTCCGCAATGATGGATTCCACAAACATTTATCGGGGCTAAAAGTGAAGGTTACCAAGGCAGCGAAGGGAGTTGACAGGAGGAAAGAGACTGAGCTTAGATCGAGGGCTGATGAGGCAGGGTTGAACCTGACGAGATTTTTGGCGTATAAATTGAGGGAGCAGAAAAATTAGGTGTTGGTATGAGATACTGGATATGAATTGACGTAGATATCATGATGTAGATAGATCAGTGGCAGTATTGCCGCAGAATGAAGGCTTTAAGAAGTATGTTACAGATAATCGGCACTAGAAGATGTAAATAATGTGTGAATGACTGTGCACATACAAAAAAACATAGGTCGCTATTGCTACAGACAGGCAAGACAGATTTTATTTATATATATAAATATTTTAAAAATCGGATGTACAATATAATCTGCTGCAATTATAGAACGTGCAAGTAATCCTGAAGGTAGCCAGTGAATTTTGACTATTGTTTACAATGAATTGAGCACAAACTCCTAAGACAGACCAGCTCGTCGTGGTGTTGACGTTCCCAATCAAGTTAGGCGTGTGGGCAGCTTTCCACTCCACAAGGCTGAAAGGCTGTGTCCAAACTCGACCCAGGAACAACTTAATAACTGACAACTCGCATTACTTTACTTGAAAGGCATATTAATTAAGGACATTACAACTATTGCAATAGTGCAATGTCATTGCCAGGCCTCGGGCTTCTATCCGCTCAGGTGAGCATCCCATCTCCAATGTCAACCACACAGCAACTAACATTGTCCAGGCGGGCCCATCTTCGGTCCCAACCTCATCCACCACCGCCGCACCTGTAGTGCATGATCTCGCCGCCAACTCAGAATGGCGGTTTGAAGTAGACATCGGCACCACGATTGAAGTCAAGGTACGCCTCTCCGCGTCCCAACCCCTCCAATCACCACCTCAAGTCACCTGACCACTTCTAGATCCTCTCTGGCAGCGCTGAGCTCTTCGGCACCGAGCTGGCAGTGAGGCACGCCTACACATTCAATGGCACCAAAGCCGCAATCTTCACGTACCATGGTTGCCGCATCGAGGTCACCGGCCAGTGCGAAGAGTACACCGCAGAGGAGTCACCCATGACGCAATACGCCAACCTCCATTTTGCGCTGGAGAACCTGCGTCAGACTGGCCAGGCGGAGCCGCGGGTGCTGGTGGTTGGGCCGAATAATTCGGGGAAGACGAGTCTGGTGAAGTTGTTGACGGCGTATGCGACACGGGCGGGGAGGCAGCCGATAGTGGTTAATACCGATCCTGGGGAGGGCATGCTGTCGATTCCGGGAAGCTTGACGGCGACGGCGATGAGTAGTGTCATTGATGTTGAGGAGGGATGGGGTAGCAGTCCTACGAGTGGACCGAGCAGTGTGCCTGTGAAGCTGCCACTTGTGTACTTCTACGGACTCAAGAGCCCAGAGGATGAGCCGAAGTTATATAAACCAGTGTGTACACGGCTCGCGCTGGCTGTGACGGAACGGTTGGCAGATGACGAGGAGGTCAAAAGGTCGGGGGTCATTATTGACACGCCTGGTGTGATCTCACAAGGGAAGAATGGCTACGATCTCATTTCACATATTGCATCAGAGTTCACAGGTACGTTCTACGTGGTAATATCCGTTGGAGCTTCGCATACTAATATTTTACAGTCAATGTGATCATCGTCCTCGGCTCCGAGCGCCTCCACAGCGACATGCTCCGACGCTTTTCCAACGCAACACCCACACCCATAACCGTGATCAAGCTTGACAAATCCGGCGGCTGCGCCGACCGCGACGACGCCTACATGTCCGCCTTCCGCCAGTCGCAGATCCGAGAGTACTTCTTTGGCTCGATCAAGCGCACACTATCTCCACACACGCAGACTGTCGACTTTTCCGCGGTCACCGTGTATAAGATTCACGAACAGAGCGGGATGATGAGCAGCTTCCTGCCCGGTGGGGAGGAGGAGACGGAGAGCCCTATTTTCGATCGCGTGGAGCCCAGCAGCCAGATGCTGCATTGTGTTATGGCGGTTATGTATGCGAGGACGCATGATGCGCTGGAGGTCATTAGGGACGCGAGTGTAATGGGGTTTGTGTATGTGGCGGAGGTGGATGATAAGAAGCGGAGGCTAAGGGTGTTGGCACCAGTGAGTGGGAAGATTGGGGATAGGCCATTGGTATGGGGGAGTTGGCCAGAGGCGTCGGTTAGTTTGATATGATATACAATGAAATGACATAGAATTTGAAAGGCGATTCACTAATGGCCTCGGAATGACAGTTCAAATGTATGTATTTTCTATGGGTATCTCGGACGCCGAGAAATGCAGGTAAAAAATATCTCTTCAATATCCCGTTATTACTCCGCACTCCCTTTTCTTGTGTTACCATTTCCCCTCCGTCACTACTCGTTTTCAACCAGCTTCGCCCTACTCAACCTCGCCTCATCTCGTGGCGCACTGATTGTATCCAAATACGTCGCGTCATCAATCCCTGACTCCAGTTTCGGCAAATTTTCTGTATCCTGCGCAAACAATTCCTCGAACGTCTCCCACGCAGCATCGCTATTATCATCGATATACCGCATCTTCTGCCACTTCTCCTCCTGCGCATTCTTGATTCGCTCAGCCATGCTATCCTGTCCATCCTCCTCCCCCTCCCCTGTAGTCTTAACCGTCATATGAATCGCCCTTGCGCCCGCACCCGCCGGCCCCGCCTCCGCTCTCGGGCGTGCCAGTCTGTCCAGCTCAGCCGTCGCATCGATGTGGTGGAACTGGGGGCGCATCTGCACGATCTCGCTCACAGGGCTCAGATGCAATTGGCCCTTCCTGAAAGCCCCGATAAAGTAGTTCGGGCTCGCGCTCTCCTTCGGCACCACCTGGCCACCCAGCGTCTGTTTCGTCAGGACCCGTTGGCGCGTTATCCCCCCCGAGAAGTCATCGAGAATCTCTTGTTGGACTGCTAGCGTATCCTCCTGGACTTGCCTCCCTCGTCCTGGACCGGGCGCCACACCGCCGATACCGAAGCCGCCAGCGAGGCCGTGGCTTCCACCCTGTCCTCCCGCGGTGCCGGTATTGGATTTCGCAGCGTTGGATTTGCGCATTGCCTCTCCCCACTGCACGCCCTTGGTGCGGTCGTAGTTTGACCATGGGTCTAGAGGGACGTCGAGCTCAACGAGGCCAGCTTTGGGCTTTAGGCGGAGTTCGATGGGCAGCGAGGCGTTTGTCGAGGAGTAGTCTTCTCTGGAGGGGCGGTTGGGGAACTGGAGGATATAAAGTTGGCGGCCATCTTCCCACTGCGGTTTAATGTAGACATCGTACGAGGCTTGTATGGGATCATCCTCATTGTCGTCGATAACTGTGTCGCGTTCAGTCGAGCCCATTTTGCTATTTGATCTGTAGGAATAGATCTATATAGACGTTGATGGAGTTGAGTAAGTCACAGGAATCATAGCAATGAGGGGAGTTTTATGTCGGCGAAAATGTATCAATCGCCGATGGGCTTATCGATAAGACGGTTAATCTGCACTATGGCCTGCTTCTTCGGGTATAGCGGGGCTTACGACGACAGAAATGACGCAGGAAGCGAGCGAGGGAAAGCCCGGGGTCCAACCACTCACTTCGTCTGCCCGGTTGACAGGCAACCATACAATCGACCAAACATCCTATTCTCTTCCCATCCTCAACCTCAACGTCCTACGCCGAACACCGAACACCACAGGGCTCAGAAACAATTATATACCAGCCAGACACTCAGCCAACTCTCAGCTATGTGCAACTCCGACCTCTTCCTCGCCTTCATCGCCATCCTCTTCCCTCCCCTCCCAGGTACGCCTCCCATCCCCCCACTACTCCACAACCCCAACTAACACCCCCCCCTAGTCTGGGTCAAATCCGGCCTCTGCTCCGCCGACTCCCTCATCAACATCCTCCTCTGCATGCTCGGCTTCCTCCCCGGCCTCCTCCACGCCTGGTACATCATCGCCAAGAACCCCGAGCTCGAGTCCTACGACGCCCTCCCCCAGGACGCCGAGGCCGGCAGCCGCGTCACCTACATCTACGTGCAGACCGATGGCTCCGCGCCGCGACAGCAGCAGCAGCAGCGCCAGCCACAGGGCTACGGGACCGTGAAGCCGATGGGCGCGCCGCAGCTGCAGCAGCACCAGAATGGGACTTGGGGACAGGGCAGTGTGGCGGATGAGGGCGGAGAGGGAAGTCACCCGGCGCCGCCGACGTATGCACAGGCTGTGACGGGGGCGACGGGAGATCACAAGGTGCAGACGCATGATTAAGTGGGTGCTTGGGGGTGGTTTGAGCGGCGCGGGGTGGGTGGGAATTGGGCTTTAATTTTCTTTGTTGGCCGCGTTGCGTTCGGTCTGCAGAGCATGGGAGAATGGCGTACTTTATTGCTTTCTTGTTGGAATATGAGGGGTCTGTATTGGCACTGGCGGTTGACTGCGATGGCAGTTTGCCAGAACACCACTCTTTGCATGCATCGTATGAATGTTTCGTGCGTCATGGCTTTGGACGAGTTGGTCGTACTTTGTGAGGGATCCTGGCTTCAGTTAAAATACAAATCTTGACCCTCCGATGATTTTTATTATCTTTCTAAGCGTGCTTTATAGGTCGAGTCTACATAATCTAGAACCCTGGTTTTTATATTCACACCTTCCTTCGACTGCCATCATAAACCATGTCGTGTAATATCCGATCCTGCCAACACCAATGGTAGACATGCTAATGCATCCTCCTCAGTCCCTCTACCAAATCCCTAACTTCCTCCACCTTTGCCAGTCCCTTACACACTACTTCCTGCCTCTCCTCATCCAAGTCCAGGAACCGCTCTATCAGTTCCCCGTCAATGAACCGGTAGGGCTCCTCCGTCTCGCGCTCTGCATTGCGGAATGACCTGTAAGTGGTAAATGGGATGTTGCCGGGCGTTTCGACATTATCAGCCAAACGTTGTTGCAAGCGAAGTAGCAGATCCTGGGAGGCGGGGGCGACGCTGCCATAGAGGAAGAGGGAGCCCTCAGTCTGTAGATATATTAGTCGCCATATCAAACACGCATATATAACGGATTTTAAACCGCAAAACAAGGGGTGGGGACTAACCGTAGCCAAGAACGCCCTCGGAACCACCGTCGCATCCTCACTTGCGTCAACCCTGATCTTGCGTATCCGATTCACCAGCTCGCCTAGATGAAACTCGCCCGTAACCTCCATCTTCTTGCGGTCCTCGAGCGTAACCCCCGCCTCATTGCGCCTTAGCACAATCAGATTCCCATCCGCGTCCGCCTCCAGCCACCCCTCATCAATATGCGCCACAGCCGTCGCCCAGACGCTCTGGAAGTGCCTCGCGACCTCGACAAGAGTGGGCGCCTCGCCCCCAGTCCCAGCGCGATATTCGACGAGCGAGACGGACTTCATCAGGTCCGCGACGGCAATGGTGTTCCCCTCAATAGCGAGATCGACTGGACATGTGCTAGTGCGATAGCTAGCGACCTTTTCGATGCGTGCGCTAGTGCCGCTGAGCTCCGTGTACTCGAAGACGACGACGGTCTTGACGAGCGCAGCGACAATTTTACCGTCCAGAACGCCGAGACAGCGACAGGCGCCTTTGACTTTGTATTCGGCGATCTTGTAGGGGTTGCGCGAGGAGTCGACGCCGAAGACGAGAATGCGGCCGCGGTAGGAGAGATCGGGGTTGTCGTCGAGGAAGGAGGTGCCGACGATGAAGCGCTCTTGAGGAGTGCCGTAGGTGTTTGGGAGGGCGGCGCGGATAACGGTCTCGACTAGTTCGTCACCCTGGGGTGTGCCGAGTTGGAAGGGTTTGCCTAATTCAGAGAAGACAACTTCGTCGACGAGTCGGAAGGAGCTTTCTATGATTTCTTCGCCATTGACGAGCTCGCGCTTGATGGTGCCGAGACCAAAGACCTTTTCGGAGGGAGAATAGGCCACGCGGCGAACTGTCTCGCCCATGGGAAGTGTTCTTACGTGGGTGCGGCGCTCGGTGTCGATTTGGCTGATCTTGATCTCGGAAGCTGTTGCAACAACTATTGCATCCGGGTAGGCGGCAGCGTTAAATGGACAGATATATGTAGCATCTTCGGCCGTGACAGCCGAGTAGATGATGCGCCCTTCTGAACTGTAGATCAAGCTGGAATGCTCACAGGTCGCAAAGACATTTGTGAGGCCATCCGCACGGGGAATAACACGCAGATTGGCTTGTTGGGTGCCGAGAACAACGGACTTGCGGTTCGTAAGTGCGAATGTGCAGGGCGTGACAGAGTATGAGTGGACAACTCCATCAGACATGGCAACGAGGAGCGTCGGCCCCGAAGTTTTTGGGAGGATCTGTGCCAGCACCATACTTCTAGGTACGGCGGCAGTGTCATTGTTTCGAAGCGTATCTCCTTGTATGGGCTGAAGCGTCCTCAAGTCTATAATAGACACCGATCCAGATTGCCAGAGTCCCACAAGTCCAATTGGTGTCTCAGTATTAGGGACGTCTATACATGCGACCTGATCAGTGTCCCCAAAGTCCTGTCGTGCAATTTCTGACAAGTCGCTGTCCAGATTCAAGGAGATGAGCGATTTTCCGTCCGCAGATAATAGAAGGTAATCCTCATTCGCCGACGCCGCAGTGATAATCTCTCCTGGCCGCGGTTGCCATGATGCGACAGCTACACCAGACTCTGAGTCTATTAGTAGCGCTTTTGAAGGCGTAATCTGCAATATCCTGCCGTTGGACACGTTTGCAGCCAAGAGCGTATGTTCTTCGAAGGAAAGCCCCAAGAATTCCTCTACCTCTTCAACTTCTCCTTGGCTATCAAATCGGAACACTCGTGTCTCCGTCGAAAATGATATCACCAGCGTATCGTGAAACTCCGAGTTGTTTGTTTGAAGCGTATACAACCCCTTGACGTTGTCCATTTCTCCCAAGAGACCAATGTCTTCCAACCCAACCCCACTCCTGACACTCCTCAACCCCCCTTCTTGAAAAGCACCACTCCCAGTGACAATCCGCGCTTGTCCTGATGAGAACTCATTCGCCCGCGCCTCCTCCGATCGGCCCCCCATATCCATCACCGTGAAATCAACAATCGGTGCGATATTATCCAGAGTCTGCACCACCTCGGCAGTATTGGCATCCAGGTCCAGATCTACGACCTGCGAGTCCCCGTCATGCGATCCGATAAACAGCAGGTTGTCCTCTAGATAGACCATTGTCGACGGCCGCGAGATTCGCACAAGCTTCTCGACCTTCATTCCCGTCACGACCTCCGCATCGACCACCAGCGTCAGCAGATGCAGCCACCCATACTCATCACCCAGCAGATATCTCTGTCCATCATACGCCGTCCACGCCACAAAGATGCTCGCCTCGTCAAGCACATGCTCCACCGTCGCCTTACTCTCATCATCCAGATACAGCATCCTTGTCTCACCAACAACAATCACTCCTCCCAGCTGAGCCTTCGCACTCGCATTATTCCTGACCACATATCTCCTCTGTCCCCCCTCCCCCTTCGGCACCGGAATCAAATGGCTCGCCCCAACCTCCACATCCAGCTCATCCTCCCTCTCCTTCCTCGGATCAAACCCCTGATACTGCCCCCTCCCATCCGTAACCCTATACGTCGCCAACCTCACCCTATCCCTCCCATCCTGATACAGCAGCGCCAACTTCGGACTCGTACTCTCCGTATGCAAAAACACCGTCGCCCTGACAAACAGCTCCGTAACCCGTATCTGCTCCGGCTCATCGAGGTAGCTCCCCGCGGCGGCCGCGACCTTCCTCGGCTTCGTGACCTTGATGAAACTCAGCACGCCCTCAAACAGACTCAGACACAGCTGCCGCCCAGACGGATCGACGGCGCACCCCTCGCCCCCCGCAGCGTCGCGCATGTGCCTCTCGCTCGCGTCGACAAAGGAATGCACCGTCTCCAGCCGCCGTGTCGTGGCGTCCCAGGTGAGAGTGAAGTAGTGGGCGCGCGCGGTGCCGACGAAGAGGTGGGCGGTGCGGAAGGTGGGGGGCCGGATGGCGGCAAGCATTGTGATGCGCGCATGGAGAGTGCGGGTGTGGGCGAGCTGGAGGCCGGTGGGCGTGGGCGTCCATATTTCGAGGCGGTTGGATTTGCTAGAGGGGGCAGGTTAGAGATGTGAGGTGTTGGTGGGGGAGGAGGGGCTTACGCGACGACGAGGCAGGTGGAATCGGGGTCGAGGAGGTTGAGGGAGAGGGCGTGGCGGACGCTGCTGGGGCGGTGGATGGGGACTATGTAGGACATGATTGCGGGTGTGAGGTGAGGGCGGCGTGGAGGAGGTTGAGCTGGTGGAGAGACCCGATCATGGGCGGGTTCGTGGGGAGGTCGAGAGCTTTCTTTGTTTGGTCCGGTCGTTCCTGAGGTACGGGCTTGATTACGTCTGTACTGATAAGATCTTATCGCGAAGCTCGGAGTTAAGCATTTATTTCAGGATTTATTACAAACACAACTTTATTTTACACCAGACACACGACTTCAATTCATTTTATGCGAGTATTTAAAAATGTGTTTTACAGATCTTGTATTGTAGAGGTTTATTCTTTTCCACCAAGATATCTATACACCACAGAGAAGTCCTTCCCCTTGCACCTCTCATCCTTAGAAGCGAGATCATACACCTCGTTAGCCTTGTCACCAAGCTCCAATTGAGCACCAGCTTCATTGGCAGCCTGGATTGCAAGCCCAAGATCCTTCTTCATCAGCGCTATCCCAAAGCCGCCGCTGTAATCGCGTCCAGCAGGCGAACCCTCAACAACACCCTTTACGGGGTTGTTAATCTCGCTCGGCCAGCACTTTCCAGTGCTGACATTGATAACATTGGCGAGGACCTTGGGGTCTAGACCAGCCTTGATACCAAGGTTCATGGCCTCAGCAGTGGCAATGTTGTTGATAGCCAGGAGGTAGTTGTTAGCCAACTTCCCGACCAAGCCAGCTCCCTGGTCACCGCAGTGCAAGACGCGCTTGCCCATCATCATGAGGACGGGCTCTGCGCGCTGCAAAAGGGATGATGGGGCGCCGAGCATGAAAGTCAGCGTCCCGGCTGTAGCTCCAACAACGCCACCAGACATTGGTGCGTCGACGAAGTTGCCTTGTTCAGTGGCTGCGACGGTATTGGCAACCTGCTTCGACGTCGCGGGGTCAATTGTGGAGCAGTCGATGAAGAGCCTGTCCTTGTGTGACCCCGTCGACGGAGGCTGCGCGAGCACCTGGCTGAACACGCCCTTAACATGTACTGGTTCGGGGAGTACGGTGACGACGGTTTCCTAATTGCCACTTGTCAGCTTTATGCCCTCATGAGAATAAACATATGAAGATTATGCAAAGAAGCAAGCTTTTTGAAAGTTCAGAGGATTGGCTTTGTTGTATAATAATAAAATCACGCGAACATACTCCCAAGACGGGAGATGCCAACTTAGTATCATGAATTGGAACAAACTCATCACGTAAAGCTGGGGTAGACTAGAAAGGAGAGGGAGGGGGAGCTTACACTTCCATCCGCCGCCTCAGCAGGCGACGCCGCGATCTTGACCTGGGCACCACCACCAGCTGTGGCTACCTCATCCGCGAACCTCTTTGTCGCCTCCGCATTGATATCCTGAATTAACAGTACATCCGTGGTTGGCAGCTTCTTTTGCAAGTTTTTGGCCATGTTATATCCTATCGTCGGCGTTAGCTCGCTGCCGTATGCACCCCGCCAAACGGGATCTCCAGATAAACGTACCCATCTGCCCCAGTCCAATAAACCCATACTGTGCGTCTCTCGCCGCCGACACAGAGAAGCATCGCACCTGCACACCGCCCAACTGCCGCCTCAGCACCGACGCGGTCCGGAGATTGAAAGCCATCGCTAAAAGATCAAGTTGTGTTTAATTCTAGCTGTGGCAGCTTCGAACACCGACAAGTCCAGGCTTAAGACTGACAAGCGGACGTGGGGAAAGGTACAGCCAGTTTTGTACCGAACTAACTCGGGTATGTGACGGAGATCTTCTGACAGATAGAGCCGAGGGTATGCGGACCGTTCCAGAGCGAACTCATGGAAGCAATTTTTATAAATATGTAGAGCGCGCACGAAGGCGGCTGCGAGACAAGTTCTCCTTTCACATCTTTGCAGGATGGTGAAGAGGAGGAAGAGGAAAGAAAGAAAAGATCGAGTGGGGGATTATAACGGAAGAGGGAGAGAAAATAAACTGCCGCTAGGCTGTTTGTGGTTGGGCTGTCATTCTGGCGGCATGGCGCGCGAGGGCCAATAATTCAAGTTCATGGGATTTCTCTCGGTGGCTCCATTTTTGAGGAACTGGTTATTAAAAGGCTATAATACCACAATTATAACCCTGAGTGATTGAGAGTCTTCGTTCCAATCGTTATCTGTATATATTATGCCTGAGTCCTTGTTCGAACACCTAGGTGTCACAATTACTCTTGCGGCCTAAAGATAGAAAGTCATCAGCAGAACTACAACGAAGCGTCACATATCCCCTAATCGCATGTATAAAACTAGTAAATCATATGCCATCGAACACCCCGCCCATAAGATAGTAGACAAGAATAACTCGAGAATTACAACTTCCTATCGAAACCACCCAATCAAGCCGCCCCCTCCCATAATATCCCCGCATCACATCACATACCCCGTCCACCACTCCGCACATAATCCTGGTCCAAAGCGGAGAACCATGCCAACCATCCCTTCCCCTATTCCCCCTCTTTTACACTCAAAAAGCCCTGGGTATCCCACGACCCATAGTGCCGTACAAACTCTCGTGTATAGAATGAGTGCGGGTGCGTAATATCGGATACTACCGCCACAGCCACACCCACACATAGATAATCCCCTAGAAAAAACAAGCCTCACTCAACGCCGTAGATGAAATTTGAAACGGAACGTGGCGAGACGACAATAGACAAGGGGTTGGGCGCGTCGCGTCCATTATAAATTAAACTTTTTTTAACCACCTCCGGCACCTAGAAGGCGCCCATAACATAGGGGATTAAAGCACTGCGTCCATTAGCCTGCGTTCATCATGGGATGGAGAGAAACAAGGAGACATAAACATACCCAATAGCCAACGTAGCACTAATACCAATCAGCGCCCTCGCCCGTACCTTCTCCTTCTTCAGGTCGCTCTCGACCTTAGCCCTCTTTGCAGGCGCCGCGCCTTCGTTCTCCTTCTCCGCCTCTTCCTCAGCCTTTCTCTTCACCTTCTTCGCCACGGGTTTGCTTGGTCCCGCCTCACCCTCAGCCGCCTCCTTGGCCGCCTCATCAGCCTTGACAGCCGCATCAACCATCTCCTTCGCCTTGGCGATCATGGCCTCCGTGTCTTCAGGTAGCGGAAGCTCCGCGAATCCAGCCGGCATCTCAACCTCGACGTGAGTGTGCGTCGTCTCAACACCACCCTCGACGACAACCTCCTTGTCAACCTGGACAGTGACCTTGGGCTCCTTCTCTACATCAGCCTTTGCCACAGCGGCCTTGGCCACCTCTGCCTTAGCCACCTCCGCCTTAGCGGCCTTGGATTTCCTCTTTGGCTCTGGGCTGGCAGTCTCGTCCTCCTTCTCGGCGACCGACGAGCTAGATGGAGACTCTTCAGGCTTAGTAGCTGATTTCAGCGCCTCCTGCAGGTTCTTGCTCGATGCGCTCGCGCTCTCCTCCGCAGCAGCCTTCTGCTTCATCTTTCGCGGGGTAGCGATCG
Organism: Pseudogymnoascus sp. 23342-1-I1; assembly: GCA_001662575.1. Taxonomy (NCBI): domain Eukaryota; kingdom Fungi; phylum Ascomycota; class Leotiomycetes; order Thelebolales; family Thelebolaceae; genus Pseudogymnoascus; species Pseudogymnoascus sp. 23342-1-I1. Next base: position 57,932 of record KV454999.1, on the reverse strand, counting down.
TCTTCTTCAGCGGGCTCGCAATCTTGCTCGGGCTCACACTCCTCCTGCTTCTCCTCAGCGCCTCGCCAGAGCGGCCGGTCGAACCGTTCGGTGCGGCGAGGTCCTCGGGCGCAAGGAGGAAGGTGGGTGGCGGCGAGATTTTCTTGGGGGTTGTGTCTCCCTTGGGGTTCACGACGATAGGTGTCGGGTCGAGCAGCGCCTTAATCCATACGCGAATGCCGTATTCGTCGGCCAACTCAAGCGCGTGCGTGGGCGAGATCCAGACATTTCCTGCGGTCTCGTTGGGGCTTGTGGTCGGGAGGCTCTTGATGTAGTTGCGCTCAGCCTCCTCCTCGGAGACCTCAGCGTAGGGGAAGGTGGCCTTGAACATGCCAGTCGCGCTGATGTAGCCGTCATTTGAGCGGCGCATGAGGAAGTAGCTGGCAGGCGCGGGCTTGAAGATGCCCGACACGACGTTCTTGGGCAGCGGCGCGCGAAGGTGCGCGTAGTCGAACGTGCCGAGCTGCTTCGCCTTGACTTGCAGGTCGGTCTGGCCGAGGCGACGGCGCTCGACGAGGCTCTCGTCTGGGGGGATGGGGTTAGTCGCGCGAGCAGTGGGAGGGGGTGGGGGTGGGTGGTGCGATGGGCTTACACTTGGGAGCATTCTCGACCATGAGCAGCGCGTTGCGCCTTTCGGGCAGGGAGCGCGTTGAAGACATTATGGTTGGTTTTATGTAGTGTATCGGGAGAACTCAAGTAAATGAGGTCTTTGTCTGTTTGCGATGTGTTGTTGGTGATGAAAGCGCGAGGTGGTGCTCGAATGAACTGATTCTGCGCGCCGAAATAGTGAGAGCGACGCGATATCTCCACTGAAATAAATTCGCGCGCAAAGGTGATCTCAGTATTGCGCCTGACGATTCCTGATATCAACGAAACTGGATAAGCTCGAGCTGATGTCGTACGAATCTCCTTCCCGAGATAGCAGCGGTTGGTGATGAATGGGACGGGATTGACGGATCACGGTGCAGTGAGTTTGACACGTCGATTAAGTCCCTGCGACCGGCGAACAAGCGCCCGTTCGAATGCGATTGATTGGACGACGAACAAAAGCGAGGACCGGACCACCTTCAGGACTACTTTCAAGCTAATGAAAAAAGACCCTGCGACAACACGTTGATGAACAAAAAGAGAAGCAAAAAGGGTCGATATTACTTGCGACGACGTGGTGTAATAAGGAGAGCGCAATCGATAAATGGTTGGGGTAGAGAAATGGAAGTTTATCGCTCTTACCCCTGGATAACTAACTAAAATCTTTCTGGCGCTGGTCACTGGACGGGGGGGGTGGGAAGGAATGGGGAGGAATGGGGGACGGGCACTGGACGAGCGAGCGGTGACGGGTGCACGGGTAACCGTATCCGCCCAAATTTCCCAAATCTGCTAAATTTGCCAAATTTCCCCAGGTCAGGCTGGGATTAAATTGGCCGGGATAAATCCGTAAAAAGTGCTGGGATGACCAAAAACTGTAAAAACGTGTGGCTGGGGCGGCCGCGTTGTGCCCCGTATTTCGTACACGGACGGTTTCCGCTTCTTTCGGACGGTCGGCTCCTTCTCTTCCGCCTGCTTACTAAGGTGCTTCGCCCAATTGAGATGCCATCAACTCCAACTCAGTCGACCGATTTTGATAAAAGTATCATGGTTTATTTATTTATTTCCATTTCACTGTATTTCAGCTCGTAAAATGCTAGTGATATATGGTATGAAGCGGAGGTGTCTTACGCTTAAGGGTCCATCGGGTCCCCCTTGGGTCCATATCGTTAACCTACAAAGGAGTATTGAGACTACACTCACTCTCCATAGATATCACATTCACACTCAAGGTATATCAAAACACAAAAACTTCAGCACCCCTAGCTCCTAAATAGCACATCCCCTATCCTATTTCCACGCTCATTTTCTAGCTACGCTGCACTATTCGCGAGTGCCCCACTGCACAAGCAATTAGATATAAGAGCTTCATGCACCCTCCCTCGAGGACGCCATCCTACCTACTACTTATAATAGCTTTACAGGAACTTAATCTATTCTTATCTTAACATATCTATTTAAAAGACCTATATAATCAGCGAGCACCGCAGCAAAACATTCTCACACCGAGATCACACAAACCATCCACTACTCCTAGATCAAGCACCAGAGTCTCATCGACCTTAGCCAAGCCATCCTCAGCTCTCAACTTCGCCGAAGCCGTCCCAACCCAGCCAGCCTTACAGACATCTGGTATGCACAGATGAACCCCAAAGCCTTGAACTTCAGCTCATGCACCGCCCACGATCCGAGGCAGGGAAGTGGGGAATGTCTCGTAAAATGTCCGGTTGTGATGAAACGACGGACAACGACTGTTGAGATCGCGTTGCACGATCTCGATATCTGGGACGTCAAGGGTAAGTATCAGCGGATCGGATAGTGGAGATCGACTCGCGACGACCCCCGACGGTTTTCAAAGAGGGTGGAGTTGGCTTCGTGGGGCAAATAGGGGCCATCGTCTAGCAAATACATCACAGGAGAGAATAGAGCATACCACATTACCACCAGAATATACCATAGCCATCCCCCAGCACAGCAAAACATCACACCTCACTCGCCACCACCAAAACGGACAAATAGGGGAGAGTGAATTAGACTAAAAAGACCCTAGGGACACACACAGCTCCTGGATTGAGGGAAAACACCCTTACTCCTTCAACCGAGGGACCCTGACGGCCCACCCCCCTGAATCCCGAACGACTAGGAGCAAACACGGCAAAAGGGACACTGTATAACCCTAGGTCGCCGAGAATCCATCATAGAATCGTGGAGATTATATTCCTTCTCTAGCGCCTACCTGCCTGCCTGCCTGCCTGCATGCCTCTACTATAACCCCAACCAAACTAGCCACCAGCCGGGCACACCCTAAACCCATCCCATCCCAATCATTTCTTCATCGTCCTACATTGCATGGATGTGCAAAAACATGACGCCCTTATTTCCATCAGACTTTCCCTCCCACCAAAACCGATTCAAACAAGATTCAAACCAGAAAAAACAACAACAAGACATTACCGCACCGCAACAAGTTTTTCGCCTCCAAAAAGAACCCCAAAAAACGACGTAAAGCACAAAAGTTCAATCCCAACGCTCCCTTTTCCCTTCCCTCCCATTGTTATTTCCCCCTTACCCCCTTGTCCCCTTCCCTAACTCCCCCACGTAGCCCCCCCAACCAGACTCCCCGACCACCCCGCCCCCGCCGCCGCCTGCATAAAATTCATCCCCATCCCCTCATCCGACCCAAACCCCCAGTTCTCATACTCCATCCCGACCCCAAACGCCGCCACGTCCACGCCATGCATGTTGATCTGCTCCAGCGTCCTGAATGGGTTCTCCGGGCTCGACAGCGGGGAGGCCCACGCGCCACCGCTGGTGGTGGACGCGGGTGGCGGGACGGGTTTGTACGTTTCGGGCGAGCTGTGTGTGGGGGGGTCGTAGGGTGTGTTGGCGGCGGTGGTGGTGGTGGCGCCGTTTGCCGGGCGGGGGTAGAGAGAGTGCAGGGCTGTGGCAGCGGCGAAGGTGGACGTGGGTGGGTAGTAGGTAGCGGTGTTCTTTGGGCTGGATTGGTGATTCGCGTATCCCTTAGCAGACGGCGTGTACTCTTCCGCCGCGCTTCCATTGCTCGGGGGAGCGGTGGTGTTGACAGCGGCCCACCCGTTATCGGTGCCATTTCTGGATACAGAGCGTGCGTGCTCTGATGCCGGGGGCTCGGCCGTAACGTGTGGCGTAGGGCGCGAGCCGTTGCCGGCAGAGAAGGGGGATATACGCTCGGGGGAGTCATAGCGGTCTTGCTCGAGGGAAGGACCGAAGTCCTTGAGTTCCTTCTCGAGGAGCTTGTATTCCTCGAGGCCGCCACCGTGGCCGCCCTCACGGAGGCTAAGCTCGGCAACGCGGCGCTGGTGCTCGGAACTGGGGAGGCCGAGGGCTCCGATGTTGTCGTAGTGGTCCTTTTTGATGTTCTTGAAGTAGCGGCCCATGCGCTTGATCCAGACGCTCCAGCCGCAGGCCATTTTGGATCTGGGCACCATGAGGTTGAGAGTCTTGACGGCGAGTCTAGTGGCATCATTCAAGCTGCTAGAGTAGGTGCGATTATGGTCGGGGGTCGTGGGGGGGTTGCTCATGTAGCTGTTCCTGTCCATCCAAGGGAAATGGACGGAGTAGATGCCAACGAAGGCGGCGGTCCACACGGCGAACCCAACTTGTGGCGACTCTACCATGACCTGTCTGTCGCTAGTGACCCTGACTATGTCCATAATGTCGCGAGCGGATTTGAAAATCAATTCGGCGCTCTCCTCCCAGAACCCCTCTGGGGTGTCGTATTTATCCGGCGGAAACGTCGGCTCGTCCAGGGGCCCGGACGGAGCACTGCTTCGAATAGGGATGAATGGAATATATTCGCGATGAAGGACAATGTTGCAAAGCGAATAAAGCGTGTGAATGGCCGTGTACAACGTAATGGACCCGCTAGCGATATGTGCGGCGATCTTCGTAGGGCTGAATGTCAGTTTCGGGGGTAAGGAGTCGTGGAAGGCCACGAGCTGCTGCCGTAACTTGTAAAATTCGGATCGCTGGTCCCATGGAGGGTATTTTTCCTCCCGTCTGCCACCCTTGCACGACCATCGTGAGAATCGTCCCCAGATCTCAACCAGTCGGATATATATGCTCAACACCTGAGTCGACGCCATAATCCTCGACCCATCCTGGCTGCCAGGCGCCAACGGGCTATCCTTTAACGATCCAGTCTCAACATTGGTCCCGAACCGGAAATCCTCCTCCGAACAAGGGAGTTGAATGTGCAGGTCGTCGACATTGATGATCTGTGGCCGGTATCGCCCAGATGCCTGGTACCGGTCCAGAATGAAGCAGCTATATGCTGTTCTCCGCTTGATCTCGCGCTGGATCAGGGTCTGCTCGTCGACTCTCGCCCCTGGCTCCGCTCCATTCAATTTAACCCCCAATCGTCGCGCCTCTTCTATCAAAGCTGGCCGCTCCGGCTTCTGGCCCATCAGTGGGTCTTCTTCAAACATGAGTTTCATAGTCCGGGCCATCCTATTATTCTGTTAGGAGCATGTTATGTAGAGTGTATAGGCGAACTTACCCAATGGCAATAGTGATGTACATATAGGCGCGTTGGCCACGGCACATTCCCCAGTGATACAGACTTATCATGAGCAGTCCCTGAACTCTTTCCAATGTCGGCTGCCCGGTCAAAGCTGGAGCATCAAGGCGAGCCGCAAACGCTTCGGCATAGAACTCCGATGCCGCAAGAGGGTCGGAGGGGTCAGAGGTGCTGTGGAACGCCACCAAATCTGGGATGAACCGCGCCGTCAGCGTTAGCATGCCCAGCAAAAAGATCTGAGTATCCGCAGTCCGCTCCGCAGCAGGCTGATGGACACGGGTATGGAAGGCCTCCTCATGGAGGAACGGCAGCTCGGTCGAGCAGTGCAGCATGAACATATTATACACGTCCTTCCAGAGCTTCGCCGTGATAGGCGGCGACTCCAGCGGGTCATCGCTCTGGCGGAAGCTCTGCTTCCTCACCGCATCCGACTCGCGCTTGCGCACGCGCTTGACATCTCCTCCCTCCGCCTCGACCTTCAACGCGCCAGTCGATTCGGGCCGCTTGTTTGCCAGCTGGCCGGCGTTCGGCGGGGGGTATGTACACTCGCGGCTCTGGTTCGCGCAGGCGCGGCAGGCGGTGTTTGTGCCGCTGTTCTGGCATTTGATCTTGCTCCGGCGGCAGCGGTAGCAGGCGATGCTAGAGCGCATCTTAGGCAGGGGCTTCTTCTCGTCGGGGTCATCGTGCATGTCTACGTGGCGTGGGGCGTCATGCCGCGCGCCGGCTGGTTCGGGGCGGTGGCCGTAGGCGCCAGCAGCGGGCGTACTATTGCTATTGGTATCCTGTGTGGTCTCGCTGAGGCGCCGGCGGATTGGCGACGCCGCAGGGCGATGGGAGAACTCCGTGTCGGTTTCGGGGAAGGCCTCGGCGTGCGGCCGCTTCGGCGTCGATGCCTCTGGGGTTTCGACTGTCGAGAGGGGTTCGGAGGGCGAGAGTATCGCGGCGATGGAGTGAGGGGAGGGAATTTTGGCGGTTTGGGGGCCCTGCGGGGACCGTCGCTGCCGGAGTTGGTTGTAAGCCTGTTTTGGGGCGATATGCGGTGCGCGGTGAAGGATGTTGGGATGGAACTGGGCCCAATCGCTTGCGCAGAGGGTCTTGTATGTGTTGAGATGATGTTGGATGACAGCAGATGGTGATGTGATACCAGGAAGAGGGCCGCGGAGGGTAGTTGTAGGGTGTGTTTGCGTCGTACAGGTCGATGTTGGTGGCGCGATCAATGTCTGGAGAGTATTGGTGGTGGTGTTGAGGATCCTAGGAAGCGGCCACCCAGGTTGGTTCAGGGCGCGGTGGGTGACTAGTAGTGTATATCCGAGGAAGGAGGGTCCAGCGGGAGATGGCGTAAAGAAGAGGGTTAAGGGGAATAACAAAGCGATCAGCGCTTGAATTGAAATGCTCTAGAAACAAGAGATGCTTTTAGATCAAAAAGAATATGTACAACATAGGGTAGTGTAGGCGTTTGTGGGAGTAGATAGGAGGAGGAGCAGTAGGAGTAGAGTAGAATTGTACACGACACAGAGCACAATACAGTCTGTGTGTACATACAAGATGCACAGAATAATTGCGGGAGGAAGATGTGAGATGTGAGATGGGCGCGCGTTAGTAAAATGGCGTGCATATGTATAGGATAGGTATAGTATAGAGTAGCAGTCAAGGTCAAGGGATAGGGATAGATGGATGGGGGTGGGGGAATACTAATTGGGGGGGAAATAGAGTATAATGGAGTATAAATGGGGGGGCTAATAGGGAGGAAGAACGACCGCGGGTAGGAATTACGGTGGAGAGAGGGATTGTGCTCGGGATTTTGTACCCGGAAGAGATGTGGTTGACGATAACTGGGTGATATATCTCAGCTTTCTCAGCTGTTACTATTTCTTGTTTATGTTGTTGTTTCTCTGGGGAAGCACGAAAAGAGCGCGTGTGGCACGAGATGGGTGGAGGAGATAGAGATGCATAGTTGCTAGATGCAGCGTAGACACGGCATTTGCACTGAAACGAGGTGAAGTCAGTTAAAGCTCCTAGGGCAATCCTCATACAACAAGCACAGTAACTAGACCACAAGATCCCTAGATCAACACACAAAGAAACGCCGTCGACTAGGAGATAAAAGGCCGGCGGACACGCCGAATTCTGCACTCTGTCTCACGCTCCCTCCTTCGGACAGACATACAGAACAATACACTCTCCCCACAACCAACCCACATGCACTCCCTCGCTCCAGAACAACCCCGAACAAGGTAATCACATTCACCCCTCCCCAGTCGGCCGTGGGGGTCTCCCCACCCTCGCACACAGCACCCACACGCGACAACGGCATCCCAACCCGCGGCCCGATCACGGCCCAGCGGTAGTTGCACAGCGCAGTCTTGTGCGCGCCCTCGCTCGCGCACGGGGATGGGATGGAGCAGGCGGGCACAGCGCGGCCGGGGATAGGAGGAAGGGCATGAGAGAGAGAGAAGCGTCGGAGCGGCAGCTGCGGATGGGGGAGGGGGAGGATGGATTAGGCATCGCTCGCGTCGCGCAAGCGAACAAGTCCGGCCCAGTTCGCCCAGTCGAGTCCCAGTCGGCTCTATTTGACGTCTTGCCGATGGGGGGTGGTGGGACGACAGGAGCTCACGGGCTGGGTTTGTGTGGACTTACTTACTCAGGCGGGGCGATTCAGGACGTACGTACGGACGGCACGAGGCGGATGACGCGGTGTGCAGCATTGCCTGCAGTTTGATGGTGTACCGACCGACGTTTTATGACAACTCGGGGAGGAGCTCTCGGCGGAGAGGCACCTAGTAGGTAGGGCGGGTATATAGATTCAGCCGGGGGGATATCTATTTCCCCCCAGCGCCACGATTGTGATCGAGCGCCCTACCCTGCAGCATATCGACCCCAGCCGGCTGGGCGGACAGTGGTCTCACTCTGCGTCTTACGAGCCAACACCAACACGCAGCCCTGGGTCCACTGCAATTACAATTACAGCGCATCAACGCCCGGGTTCTTGCCCTGGCTGGCCCTGGCTCTGGCGGGAGCCCTGGCAGGAACCAACATGATGACCGCCGCCGCCACAGGAGCGATAGCCGCTGATGGCGCGGTACGTTGTTGGATTTGTTGGATTAAAGGGGGGTAAGGAGCAAACATGTTTGTTTGATCCTACGATATTGAAAGCGGCAGGTGCGGCTCGGCCTTCGCTCTTGCTAGGGTAAGTGCGTGGTGGGTTAGTCGTTCCTTCCTTCCATTCCTTCCTTCCTTACTAACTGTTGATGTTGGGTTGGGCGTTTCCACTCCTGTGCCTCGATCCTGAATATGCACTCGCTGTAGACGTTGCTGCTACTGATTCTGCTCACCCATCGATCGTCCAGTCCAGCCCAGCCCATCCCTAACGCGCCTTACGATCTGAAACACAGAGCAGCATGTCTCAGCCCTTCCTATCTATTCTACCTCCCCTATCAAACTCCCAGTCTCTTACTCGCTCGATCAGTATCAGTAAAAATGACAAGTCCCCTTCAGCCGCACTCCAAGCCATCAACTCCCAACACCCAACACCTTGCCCCGCCGGAGTATGTAAAACATGAGACAAGCAAACCAGACGACACGCCTCGGCTAGCGGGAGCTCTTGTCCTGCTTCCGAAAGGAGGGGGGTTGCTAGCTACGTAGTAGTGAGGCACGACGCTCGGTCGTACGATTTCCGCAGGCAGATTGGGGCGTGGGGGTCATCGTTGTGTGTGCATCGGCTAGGTTCGGTGGTTAAATGAGGGGGCCGATCGCGGTGGTGATGGTGTGGGATTGAAATAGGGGGTTACAGGGGGATATGGAGATGCTGAGGGATCGTGGATCACTGGATCACTGGATCACTGGCTGATTTGAGGGGGTTGGTGCCAGATCTCGAGTTGTCACGTGAGAAATGGCTTTGACTAGAATAAAGATGTTTCGAGAATATGATAACTCCAGCCTGTAGTTAGGTTACAGTAACAGGGCCTAGTAATATTCAGCGCAAACGTCCTCTTCATATACAAATTTTCAATCACGTGCATCCCGTCCCTCAATCTCATCTGCCTCCCTAGCTGGCATAAAATCAGATTTACGAATCCCCGCCCCCCTTCCTCTCCACAATCCCACGGCGAACGGCGCAACGTATCACCCGGGTCTTGTGTCGACCGACTCCGCTACGCTGCGTTCACCATGCGTCCTGAGAGCGATCCCCCACCATGCACGTAGCCGGAAGTGGTCTGGGAGTTCTTGGGGTGCTTGTTGTAATATGCATAGGCTGAGGTATATAATAACTAACATGCTGTGCTTGGGTATGGATATAGCACCTGTACGGTGTAAAGTCGCAGTTTAGTTTGCGGGGTTCGGTACTGCAACCTTGCACACCCTCCTCACATCTCACACTTGTCCATGGGATGAGTACTTGTTTTTGCCAGTTACGGCGCGGACGCACGTGAGGGGTTTATATACCCAGTACATTGCGCCGTTGATGCCACCATCTGCCAAGGGGCCGCAGCAGCAGCAGCAGACCCAAGTGGTGGGATGTACGTCGAAGGGTGAATGTGTACCTGACCAGACCCAGCTTTCCTCCCCCGCCTTCGTTTCTTATTCCTCCCCAATCCCAACGCCAGCAGCCACAAACATCCACCCAATGCTCCACGCCAAGCCCCGCCCTCTCACCGCGCCGTGTCACCACAGTCCACACACTCCCGAGCCCTCAACGCTCAACGTCCATCATTCCCCCGCGCGGTGAGACGCGCGCTCTTGGGGGAGGGGGGGTATGTTATGTTATTTGTCAACGCCGCGGCGAGGCACGGGACGGGTTTGTGAGAAGGAAGGAACGGCGGGGTCTAGAACGGTGTCGTGTGCCGTGGTGCTGGCCGAGGGTGCCGGATACATCGACGCTTGCAGGAGATCGCGGGGGAGGACGTCATGTACGCCCTTTGGCGGCGGGGGGGAAGCTTGGGAGAGCTGCTTACTGAGAGTACAGGTGGTCAGCATGGCACACGAGGCCAGCACCATGGGATTCGAGTCATGGGAGGTAAGTCGGGTTTTGGTGTCTGAGAGGGAAGGGGCCACTCACAGAGCTTGAGGGGGAGGAGGTCTTGTTGGTCTTGACGCGCTTGCGCTTATATGGTATGGTATGAGCTTCTATTGACGGTAGAAGCCCGAGAGATATCCGGGTATCCCTGGGGTTTGCTGGTTCTAACTTCTCTTTTGGGAGATTGATTAGTGAGGCCCTGAGTAGACTATGACTCCTATCAAAAGTGGATTAGGAGGAGGAGAGGAGGTACAGTTTAGTAGAATAGTAGAGTACAGTTGAGTACAGTGTTATACATTACACATATATGTACACATCGGGGAAGACGTTAGAAGCAAAGCTATCCTCTTCTCCGCTTCTCCCCCTCATCCCCCCTCATAAACCCCCACGCGAGGCTTGAAATACTAGACCAAAAACAAACTAACCCCCTCCCCCTCCAGCCAGGCGCAGCAGCTACCCTCCTACCTCCCACGCCGTTATGCATGATGTTTCTCCATATTCTCCATATCCCATATCCCGGATCCACGTCTGTCGTTTTGTCGTTTCTGTCATTTCTCGTTTTTTGTGACTTTTCTTTCGTCCCGCCGAGCAAAAAACCTGGCTTTGGGCAAGCTATGTCATCGGCGGTTCCGGGAAATAATATGGGCTGATCGTATGTTGATTACGAGTAGCCCCGTATACAAATACCCACTAACTCACCAGAAACCATAACTATATGTCCGCTTGGTTCTGATTCCTAAGCCTGGTGGCCGGTGTACTGGAAGTACTGTTGTGCTATATTGTGCTATTACAGTACTATTCGGGGCTAACAGGACTATACAGGACTATACAGGACTATACAGGACTATACAGGACTATACAGGACTATACGGAACTATACAGTACTATGCCATAATATATGTCTGTACAATACTCTACTTTGCATGACAATGCCCGCATAGTACGTAAGGTGCAGCTCAAAGCTATCTTAGAACTGCACTTCACTTCCTACTCGGCGTGGCTATGTACTGTACATACCGGGCATCATCTCCCACCTAACCACTCACCGGAAGACAAAAGTGGCAACAACTACCGTAAATACCGTAAAATACCTCACATACCTTAACTCTTTCTGCTTCTTATTCCCTCCAAAAGTCCCCCTGTCCCTCCAGCTTCCGCCGATCTACTTAAATTCAACGTGACAGCCACTAAAGCAAGACATATATAACCCTTGAAGGGGAGCACACATTACGTTCCTGCATACATCTATCCCACCGCCCCCCCAAAAAAAAGAAAAAAACAGCTCTCTTATAGCTACACCGTTCCCCTTCTCTCCTCCCCTAACCACAGGAATACTCAAAATGACTATCCCAACTACTCCTCCCCCAGACGTCGACGTCTTCGACAGATTTCACACCCATGACGATCCCCGCCACGCAAGGCTGACAACCCCGAGCAAGGCTACGATAACCACACACGCGACCCCGCCAAGCTCCCCACGTAACTTCCTCGACATCATCGATATCCGGCGCGATGCGCTCGGGGTCGAACTGGACCTCGGGCGCGATATTATGGCGCAGTTGGCGCCAGAGAGGGGGATGAAGAAGATGCCGACGTTGCTGTTGTACGATGAGAAGGGGCTGCAGACTTTTGAAGAGGTGGGGTGGTCCCCTGTCGCTGTTTACCCCGGATTATGGTGGTAGTGGCTAATTGATTGTGGTGGTTGACAGATTACATACTTGGAGGAATATTATTTAACGAATGCCGAAATTGAGGTGTTGGAGAAGAATGCGGAGGAGATGGCGAGAAATATACAAGCCGAGTCTATGGTTATTGAGCTCGGTAGTGGGTGAGTAGTTGGTCGACTTCCTTTTGGCGAAGGGGATAGAGGGGTGCGCACTAACACAACGGCAGTAATCTACGTAAGGTGAGCATATTGCTTAATGCCCTCGATAAGGCGGGGAAGTCAATCCATTACTACGCTCTGGATTTGTCCAAGAGGGAGCTCGAGAGGACCTTGAGCTCGGTTCCGAGGTTTGAACATGTCGTGTGTCATGGTCTGCTAGGGACATATGATGATGGGCTGGAGTGGATTCGGTCAGGGCGTAATGCCTCGTGGCCGAAGTGTATTATGTCTCTCGGGTCGAGTATTGGTGAGTTGTCCCCTGCTTCCAAGTTATCACTTATTAATATGGGTAGGTAACTTTAACCGCGATGATGCTGCGAAGTTTCTTAAGGGATTTTCGGATATGCTCAGGCCGAGTGATTCGATGATTATTGGGTTGGATGCGTGTAACGATCCGGCTAAAGTATAGTGAGTTTATTGTATGTGATTTTGATCTAGACGGCTAACATGTGTGTTTTTAGTCATGCGTATAATGGTGAGTATTCCAAACCTGCGTAATAATTGACTCTAATAATTCCTTTGAAGATTCTAAAGGCATAACACACAAGTAATACCCCTTAATTTTTATTTTCTAAAAGGCATGAAGCTAATATGACAATAGATTTATTCTAAACGGACTCGATAACGCCAATAGCATACTCGGCGAGGATGTCTTCGACACCAATGACTGGGAAGTTATTGGTGAGTACGTCTGTGACAAGGACGGTGGAAGGCACCAAGCGTTCTATGCCCCGAAGAGGGATATTACTGTTCTCGGTGTTAATATCGAACAAGGTGAGCGTGTTCAGGTCGAGCAGAGCTTAAAGTACTCGCAGGCCGAGAGCGAGGCTATGTGGGCGGCTGCTGGCCTTAAGGAGGTTGGGAAATGGGGGGCTACAAAGGAGCAATATAGTAAGTTTCTCCCAACACTTCTTACACCAGCGTATTCAACTATACTCGAGCCATATCAGAAGTTTCTGGTAATAATTTCAAGTATTTGGAATCTTATATTGTTTAATTCCATATTCGTTACCTATCGTAATTGCATTCAAACCGAAAATATAAATAATTTGTTCTAACCCATCCCACCAGATATCCACATGCTCACCAAACGTGCCAAACCCTTCCAACTCCACCGCTCCCAATACGCCACCCACCCCGTCCCCACCCTCGAGGACTGGCGCGGCCTCTGGTCGACCTGGGATACCGTCGCGCGCGGTATGATCCCCAACAACGAGCTCCTCGCCAAACCCATCAAACTGCGCAACGCATGCATCTTCTACCTGGGCCACATCCCCACCTTCCTGGACCTTCAGCTCAGCAAAGCTACCGGGATGCCTCTCTGCGAGCCCTCGCACTATCCGCAGATCTTTGAGCGCGGGATCGACCCCGATGTGGATAATCCGGATAATTGCCACGCGCACTCTGAGATCCCGGATCAGTGGCCGCCGGTGGAGGAGATCCTGGAGTACCAGGCGCAGGTGAGGACGAAGGTGGAGGATCTGTATGCATCTGGTGCCTCGGAGGCGTCGAGGAGGGTGGGGAGGTCGCTGTGGATTGGGCTTGAGCATGAGATTATGCACTTGGAGACGCTACTGTATATGCTTCTGCAGTCGGATAACCGCATGCCGCCGCCGCGAACGGTGAGGCCTGACTTTGAGGAGAGAGCAAGGAGGGATGAGGAGAGGGAGGTGGAGAATCAGTGGTTTGTGGTTCCGGAGCAGGAGATTACGATTGGGCTTGATGATCCGGAGGATAATTCGGGGAGTGGGCATTTTGGGTGGTATGTTTTTTCAGATTCGTGGAGAAGATGGGCGTGGACTGACGGGGGTGATTTAGGGATAATGAGAAGCCGGTGAGAAAGGCGCATGTCCGGTCTTTTCAGGCGAAGGGAAGACCGATTACGAATGAAGAGGTAAGTGGATATTATGAGAACTGGTCTTAGTAGTGGTACTGATATCATATAGTATGCGATTTACCTCGATGCTACGGATAATGAACAACTGCCTGCTTCGTGGACGAGGCAACACGCTAATGGGGATTTGTCGGATTATATGGCTGATGGCAATACTAATGGCTATACGAATGGGAATGGCCACACAAACGGAAACGGCTATACCAATGGCAACGGCCTCACTAACGGGAATGGTCACACCAACGGCAACGGCTATCCCAATGGCCTCTCGAACGGCCATTCCAACGGCCACACCAACGGAAATGGCCACACCAGCACCATAACCAAGATCCACCCCTCCTACATCTCCAATATCCTAGTCCGCACAGTCTACGGCCCCGTCCCCCTCGCACACGCGCTCCACTGGCCCGTTAGCGCGTCGTACGACGAGATAGCGCGCTGCGCGAAGTGGATGGGGGGACGCATACCGACGGCTGAGGAGGCGAGGAGTATTTATAGCTACGTGGATGGACTGAGGTTGAAGGAGGTGGGGAGTGCGAGGAGAGTGCCAGCTGTTAATGGGTATGTTATTCCCTCCGTCCCCCTATTTTTTAATTTTAGATCTCGGGTTTGGATTTGGATATTAGATTTTAGGTCACAAGCTAACGCCAAAAAGCCACCTGGTAAACAACGGCGTCGAAGAAAGTCCGCCCCTCCGCAACCCCGCTGACCCCCAACACGCGCTCTTCACGGACCTCAAAGGCGCTAATGTGGGGTTCAAGCACTGGCACCCCGTCGCAGTGACGGCGAATGGGGGTAAGTTGGCGGGGCAGGGGGAGATGGGAGGGGTGTGGGAGTGGACGAGCTCGGTGCTGGAGAGGCATGAGGGGTTTAGGGAGATGGAGTTGTATCCGGCGTATACTGGTGAGTTCTAGTTCTGTGGTGTGGTGCGGCCGTGGAAATGAAAATGGGCTAATGGTGGTTGGTGTAGCGGATTTCTTTGATGGGAAGCATAATGTCGTACTTGGCGGGTCGTGGGCGACGCATCCGAGGATTGCGGGGAGGAAGAGTTTGTGAGTTACTCCGTTCACCTTCGTTAATCCCATACAGGGGGTGGAGTAGAACTCGTTGCTAACGTATAATGACAGCGTCAACTGGTACCAGCGGAACTACCCCTATGTCTGGGCTGGGGCACGTCTCGTTCGGGATATTTAATGTGAACTTATCAATCACTTAATCGATGCTTGGGTGGCTGGCTCCTTATTTTCTGTTGGGGGGAAAAGTGTTTGGAGCTGAAAACTTGCAAAAGGGTTGGCTGAGGTAATGTTTTATTGTTTTACTTTGATGTTTCGATCTTTGAAACATCAAAGAGGGGGTAAGTGATGCTTTGATGCTTTGATGCTTTGAGCTTTGGTTTTTGGAATTTGTTGGGGGTTTGGGGGGTTGGGAGGTAATTTGTGATTTGAAAGTTATGGCTTGATGCTATTTATGAGAACTGAAATTGATGATTTATTTATATGCCGCCTTCGGGTGTGCTGTGGTGACATGTCTATGTGAGTGTCTGTTGCGTCAGGGGTTGGATACCAGGTGATTTGGATAGGGGGTCGAGTGGTCAGGTAATTTACCCAGTCACAGAAGGATTTGCGGACTTCGTCTTATTTATAGGTGAGCCATTCTGCTTGAGGAGACATATGTTCTTATCTGCTTGGGGAGTCACAAACATGTCTCAAAATGCATTTATCAAGTCTCAGTGCTTTATTTGTCTGAAGATACCTCCTGTCTCAACTTCATTTGTCAAATAATACTGCCCCTTTTATTTGAAGAATTTCACTTTCTCGGAGAGCAATATTTAATTGCAATGTTCTAACTACAGTACCTATTTTAGCCCCTTATCTCCCATCACCAGCACCGAAAGTTATAAGACGAGTCTTGCTGTGGGTCGGAGTTTTGACAGATATATCCCCTGGAATATTGCCACCCGATCTCTCCTGTTCCTCAGGTACCTCCAATTTCCCATTATTTAGCTGTCAATTCACTTCCCCATGCTTATTTTTAGCGTTGGCAACAGCCTTGTCGGTTTATATACATCGAACTGCCGTATCTCTTGTCATCTTCTCCGTACAAGCAACAATTTCAGTTTTCTTCACAACACAGACTTCAGAACCAACAACACTCTTTCCAATTCCTTTGCACAGTCTTTACCTCTATCAAGGAATCAACTCTATCAATGATTGTTTAGCTCTATTGCTTTGCTTTGTACTCCAAAGACCGTTCCCTTCCAGTCTCTTTCTTGATATTTGCATTGCACACATAACACTGTCGGTCCACGGATCGGTCCACCAAACATGGGTTCAATGGCCTTTGATCTATATAACTTCAAGTGGGAAGCCTCCCCTGGGCTTGGTATGTTTAATATCCCTCATATGTTTGTTCGATTCGATCCTTGGATCTTTTACTAACTGATAAAGAGCACCACTGCGGGATCTGTAGCAAGGGGCTGTCGAGTATGTATTATCCCCAGTGAAGAATTCCAATCTTAAACTGACCCCCTTTAGATCCTCGTTCGGTCAGCTCTTGCATTGGCGTCCACTGTGAGCCATGCCGGAGATACCATCAGCAGCTACATTTCATTCGTAAGTCGACCTGCTTTTGGCTCTGCGTTCGAATGGCGTTTGCTAACCCACATGTCTCATAGAAAAAGCACATGAATGTAAAAGGTATGAAGCTCAGCCCTGCCATTATCTTTTGCAAGTGCTGACTTATCCGCAGCTGTATCAGAGCGGATCAGATGCATCACCGTCGGCATAGATCTATCGCAATACTTGTCAAAGAACTTGAAGCCCATGATAGGCAGGTAGCAACCCGGGCAACCAGGACAAAGAGCAAGCAGAGAAGTATGTCTAAAAATGGCAACGACAATGTCGAGAATTTGGAGCCTACCAGATCTGTCAACGATGGCGGGCTAGATGACGACGATGCATATTATAATCAGATATTTTGTGAAAGAGAGACTGAACCGTTCATTACAATGCCTACCACACCATTTCACATACCAGTCCCGTTGACTCCAAAGCCAAGTTCTTCCATATCCTCGTTCGGCTACGAGTCATCTCCGGCAATTTCCGCGAAAAAGAAAGATCTCAAAAAGGCTCGCCGGACAGCACGATTGGCCAGCAATAACTCCCAGAACATTGTCAGCAGTGGTTTTCTAGACTTCATAGCCGAAGCTCTGCACGGAAGCAAGATCACGGATATAAGCAGTGCAGTGTTTGAAGAAGAAGGCAAGGAGATTGGTGGGAACCAGTTCAAGAATGAAGACTTGATGCGAGAGAATCTCGGGTTCCAAACATTCACACGGAACTCTATGCAAGTTCGACATATAAAAGACAGATGGAGGAAGATTGGCCCCCATGGAAAAGCACAAGAACTCGCGGCATCAATCCCGACTGCACCTGGTTTCCCCAAACCGAAGTTTGTCGACATAAACGAAACGACTCGCTTCGACGTCAACTTCTTTGCCCGTCTTGGGGTCAAATATGAGAACAAGGGCGACAGCAGCAAAATACGGAGCGAGATAGTTCTTAAGCTCGTAACTGAAATCCAAGAGGACATCACTATCATCGGGCGTGAAGAGTACGAGACGCAGGTCCGAGAGGCCGGTTTTTGGCGGTTCGTAAACCGTGCAGCAGCGCAAAATCTCCAGGAAGCCCATCAGGATTTTAGTTGGGCAACTGGTGAATTCAGGAAGAGAAGAAGGCCAGGTGTGTTGTCCGAAGCCGAGACCGAGCCGGAGATTGGTGCTAGAGATGAGCAAGGTCAAGCAATTCAAGGCAATGAAAACGATTTCTCAGATAATTCCAGCGTTCCGGGAACACCCTCTTTGGTAGGATCTGCCTTTGAAACCCAGGCCGAAGAGGAGAAGGAAACCCCACAGATGAAAACACCAATCATCCTGAAGTTCACGAACTTCGACAATGGCAGGAAAGAGGTCTTGTGGACCGCGACGCCATCCAAAGTTTTGTCTTCGCCCAGAATTTTGCCTTCAGTCGAGCCTGAAACTTTTCCCTCTCCAGCAGTTTCGTCGTCCCCTGAAGCTTTGTCGCCACCTGCAGTTCTGCCGTCGCCCAGAGCTTCTTTCTCCCCCAGGGTTTCGTCCGCACCCGACGCGTTTCTCTCTCCCAAACTTCCGTCCACTCCCAAAGCTTTGTTCTCACCCAAGACTCTACCCCCACCTACAGTTTGGTCGTCAATCAAAAAAAGCAAGTTGAAGCCGTCCAAGCCAATAGTGAATCAGAATGGTTCCGGCCCAATGAATTTGTTTCGTCTGGTGAAGCTTGAGAAGAAGCATGTGGCCGTGCAGCTGAAACACGAATCTTCTTACGACCTTTACGGAGACCAACTTAGGGAACAAACTGGCACCACGGCCTTAGCCTCGGAGTTCGCGTCATTTGAAGCCGATGAAGAGAACTCCCAAGATGACGATGACATTTGGGAGGTTGTGCGTCCCTCACTGCCAAATGTCAGAGCAAAGAATCCGTATGATCTCCTCAGTACTGTCGAAGAGGGCAGCGGAAACGAGGATTCTTCCAGTGAAGATGGCAGTGAGCCAAACTAACCCACAGGCCTCTTGCTCCCAACAACTTCAACCGTCACTAACAGACAATTCCGCCAAGCTTGCAGCGTCTCTCTCCAGTTTCATTTCGCTTCATGCCAATTTATTTCATTGCTTTGCATGCCATTGGCCGTGACAAGAGAGCATCCCTTCTCCGCGTTTACTCAGATCGACACGAGCAAGCGCTCAGAAGCAAACAACAACCTGGCTGGAGCTCTCAACTTCACACTTGTACCATCATGTTAGAATAATTGTCTCGTTTACTCCCTTATTTCAGTGGCTTTGCTCGCCTCTCACCACAGACATGCGCGTCCCATCGATCACCAAACCAGCGCCAACGCCATTTCTCTGTCCAACGTCGCTCTTTGACTAACCTGCGGACTCAGCAGCCGGCCAACTGACAACTTCACAGTGCTACTAACAAGATTTCCTTTTCTCCGCACTGCAATAAAGAGGAGGGTTACGCTGGTGATGCCGTTTGAGGCAATATCATTTTCGAGAACGCTAGTACCACTTCATTACAAGACAATACACTATGTAACCAATCTCTATTGCAGTCCACTCCCACAGCATGGAAAACAGTGATTTGCTCCCCGTAATTGCTCAGTGTGGTATCCCCTAACGCCTCCATTGCCGTCACTTTCCTTCCAACCCCGTATCTCCATACCTATTCAATATTCCCATCGTGGATCTCATAAAAGATACTCCCATCCCAAGACAGTGCAGTTTTGGTCCCTCTGATGATAAGAATGAAACCCCGCCTTCTAAGGAGAACCGGCTTTTCAAGAACCGCATTAAGCGCAAACAACCTCCCAAAACAGCCTGCAAATATCAAATCGCGCCTCCCAGTAAGAGCCGTCATAAATAACCATATATCTTCGTTAATACAACTCCTCCAACTCTCTCTCCTTTGCTCTCAGATCTTCTCTCATCCTCTCAGCCTCTAGCTGCAACATCTCCCTCCTCTCTCTCTTTCTTCTCTCTCTATCCGCATCTGCTTCGGTATCGTTGCCCACCTGTGCCACACTTGCAGGTCCATCTCTCGGGCTCCGGCTCTGCCGCAGACTCGGGTCCAGCGCCTCTTCGCTCGCCTGCTGCGCCGGGTTCAAGATAGCCTTAATGCTCGAGAGACGTCCCTGGCTCTGGTCACCAGCTGGGGCAGCCTCACTTTCAGCCGTCGAGAAGGAGCGCTTGCGATTAGGAGTTAGAAGGAAATTAGGCGAAAGGGAGGAAGGGCGGTGGTTTGGCGATGGGTACGCCGTTATGGGCGGCAGCCGATTATCAGAGGTCAGGCTCGACGGATCATGCTGAGAGTGAGCGTGCGGATTTGATGCGTACGACGTCAGATCGTTGGCTGGGATAGGCTGCTGCTGGTGCCCATTTTGGCCACGGAGGGTGCTGGCGAGTTCGGGGAGGTTGCGGGATGGTTCGGCGCGCCTCCTGAAGCCGAGGCTTACGGAGCCGTCGGGGTTGAGGGCACCCTTTGGCGCATCCTCGTCGTTGGGGACGTTGGAGTCGTCGGATTCAGGGGATGCGGCTGTACGTGGGGATCCCATTTCGTAGCCACCGGCTGCGGCGGGAACCACACGCTTGCGGCGTTTAATTACCGACTTCTTCATCGTGACGGGCCTGTGGACGCCGTGAAGTTTGTAATATAAGCCTGCAACCTGTCAGTTATTGCTCTTTTAGTTCGTTCGTACACAACTCACCACATGCGTTACATATCGTATGCCCGCTTTCATCGCGACGCCAGAGCGGGGTAATCGTAGTCCCACAGTTCTGGCAAGCAACAATGACAGTTGTACCCGGATTCTGGAGTGCATTGATATCGGTCTCTGCGGAAGGATCGGCTGCGGGATCATTTGGTGGCTGCGAGGACCTTTGGCCAGACCTGACAAGGGTGACATTCGCTGTTTTCGAAACGCGGTTGTTGAAGGCAGGACAGCCTCCACAGCCAGATGCGCCACCAGTTCCATTACACTTCCCACCGCCTGGGCACGAACCACCCGAAGTATGATCGGCAGTCACATACGTTGCAGTGGCAGTCGAGTAATGGGTGGGCGCATATCCTGGCGACGTCCCCTTCTGTTCTCGGTTTTGGTTCGGAGCGGATGTGTTCGCGCCATGGGCTTTCTTCATAGTAGTAGGCCTAGACGCATTCCGCGCCTTTTGGTATAGACCACAAGCATTGCATATCGTTGCGCCTTGGGGCGATCTCCTCCATAGGGGTGTGCTCGTCGTGCCGCAGTTGCTACTCGGGGGTTAACACAGGTCAGAGATAAACGGGCTGTAAGTACTCACCTGCAGATCTGTCCATTGGGAACGCTATCCGGGTTGATGATTGCCTGGGGAGAGTATGATCCTTCCTGCTGTTTGCGTTCAGCTGCTGTTGGCGTGGGCGTTGGTTGCTGCTGGCGGCTGTATGAATCTTGGGCATGGTTCGACCCATTGGTAGGCTGTATTTCATAAGAATGGTCATTCTCATGTCTGCCGTTCCCTGTCCTATCCCTGTTTTCGCGCAGCCCTTGCGAGTGATCCACCAACTGCTCTGCTAACTCGATGTCCTCTTTCGACAACGTTCTTGTCGGGAGAGATGTATGCGCAGGCTGCTCTTCGTGGCGCGATGGCGCTGAGGCTATGATTGCTGTTTCCGCCATGATTCCCGTTTTATGCCTCCCTGGTTGATAATAGAGGTTTTGTTGTCTGTCCTCTTCGCCACCGACAGTTCCGATTATCGCTCCTTGTCGCGTTCGCAGGGTGTCCCAATCTCCAGTCTTCCTGATTGTACTCGAGTACGAGCGTCGCCGATAAGGATCCTGCTTGGGCGTCTTCCGTCTGGCGTCCGGCTTATCAGATCTTCGTCCAGTCTCCCCTAGATGTATGAGGATGTTGATGACTGAGGATGGCGACAGGCTTCCAATCCTACGCGGCGATTATCACGGGATCTCGCCCAACTATTGCCAGCGATGCCTTTGAGAACGGTGGCCAATCGACCAATCGCCATTGGCCGAGCGCCGAAGAGTTTGAAATGGAATCTATTTAATTGGCTGTAACTCTACGCTATTTATTTTGCTAGAGCGATAGCGGATTTAAGGTTTCTGGATTAATGCTGTTCTAGGAGCAAAGTAGTAATATACTAACTGAATACGGTAAGTGAAACGTCTATGGAGCCCCTCTTGGATCATATCTAATCATATCTGGTGTCACAAGATTTCATCTCAATCTGGTCCTATCTGGGTGCCTTGTTGGTGCCTGAGGATCTATTTTAGTAATTTGGTTGGTCCAGTCACATGACGAGGCTGATCCTAATCGCCGAAAGGAGTTACTAGCGCGCGTCATCAGCCAAGCGTCATTTCCGACCTCTTCAACCTCCATTACGACGCTTTATAGGCAGCAACTTTTCAAGTCCAACTTCATCTATTTGTATATAGCCCGCGGTGCTCGACCCGACGATCCTACTTTTAACGTCATTCCCTCGCTCAATAGTCCTAAATACCTCACGATGGACTTCTCCGACGTCTTGTATGTTGCCCTTTATTGCTTTGCGCCCCAACAGAAGCACAGCAATCTATCCCTCTCAGGGCTGCCAGAACACGGCTAATACTTGCTATCTAGCCGCATCGTGAACTTGGCGATTGGCGCGCTCATGATCGCGGGTGGTATTTCGCAGTTCTTTGGTGAAAACACCTCAGTGTAAGCTCTTCGTCGCAGCTCCCAAAGAATCAACCTAATGCGCCCCAGGCAAACGATTATCATCGGTGTTTATGTGATTATTTTTGGACTCGGTATGCGCCTTGTCCACAGTCTAAGGATGGCTACTAATTCTCCCCAGCCATTGGCGCATTGGAATTCCAGATCCCACCCCAGGTCTCGCGGTACGCCTCGTTCCTGTTCTCGTTCCTGGGCCGCGGAATCTGTAAGTCAACCCTCTTTGTTCGGCAGCGCGAGAAAGAAGCTGACATTGGATAGTCTACATTTTCATCGGCACCATTCTCTTCCACGACCACGTACTCCGCTACATAATTGGTTCGATTATTGGGCTGGTCGGATTGTCCTACGGCGCTCTCGAATTCATCCCATCGATTGAGCCGCCTTCCAACATGCGTGAGGCGGATGCCGGATGGGGCGCGGAGCAGGTCTAAGCCTATCGCTAGGATATGCAAACCGCAAATCCAACGCTTCGATTTAACCTTTGGACTATAAAACGAAGCAGTGCTGGAGACGCTGGGTATGAGAGTTGGGTTCGGGGGGTGAAAGAACTACGCTGGCTGTACGTACAACGAGTGGACTATGTGAGGATATGATACGGTGTTGGAACTTGTGTTAACAATTATGATTGTATTATTTGGGAGATTCCAGGATATCTTTCGAGTATTTACATTTACGGGGCGTCTCCCGAAGCGGATATCACTTATATAGGCAATGATAGGCTGTCAAAGAATTGAGATGAGATGACTATCGTGAGTAACCGATAGCTGAAGCATCGACGTGACAAGTATGAGGCACAATGCGAAGCAGCACATGCTTGCTATATAGGTATAGTATATATTTCATATATTTCGTTAGATGCGTCATTTTCGTTGCCAGTTCCTTGGAGCCGTTACAACAGCATACCATTTCTTACAATTAAAACTTTTCCAAACTTCGGACAAAAGAACGTTCCATTCTCATTTAGTGTCGCCATCTCTAGTGAGCTTGTATTAAGCCAATTTTTTGGTAAGAAAAAGTGCCTCTTTAGGTCACTAGAATCTCCATCAATCTTCCAGGTGCATAGCCAATAATCGTTGTCCAGGAAAACGATTCTGTCTTGGAATGTTCCAATAAGCCTTTTGACTCGGCAAGGAAGTTCCACTTCTCAGGCGGTGAGGGACGATGTCGCGAGTGCCGATATACGGAGCCCATCACATAACTGGGATGGGATTACTTCATAGACTAGATTCTTTCCATCCTTTGCCAGGGCGAGCTTTCTAACAACGCCTTGGGGCTTGTTAATGGGTTCCGCTGTTAGTTGTAGACGCCTAGAATCACTGCATTCTAGCGTTGTCCATTTGTATTGATGGACGATCTCATGAGCGACAAAAAGGATTATTTCCGCATTAGTTGGGTCCGCAATCCATTTCCCATCGTGTAGGTTCTCATGACTCCTTGAGCATACTTCTACCTTTCTTTTAAGATCCCACACAAAATCCTTCGACGACGTGGAAATAAATAATAGCTTCTCGTCATTACTGAAGACGAATTGCGCAACCGCATAGCGGATTCGTATATCGAGTCCCGGAAACACGGCCCATTTCCCCCCTCCCTTTGCCTCCAATCGTTTCAAGACAATATGGCCAGAGTCATCGCATGCAACAATATATCGGCCAGATTTCGACCAGGCAAGTAATAGTACAGTACTCGTCGCTCCGTAACCATATACTTTACGGATTTTGGTGCCCCCTATCGTTTCATGAATGGCAACACTGCCATCTTCTTTACCACAACAGTAATACTTGTCATCCGGACCAGCCGCAAGTGCCGAGACTTGGCTTTCGCTGCTCTCGTCAGGCACTATAACTGCTCCTGCCGGTACAAATGCCTCTGCCAAAGTTGAGGTATCAGAGAGACCTTGCTCATCACTGCTCTCGTCCGGCACTATAACTGCCCCTGTCGTTACAAAACCCCCTGCTAAAGTTGAGGCATCAGAGAGATCATGCTCATCTAGCCGGACAAGAGCGTCTGGCTCCCATACATTGCATACTGAGTCTCTTGTATCGTAGAAGCGCTGTCCGCTCGGACTGAAAGTAATATCTCGAATGAACGCATTCGCATTTTCTAGTCGGTATATTAGCTGCATCCCCGGGAGCATCCAGGCGCTTATGGTGCCGGAATTACTGCTGGTCAACAAAAGGCTCTCGTCGGCGCTGATGGCCATCTCCCGGGCATTTATGTTGTAGGGTTTTTTGTGTTCGGTTTTTTCGTCCTTGTATAGATCCCATTCAAAGATTTCAGTTCCGAAACAGAGGATAACAATCGAGTTTCCATCCGCTTGCCATCTCACCAGCTCAGGGGCGTTCAATGGATCAGAGAACCCTGTGACTCTGCACCTCTGAGGTGGTTGGCAATGTGCCAGGTCCCATACCATGAGGGGGTTCCCTCTCCAAGCCATTGCTATTTTCCTTAGATCGGGACTGATGGATATCAGTAATGGACAGCCTCTAAGTTCATATAACGAATCCTGAGCCACCCATCGAGACTTTACAACCAGCGTTTCTAAATCGTAACACGTTACGGAGCAGTTATCGAGACCTATGAGGAGCTCAGAATCCGTAGACCCAAAAGCGACAGTCATTGTGCGTACTTCTGCCGTTTTCGGCAAGCGGTATAGTTCTTTTCCAGAAGATATATCCCATACACGATATGTCGAGAACCCAGCTGTCGCAAGGCGAGTGCCGGCTCTATTAAGTACCATTATCATGACATATTCGTCGTGACATATCCTTCTTGCCTCTTCGCAAGTCTCTGCATACCATATGACAGCCGTCCCATTGCTGGTGATCAAAGTGATAAAATATGCACCTGTCGCCACTACCTTATAAGCAGTTTCATCCTGGCCAACATTGACACTTGCTAAACAGTCACTCCAACCTTCGTCAGGTGGTAGCCCCGCAACAGAAACAGAATTGCTATCTGTACTTTTATAGGTAATTCCAACCATAGACCGTTGAGGGCAGAATGGAGTATGCTTTTAGATATTTAGCAGATCGTGTAAAAATTCTAAGATCGCCCAACACAGAAATTGCCTCAATCCAAGACAAAGAATATTTCTTTAGAAATAATTCGAGAACAGTTTTAAGTTCTTCGGATATACACGGCGATTTTGAAACATGGTAAGCCCAGTATATTGTCGCATATCGGAACAGAGGATGTGCTTTATCGATAGCTGACAGCCCATTTCGTTCCAAGCTGTGGTCGGGTCTGTCTGTCACCCTGTCTTTCAGGGCAATTCGCCAACGGTCACTTGAAAGTTAATTCAAGCACACTATAGAAAGGTGCTCATGCCCTTCACAAGGATTTATGTACGGGGGACTATTGCCTCTATCGTGAAGAAGGAAATTCCTTGCAGTGGGATGGACAATTGTAACCATCGAGTTATCCACGGAAATAAAGTGACCACATATCTGAATGATCGTATTCTCAAGGTTGACAAAGCCTTGAAACTCGGGCTGCAGCGCAATTTGAAGTTCCGTCACACTGAGGGGCCTCCAGCAACACGTCGCCCAAGTTAATATTCTCTTCGCCATAAGCTGGGTTTTTGGCGACTGAGCTGTGATTATGTCAAGCATTTGTTGATATAAAGGCTCCATACCTGTCGGTACCTCGTTTAGTACTTTCTGGATATCATCCTTTGTGTGCCAATTATCCTCTAATCTTTCCAGCGCTAGTTTTACCCATAGGAATGATCCGGATGCCTTAGCCAAAACTTGGCTAATTGTATCCCTCTGAAACTCGGGGTCATTAGGGAAAGCGTCATTGATTGCATTGTGAATATAAGCTCGAATGTCATCAACGGTGTCTTCTTCGCGGAGAATGAATGTTGTCTTCAAAGAATTCGCATCTGGCGTTAACAGTATCTTCGTCGGCCGGCTCGTCAGGAACAGCTTAATCGGGATCTGTGATTGCATATTGATTATACACCTATTGAAACCTGACGAGTCTGCTTCGTTTATCCCATCCAATACTAGAAAAAGTGGCTTTTGAAGCTCTAACTTGAACAGTATGTCTTCGAAAACCTTTTCCCATATGAGGCTAAAACTCCGAGTCAGTGGATTAAATTGAATCCCAGAATCTTTAACCAGAGTACATAGCCGTTTTCAAAATTCGTCGTTTACTTGCGCTAGCTGGAGAGCTTGGACGGCGCATGTGCGAAGGGGAATTTGAATCCCTCAAGGCCATTTATACAGTGTCGCCTGGGTCTGTCCCCAAGGTACACGCATGGGGAAAGTTTGACGCAACTGAAACTAATGAAGAAGGCATATATTTTCTTCTCGGGGAGTTTCGAGATATTAAGGTGCAGCCACCAGATCCAGTGAAACTTGCGACTCTACTCGCAGAATTGCATCACCGATCAATCTCTCCTACGGGAAAATTTGGCTTCCATATTGCCACTTGTCATGCTAGGATGCCACAGGCTGTTGATGCCTGGGAAGACTCATGGTGCACACTGTTCTCAAACCATCTTCGTCGCTTCACGGACTTAGCTAAGCATATCCTACAGTGGCCTGAATTCGACATCGTTTGCAAACTCACGCTTGAGAAAGTCGTTCCTAGACTGCTTCTGCCACTTCAGTCCGATGGACGTGTTCTCAAACCGTCCCTTCTCCACGGCGATTGCTGGGATGGCAATACGGCAATGGATATGAGCACTGGCGAGGCTTTCGTGTTTGATGTGTGCTCCTTCTATGGGCACAATGAATATGATACTGGGAATTGGAGGACACCTAGGCACCGACTTAGTAAACTGGCATACATTGAAAACTACAAAAAACGTGTCCCTGCTTCTGAACCAGGTTAGTTTTCTCTGAGACTCTATAATTGAAGTGTATAGGCTGGTGAAGTGGTGGCTGAAAGCGGCGGACTGGGACGCCCGGAATATTCTCTATTCGTTGATATTTAACATTGGAAATACCATCTATATTCCTGGCTCTACTCAACAACAAGTGTATGTAATCTATTTCGACGAAATAAAAAGGAACCCCGCTAAATATTTGTCCATTCAAGAATATTCGATGACATGACTACGCTCTGCAACATGTTCTGCCCTGATGATCTCCAGCGAGAGATGAGCGCCCTTCAAAACAAGGTGAGCTACTTAAAAAGCTCAATTGGTGGAGAAGGCAAAGATGGCGAAGATGAGGAGAAAAAGTGGGATAAATATGACAGAGATGGTAGAAGAGAGGGCGAGGATGAAATTGGTAGGACGGAGAGTATAAAGCCGGACAAGGTTCTAGTTCAGGTAGAGGCTATGTGATTGATTTGAGTGTTTTCGCCCTATTATAATACGGTTTAGCCAGCTCGCATTTTATATAACTGTTAGAAGTTGGATACTCTATGGTATATAAATGCTATTTCTCTGCTCTCCAATCTATCATTATTTTCTTAGGGCATCGCCTGGATTTGGTACTCATTATAGGGGAAATTTTTTAGGCTAGGCAGTTTCACAGCCCAACCATCATCAACGTTCCCAAGCTGCCATTCATCTCCTATCGGAACCAGTCCAGTCCTGCCAGCCAGTACCTCCTTTTCTCGCTTCTCATACTCCGCCGCAAGACCTGTATGTGGAACCCAAACGACTCTCATACCAGCCCTTCTTCCCGCTTCAACACCAGGTACACTGTCCTCAAAGACTAGACATTCTGAGGGTTTGATAGCCTTTTCGCCCTCACTGAGACTTTCATTGATCACCTGTAGTGCAAGTAAAAATATATCCGGGGCCGGCTTTCCCCTCCCACTCTGGAGTCTTGGGTCGTCTCCAAGGATGCGCCGATTCTCATCAAAGACGCCAAATAACTTCTTCGTTTCAGGCCGCGAAGTCTTTAACTCGTAGTTATTCTTTTCACTGCTTGATGCCAGCGCAATATGAATCTTGTTCCCATCGACATTCTGCGCATATTTGAGATCGGATAACAGCGCTTCAACGCCGGGCAAAGGCTTGCAGTAAGGGAAATGCAAGCGCTGCTGCTCTTTTTGCTCGAGTTTAAATTGCTCACGAGATATTGGCAGCTGAGCCCAACGGTGAAACTCGTCGCCTGTTGACGATCCGGGAACACCCATCAGCTTCGCCTTGACTGACCAAGGCAAATCTGGTCTTCCATGCTTTTCAAGAACGTTATTCGCACAAAGCGTGTACATATCCTCCTTTGCTAATTTAGTAGATATTTATAATTTACTTCCAAAACTTACTGTATTTATAAGGAGACCATCCATGTCAAAAATGCACGCCCGGACCGGCGGGAAGCTATTGGCTCATATATTAGTAAAAATCTCTTAATGGTACGGAGTGAATTACTTCGCCATTTTTTATAAAGTGACTCAATAGCCTCTTGAGTTCTAATTGTTATGGAATAACCTGGGTCCCGATGCAATTCATGGAGCGGAGGTGAGGATATAAGTCAAACGATTTGCTTTTTATGTGGGACGTGCAACTAGTTAATGGAAGTGAATATTCGCTTGCCAACTCATGCTTGGCAGGGACACCAATCAAGATTTTGGTCCACAAAAACTCTAAGATTCGGATTCAGAAATGGCGACTCTTAAAATGATAAACGGATTAAAGGCCGAACCATTAGATAGAGCTAGCGCTCTTTCTATACGTTACCATTCACATAACTGTATACAAGAGGCGTAGGGCAATGCTGCCGTTGTCCCCAAGTATGACAGCGATTGGTTGCATTATTGGATCCGATACTCGCTTCGGTCGAGCCAACACAACTGGTTAGGCATGAAAACGCATGCAGATAAGTCGCAATGCATTCTAAACCCCATGAGATTAAATACCTAGTGTGGGATTGCAATAAATATATTTAATTGACTATTACCCCGGGCCAGATCCAACTCCTTAACACATATATCGGATTCATCAGTTAATGCCGAGATTCTAACTATGGTTCGACACGCAGACAGCGATTTAGAGGCTACGGAGGTACCAAGAGAGATAAAGCCATATCCAGTCGTGCGAGCGCAGTTAATCATTCTAGGTAGATAACAGCGGCATAATTATTATTTATACGTTTAACTGAGTACTCTAGGTTGCTTTCCACTGTCAGAGGGAGTGGCTTGGGCGACCATATTCCCATATATCTACTCGATGGTAAAATCACTGTCCGGGCCAGAGTCAAGTAAAGACAATATTGCCATTTATGCTGGAATCATGGTATCCGTTTTTACATTTGGGGAGTTTGTTGGAGCGCCTCAATGGGCGAAGATCAGTGATCGTATTGGCAGGAAGCCAACAATCCTAATCGGATCAATGGGAGCTGTATTCTCGGCGCTCTTGTTTGGCTTTTCGACTTCGTTACCAATGGCCATAGCTGCCAGGACTTGTGCGGGGTTGCTAAACCCGAATTTGGGCGTTGTGCCGACTTTCGTTGGAGAGTTGGTGAGCAAAGAGCAACAAGGTATGGCTGATCGTCAGACTGTATTTTTGCCATGAATCTAATATTGTTATTCTTTGCTATAGCCGAAGGATTCTCTGTTGTTCCATTCCTCCGAGGCCTCGGGTATGTTTGAATATTCTCACTTACTATGTAAACTAAGAATTCCCAGGACTATCATCGGACCAGTAATTGGCGGTTACTTGGCTGAGCCAGTCAAGAATTACCCCTTTCTCTTTCATGAGGGAACAATATGGGATAAATTCCCCTACTTGTTACCAAACCTTGTCGTCGTGATATTTCTCCTGAGCAGCTGTACTCTCGGATTGTTTTTCCTCGAAGAGGTTCATCCTAAATTCCGGGATCAAGTTGACATTAGATGGACGTTGCTTAGCCGGATTCGGAATATATTAGCAGGCAAAGGATGGCATGCCGATGAAAATGCATATACTCGCATAGGAGATGACGAAATAGACGCTGAGCTACCACTGGGCCCAGCGTCCCTAGCTGAAGCCCCTGAAGAGCCAGGAGTCAAGGCCTCCTCGGCATTTACCAGACAAATAAAGCTTCAGATACTCTCCATTGCCATCCAAGGATTCCTTAAAATTTCAACTCTTGCCATAGTGCCGGTCTTTCTGGCGACGCCATCAAATCCCGACTAACCACAGAACCCGACCAGAGACTTCGAGATAATAAAAGGAATCTTAGGAACCAAGGGCGGCTTCGGCCTTGATACCATGAACACCAGCAATGTCCTATTGGCGGCCAAATACTACTCGTGCCAGCAATAATTTCCAGGCACGGCCCGCTTCACAGCTATAGAGTGGTAGTTGTCATACTATTTTGTCTTTACTGCCTCCTGCCATTCACTGCTAATTGGAGTACCTGGACTGGTATGCCGACGATGTTGATTATCCTCTGGGTGTACGCAGTGGCAAGTAGTCTGGCGACCACTTGTTCACAAATTCTGTATGTTTGCCCCTCAGAATTGGAATCCAACTAGCTTACCTGCGAACAGGATTACAAACACGGTGCCCTCACCCATCTACTTGGCGACAGTCAATGGAGCCGCTGCCTCACTCGGATGTTTCGCGCGGACTTTGGGTCCGGCAGTCTCGGGGCCGCTGTTTAGATTGGGACTCCAAACAGGTTATGTTGGACTGCCATTCTGGCTACTCGGTGCTGTTACAGGTCTGGGAGGGATTGTGTCTTTGTATCTGGTTGACCACGCTTGAGGCTTGGCCGTGCTAATCCCGTTGCATACAAATCTGTTAATTTTAAGAAAGAAGTGTGATAGATTGTATCCAGCCGACCTATATGTTAGAAAAATGAGGCCAACATACCATTCCGAGCTTGATTCAAGTAATCATTCATGCAGCCAGCGCTTCCCCAACAAGCTTCACAACTTCCTGCGAACACCCATAAGATCCCTGGTACCCCCATCCTCCATGTCCATAATTGTGAACCACCCACACCCCCCCAACCTTCTCCTTCTCAACCCTCACTCCCCCCTCTCTCACCGGCCTCAACCCAACCCCATGCCTAACAACACTCAACCCCTCAACTCCCCCCCCCCCGGCCAGCTCAGGGCACACCTCAACAGCCCTCTTCATGATCCGCGCCGCAATCTCCATATCCGGCGCCGCCTCCCAGCTACCCTCTTGATACGTCCCGCCGAGAACGGTGCCCCCGCCGGCCGCGCGCTGCATGATATAGCATAACTCGTTCGGCCCGTCGTCAGTGCCTGATGTCGCAATCATAAAAGGAGCTTCATTCCTAACCACGACCGTCTGGCCACGCGCTGGAGTGACCTTAGTGTCCATGACACCACCCAGCTTCGACGCCAGGAGCCCAGTGCAGTTCACCACTACATCCGCGGGCTTGCCGGAGTGGTGCAACGATGCCGCGTCAGCGATGTGGGAGAGCTCCGCACGAGATATGCGGGCACCGTGGGCGAGACACTGGCTAGCGAGATAGGGGAGGTAGATGGCGGTGTTGATGCAGACGGAGGAGTGGCGGAGGCCGAAGTCGTAGCCTGGGGGGAGCTCAGAGGCGGGGACGACGCGGTAGTCGGGGACGACGTCTTTGTACCAGGGGTTTGGGTCAAAGGGCATGCTCATGGCTGCATTGGCCTCGATATCTTTGAAGCGGTTGAGGACTAGGGAGTCTGGAGGGGGGGTTAGTTGGCTGGTGGGGATGGAAGGGGGGGGGAGGTTGCCTTGGATATGGATGCCTGATTCTGGGACGTCGTTGGCGAGGCGGTAGAGCTCGGGGAAGGTGTTTCTCTCCCAGGGACCAATTTCAACGTTTCTGTGTCTTAATATAGGTCAGTAGCTGCTAAGTAGCGGATGGTTGGACGTGACTTGGTCAGCTTACGGGGCGAAGTTGGCTCCAGCCCATGGAGAGGTATATTCGATGTCATAGTCACCTGGCATGTGTTTGGCTACTATGGTGACATTGTATGCGGGATTCTTGGAGAGAAGGAGGGCGCTGGTGAGTCCAGAGACTCCAGCACTATACAATGTCAGGATAGCTCCTTCCTTTGGACGGTTTCTCATAATACGCACCCAACAACTACGATGTTCGCCATAGCTCGGATGAAGCAGTAGTGTCACTGAAGCAGTAGTGTCACCCTATGATTGAAGCTGGCATTCACAGTAGATTGTGATAGTTATAATCTTCCTTCTTTATGACTACGATGCTGCGGGGTGCTTGGAAATGGGTGCTTGGTAATGGGTGCCTGATATAATTATAACTGCACGAGGAAGGAAGTATGCGGTACTTCTTCCTCCTCATAAATCTCGGCGGAGTGGAAGTAGAGTTACCCTACCTTGGAGCACTACTAAAATATGGGGAAGTAGCCCCGCATACTCCGAAAAAGGAGGGAGGATAAAGCACGTGATCTAGCTAATTTGGAGAGCCGATGACGTAGAAAATAGTGTTCCGTTCCTCTTCAGCCCCGGACCAACTAGGATTTATGGCCAACGCATCACTTCTGAAAAGTCCCGAGCTGTTCAATTCTCAGGAACAGGACGGACAAGACCACTATTTCTGTTTGCCATCTCCATACCCCTTGAAATGACCCGTGTAGATGGCCGCGTCTGGCTGAGACAAAATAAAGGAGGTGCACGTGAGTATAGATAACAAGGCCGATAAGAATTTTATGAAGGCGGTATGCGGGTTTCTTTCCGTGGTAGTGGAGCTTCTGTTTACCGTCAAACTTCCGAGACCCGGTGCTTTGACTTTGACCAGTGACGGATCAGTCAACAAAGGGGCTGGATGTCTCGGAAATTTGACAAAGAGACAAAGAGAACTGGGCCTGTTTTCACATTCATCGATGAATTGGGGGCTTAAAGAAAGTTCAAAAGTTCAAAGTCCAAGGAAGACACTAAACAGAACTAGAAAGCAAAAACAAAACGGGTGCATAAGCTAATTTGTCCGCTGTACCATTATAGCCTCTGTGAGTGGCGCTTGGAGAAACTTGGGTGACGGGAAAAATGTGTTAAAAGTTAGACTTCTTTAGCCTTTGCACACGTGAAGTTTGTCCTGGTGACATCTTCTCACTTTGTTCAGTCTACGGATATGGACTGCGTTTCCTTGGATATATCATTTTCACAACCCCTCAAGTAGTCGCTAGCCGTGTTATATAATCTCTAGACATCTTCTCCATCAGAATAAATCAATAGATTAAGTTAAATGAAGACGCTCTGCCCGTGATAAAATAATGCATTCCGCTTACTAAGCCAACCCTGGTGGTTTTTCCGGCCAAAATCGGTCAGTAGGGGGTACTTCGCCCGTCGTACTTGGGTGCTAAAATGGTACTTGCGAACTAAAATGTGACGCGGTTCTACTCCTTGTCACGGAACAGAAACCCCCAAACTTGTGAGTTCACGACTCTTAGAGCTTGGGATTCACTTTCAGACCTCACCCTTTACGTACGACCTGTTTAGCCTCATTGTCATTCGGACTGGTCCTTTTCAGAATATAACATCTCTCTATATATTTGCATCTTCAAAATCTCCCACTTGATGCAGTCTTCCAACGCAACACCGCCGACCGTACCAATACTTCCTACTGCTTGTTACCGTCTCGTCCGCCAAAATGGCCAACAACCACGCGGGCGAGTTCCCGTTGTTGGCTGCCCACAACCTCTACGCCGCCGAAATCAAAGGAGATGGTGGGTTTTAAGCTGTATAATTTATTTCTTATTCACTGATTGCTAACTATATTCAGGTAACTGCCTCTTTAACGCCCTTTCCGACCAACTCTATGGCGACCAGAGCGAGCATAACAAGATAAGAGCTCGCGTGATAGAATATATGCGAGAGCACGCCGTATACTTTAAGCAATTTATCGAGGTGCTCCCCGGTGGAGGCCAACGCCGAAACCCCAAACGGAAGAATGCAAACGTATATTCCACGCCTGCGAACTTCACTCCTCCAACACAGGATGAAATCGACCGTGTGTTTGAGACACACCTGGGGTCCATGGCTCGGGGTGGGACCTATGGAGACAATATGGAGATTTCGGCCTTCACGTCGGTCTACAAGGTCGATGTGAAGATATACCAGCGTGATTTTGCCTACATGATCACTGCTCCAGAGGACGGGACAGTTCACAAAGTCGCCCACATTGCGTACCACGTAAGTGCCACCCGAGGAAGCCGGCCTTCCTCCCAAATTGCCTTCCACTAACAACCCCACAGACCTGGCAACACTACTCCTCGATACGAAACACCGATGGTCCCTACACCGGCCTCCCCAACGTACACGAGAAACCCCTCACCCCCCAGGAAGAAGCCGCCAACCAAGCCGCCGCCGCCCAAATGCCCCAAGTCTTCCCCTGGATGATCAACGTGGTCCAGCAATCCCTCCCCTACATTACCGACGAAGAAACTATAACCCGCATCCTCGAATCACACAAAGGCAACATCGACGCAGCCGTGTGCTCGCTCCTCGACGCCGAAGACGGCGGCAGCATCTCCTCGCAAGACGGCAGCGCCAGCACCGAACGTGACCCCGACTCCGACGATGAAGATCTCTCCGCCCCGAATAAAAAGCAGGACCGCCGTATGAGCCGTGCCACACGTGCCGTCCGCAAAGCAAAGGCTGAGGAACGCCTAGCCCTCTCTATTGAAGCCGCAGGCATTGCCTCCGAAGCAGATACCACTGGCTCCTCCGACCATGGCGTCGCGAGGGCCTCCTCACCCACCCACCCGCTACGCAGGAAACTCATCCCAAAGTCACGACTGAAGCACAAGACTGGCGAAGAGGGCATATCCGACTCCGCGTCGGGGACATACTCGCCGTCGTGCTCATCAGCTGCGTCGTCTGCATCACCGAGTCGTTCGTCGTCAATAGGTCCGACTCTCCCACCAAAAAATAATATCAAGCTTGTCGTCAAACAACCTCCAGTTGCCCCAAAACGCATCACAGCACGTGAACGTGGTGATCTCAAGAAGGCAGCACAGAAGGCGGCGAGGAAGGAGAGTAAGCGTGCCGCTGCTGCGGGTACAGCAAAGAAGGTGGACATCAAAAGCGAGACACCCACGTCAGCACCGGTGCCGACGCCATCTCCTCCAACAGAGCTCGGCATGGGCATACGCACACTATATATCTGAGTTCATCCCACGCGGGGAACATTTTATTTTCTTTCATTCTCGGTTTTGGATTTGGAGTTACAAGATGAATTCGGTGCGGCATAGCGATTCTTCTACGGCGGCTGGGGGGACATGATTTTTACATCACACAATCATCTGGGGCGTTTTTATTTATGGGGGGACACTGGGGAAAGCATCAAACATGAGCGAGGGTGCATAGGTGCGGGTGGGTCAAGCATCTGAATTGAAATGAGCGAAACAAGGCATGGGGCAGCACGGATTTGCATTACGCCCAACAGGCTGAGATAACTTCAAAGGGCGGGATTTGTTCGATTTTTTTGGGATACCTAGGATTTGTGGGGATGGTTTTGTGAGCATAGAAGTGATGGCTTTGAAGAGCTCGGGACATCACGTGGGGTTTGGCGTTGGCGGTGCTTGGTTGTATAGAGGGGAGATGAGAGGCAAGCTGCTATATATATGAGCAGGAAACCAGTCAACTTGCGAGTTGAGGTGTGAATAGAGGGGATGAAACTGGGGTGCATATAGCGAGCATTCAGCGATGAAGGAATGGAGACCTTTGATAACTGTGTATTTCTGCCTTGTCCGTTGATTGTGACGTGCCCCCATGCTGTAGACGCGTAAACGCGTAGCTTTGATTTACTACTAGGTTTCCTCTTTTGGCTTTATCATCGATTGAATTACATGCAAGGGGTCTTTTATGCTTGCAAGCTGCCATATGCGGCATTGCGTCTCTACCACGGCGTTTCCTAGCCTTGACCTCGGTAAATAATCGAGCAAAGAGCTTTAACGTCACTAAAGGTCACATAAATCACCACGAACACCATATATGACATCAGAATGAATGTATTCCTTTCCCTCCACTCCACCAGCAGCCGCATCACCTCAAGTACGCAAGCTACCCAGTTCTAATGTAATCCATCCACCTCTTCTCTCGTCCAAAAACACCCCTCAACCCCCTCTAAGCCGCCGGCGCCTCAGGCCCCGCAAGCTTCTGAATAGCCGCCAACAGCGCAGGCGGGTTCATGCCCACGACCTCTCCAACCTTCTCTCCCTTCTTGAAGAGCACGAAAGTAGGCATGGCGCGGACGCCGAGCTCCTGCGCGACGTCGGGGACCTCATCGACGTCAACCTTGATGAAGTGCGCGTTGGTGAATTGCTCGGAGTACCTGTAGTCTCTTGGTTAGTGGTCTGCTTGCTGCTGCGGTGCGGGAGGGCGGTTATTGGGTTAGGGACACTGGACGGGGACGTACTTGACGAGGGTAGGCGCGATGGCCTTGCAGGGGCCGCACCAGACGGCGAAGGCGTCGAGGACGACGATGTCGTGCTCTGTGATGGCGGCCTGGAACTCGGCCTTGCTGTGAAGGGGGGGCGGTGGTCAGCGCGAGTTCTGGATGCAATGGGGTCTGGGGGAGGAGCTTACCTCTGAACGTTGTGGACACCCATGATTCTTGATGTGGATGAAAAGGGTCGGAGAGTCTGTATGCGCGGCGTCTTTAGCAGAGTCCTTGGGATGGCGCGGGAGAACATGAAAGATGGTTTGAAGTGGATGTGGGGGGTGAGAGGTAGGGGTTATATAGGAAGTGGTGGATGGTGGTGGTTGATGGATATGGGCTTTGATGACGCTTTGCGGCGGCGGATTGGGGGGATTTTGCAGCGTCGCCGCACCGCGTCCGTCGCTGCTTAGTGATCAAGAACGGCGGCGGCGGAGATCGGCTCGGCAAGCGAGGATGTGCGAGAGTATTCTTTTCTTTCTTTCGGCGACTGAGGGTGGGAGAGAGAGAGAGTGCTTACAAATAGATCTTTCAAAGGGCGTGAGGATGTTCGATAATCAGCTTCGGTGTTTGATATGAGGCGGTTTGTATTGTAGGTGGTAGAGGTAGTGGTGTCGTTGAGGTATTTGGAAGGAGGGGTATGGATGGAGGGGGAACGGATTTAGGTACTTTGGTACTTCTGATGAGTGAGCTTTTGCTTACGGAACTTCAAGGGCCAGACCTCTGTTGACGCTAATTGGCGGCACCATGACGTGCGCCGCCATGCCATTACCCGAGACAGTTAGGTCATGTGATGTTGCATTTTGGATTTGATTTGGAAGGCTTCGGATGAAGCAGTAAGTTACTTGTGTCTCTTGGGATCTATACTATTAGTTCCATTTGTTAGTAGTTAGCCTTCTAATTATAGCCCTGAGCAATTGAGCGCCTTAACTTGAATTTTGTTTACTGTAATCGCTATTATTATCTACAGACACCCTTAAGTCTAAAGAGGGGCTGAAGAATCTATCTCTTTAGTTCGATCTGCTAGTAACTAACCTACTAATTGTAGCCCTGAGCAATTGAACGGTTTAACTTGAACTTTGATTACTGTAGTCGCTATTGTCATCTACAGACGGCAAGCCCTTGGCGCGTTGCCCATTGGTGAACGCGAATGACCCGTCTCCCTATCGCGGCCGCTCCCTCTCGTTGATGAGGAACACTGCCTCCCGTATCGTCACGATCCTCCAGGCCTTAGGGATGTCAAGCGGCAAGCGGAAGTGGCGTAGAATTTCCGGGACGTTGAGGTACACGTCAACCAATCCATCGCGACGCCGAATATCTATCAGAGCAATTAGTATATATATGCCCATTGGCATCAGGCTTTAACTCACAAAACCCATCTGCTGTCTGTCCTCTAACCAAGCGCTCACTGAAGTTGTCGATGGTTACGCGACCTCCGCCATCTCCATCACCCTGGCTAGACACACCCGGTGATATGCCTAGGATGAAGCCTAGGATGAAGCAGATAATTCGGTCGACCATAAAACGAACCACAGCCCAGACCAGCCACATAACGAGACGGCCCATGCCCATTATACCATATATGCCCATGACAGTGGCCGCGACTGCCAACACTGTGACGCCGAACATTCCGATAGCCCTCACGGCCATATCGATCATTGCAGCGTGCGTGGCGTAAAATTCCATGAATAGTACCATCCACGTGCGGCAACGGGCGTTGCTTGTGTCGACTATAGTGTAGCAAACTGTAACATAATTAGCCATGTCAAAAACACACCCCTTCTCAGCGTGCTGCCTCTCCAGTCCCCGCCTCCTTCTCCCCCTCCCTCGCCGCCTCCAACGCCTCTGTCGCGGGGTCATGCATACAGCAGGGAAGAAGGCCAAGTTGGTCGGAGTCTCTGCTTTGATCTTCAAGCGGAGGACAGAAGATATTCTTTGCGACAACTGCGCCGTCCCCGAGAGCCCACAGGTATTATGCAGTGCGTGTGATGGTTATCGCCGCATGTTTGGCCGGGATCGAGACCCGTCCCACGAGACGGGTCACTAGGCCTTTCAAGATATGAATAAACGGCGGGAAGATGAGATGCTAGTGAATTGTGAGTAGTGCAATGCAGTTGAAACCCCGGAGGCCTGTCATCATTATAATGCTATTACTGGCAAAATATATCTCATGTCCTTACCTTTGCCTTGTGGCAGTGCATGACCTCACGGGTCTTGAGTTGCATGACACATGCACCGCAAAGAAGCACTCCCGGCGCAAGACTATGCACGAGATGCTTAACGTCGAGGAATTTTTCTATCCTCCGCAGCCTCTGTATTCAGAATTCGGGCCAGCCTTCGCTCGAGCTGCAGCCAGCTTTTGCCCCTTGGACATAAGCTGGTCGACCTCTGTACTAGTAGGGAGGCGCCCCTACTTTGTCTGGAACGTATCACATATATAACATAGTGTGAAGCCAGCACCATGCGGAGCTTTCTCTGGACATACCTTGTTCTTGCAAGGCTCTCGATCCATGCGAAATCCCTAGATTGCTGGCCATGTAGCATGCAGCATTCAACCTAGTCCATTTAACTTAGGGGATACCCGTGTTAGTGCGTAGAGTTCTCATAATCTCATGAGAATCAGTATTCATGAATCTCGAATTATGCAGGGGACGAGGACATGACTGGAATATGATCATCATGATCGCTTCTAATAGATGCGCATAGCTGTCAGTTACTCGAGTGAAGGCTGGCCCGCACAGTTGCTAAACCCTACCACTAACTTTATAGTCACTTAGATCTACTCCCCCCATCTTAGTTACTCGAGTGAAGGCCGGCCCGCACAGTCACCGAACCCTACTACTGACTTTATAGTCACTTAGATCTACCCCCCCATTCTCGGTCACCTAGCCCTCCTCCCCTTTCTTAATCACTTAGCCCTACTCCCCCAGTCTCAGTCATCGAACCCTATCCCCGCCTTCATAATCACCCGGTTCTACTCCCCCCTTCTCAGTCACCCAGCTCTACTCTCCACTCCTCAGTCACCCTACCTTCCTCTCCCAGCCGTCAATCCCAAGACCCCCCATCCCCCAAAAAACAGCCCATTCGCAGCTCTGAACACCGCAGTCCCAATTACCCCTTCCCTCCAACACACCCACCCATCGACCAGTCCCACAATCCCTACGCACCCCAACACTGTATCCACGGACGACAGCTTCCCCTGCAAGTACAGCAGCCATATCGATAGCCCCATCGCGATGTTGCGGCCAGACATGATGGCCATGAGCACCTGAGCGGCTGGGTCATTGGCGAGGGAGTCTGGAAGCCCGAAGGTCCTCATTGCGGCTGCAGGCATATATAATGGCATAGTCCCTCCTAAGCCCATACCAGTAGCAACTACAAGAGGGGGCAGGTGGCGGAGGGAGAACATTGCGGATGGTTGGTGTGGAGACGGAGGGATGGCGTTGGAGTGGGATATTGTACCCTTAGGACTTGAATGGGCGATTGAGAGACAAAGGCTGATGACCTTAGAGAGAGATATGTGTTATTAAGAGTTGAATGAACAATTGAGAGATGGTGGCAGTTGAGTGATATAAGGCGCTTGTGGATTGTTGTGGTCGTGGAACAGGAAGACTAATACGACCATACGAATCTCACGTCAGCCTAGTCAAGGATGCCTCATCACAACGCCGAAGTTTGATATGCGGCCTCAGGTTCTCACCTGGATAAATTGATGGTCGGTTCCCAAAATTAATTTAACTTCAATTAGACGTCAATAATGTTCACGCGAAGAGTATTATCCGAAAAACCAGGTCCATTCAGTCATTATCATTCAATAAGGTATCACACATCCCCCTTAACCTGCATCTTAAGCAACAGCAGTATCCAGGGGTATTCCCAACACATTACGCTCCCCAAACGCCGCCCAATTCCCTGTTTATACCTATCCTTCATCATCCCCGCGAAAAGTCCAAAACCCTACAACGACTGCTCCATCTCCGTGATGTACAGCTTGATGTGCGAGTCCATCTTCAAGAATTCGTCGTGCGCAGTGTGTATCTCATTCTCGATGTTCTCCTTCAGATCCACCATCTATGCAACAGTTAGCGTCAGATCTCATCAACCCTAAGAAACTAGAATATAAACGTACCTTCTTCTCAGTCTGCTCAATCCTCACCCTCCGCCTCTCCATCTCTCTTCCCTTATCCCCCCTCTCCTCCGTCAGCGTCCGATGCACAGCCCTCAACTCTTCCATCCTCTCCTTTGCCGACTGAGCCTTTTCGCGACTCCCCTCGCGCAGTTTCTCTGTGCGCTCATTGTACTTCGCCAGCTGCCTCTTGAGAAGCGACTCCTCGCGCTCGACCTCGCGCACGTTATTCCCTCGCTCCGACAGCGCATCACGCTGCCGCGAGTTCTTCACGTTCTCCTCATCCTCCTTCTGTAACTCCGCTGCCGTCTCCTCAAGAATCTTAGACACAGCGGCAACATCTGTTGATACGACTCCAAAGGTATCGGTGCTCGTCTGGAGAGCTCTTGCGCGGCGGTCGAGGCTGTCGATATGTGCCTTCTCGTTGCTCAACGACGCTCCCAAGTCCGTCAGTGTAGCCTGCAATGCCGCAGGGCTCTGCAGCACGTATGGCCTCAACTTTCCGCTCTCCTGTCTCAAATTAATTGCTGTCGCCGTCTTGTCTTCCAGAACATGCGTTAACTCGTCCTTCTTCTTCTGAAGCCCGTCGTATCTTGCCATCACCTCTGTCTGGCTGACTTGCAGCGCCCTCAGCCTCTGCTTCAACTCCTGGTTGCGCTTCACTTTCTCAGAAACGTGACTCTCCATCGCCTTCCGATTCCTCCTCATCTCTTCCAGCCGCGCTTCCATCTCCTGGTTCTCCATATAGAGTGTCTCGATTCTCCCCTTCGTCGTCTCGGCCTTGTTGAAATGCTCATCAATGACGCCTGTCTGACTCTCCCGGAATCGCACAAAATTGATGATGTAGCTGAAGATCTTGCTCAGGCGCTCGTGCGTCGGCTTCTGCAAGTCCTGGAACGAGAAGTCTTGAACCCCGCATTCCAACAGCAACTTGCGCAGCGACATGTAGAAGCCCATCAGGTTGCGCACATCCGACGGAACCACATCCATGTACTCGCCGCAGACGTCTTCGGCGGCCGCACGCATGGCAGGCCCAATGGTGTCGTGCGTCGCGTTCATGAGCAGCTCGGCGAACCATTGGAAGATCTGCTGGATCTGGAGCGGATTTGGCTTCTGGAGGTCGGCGGCGGTGAAGGGGACACCAATATCGCTGATGCATCCTGCGATTTCCTTGTCGGGCTGTGAAATATATCGTCAGTTATTGGACTTTCATGTGTTGCATGGGAGGGGTGAGCTTACCAGGCGCATA
The DNA here is from genome assembly GCA_001662575.1 of Pseudogymnoascus sp. 23342-1-I1. NCBI lineage: Eukaryota > Fungi > Ascomycota > Leotiomycetes > Thelebolales > Thelebolaceae > Pseudogymnoascus > Pseudogymnoascus sp. 23342-1-I1. Next base: position 15,968 of record KV454999.1, on the reverse strand, counting down.
AACGCATCGCTCTCTTCTTCTTTTTTCGTGACGCGGCTTTTCTGCTGAGATGGCGGGGGAGCCATGCTCATGCGCGGATTGTAGGACATAATGAGGTTTTAATGTGCAACTCTGTATGTGTAGATTGTGGGTTGTAGAATCGTTGTCGCATTCAATATGATATTGGTGGTCGCTGTTGTTACCAAAATGTACAATGTAAACAAAGCAATGCATTGATGCCTGAGGCAATCTGATACCGAGTGGTTTAAATCGGTTGGCCCAGAGTATTTGCACGTGATCAATAATATGAAAGATCACGTGCATTTCATCCCATTGATTCTCAAATGCAGATTAGTCATGGCTTATATTATATGTGTTAATCCCTCCATTTGTTTGGCCTTGTACCTTAGGAGAGTACAGCCAAAATGACAGTAAGGTCTTTAGGCCTTTGTGCGGTACTGATACCCCGTTTTCTCATTTCTGTATTCACGTGCTTCAAAAGGCAAAGTCACGTGAATATTGAACCACCATCATTCACGTGGCTAATTTCAAAAAATCGCGCGGTAAACAGATCTGGCATTTCTCCGCTGTTTCAGAACAGGTTTGCGGGAAATCGATGGGATCGCCCGCCACACCAATCAGAATCGTCAGCCCATCGCGGCGGTCATGTGCAATGTCTCAGTTCCTCCCTCCATCAAGTTTAATATTTGCACATGACCCTCCAATCCCCATGAGTGGCTGGGCCGCAATTAAGAGCCCGGCCAGGTTCACCATCGACGACGATCAATCATCCCATTGCCGCTTGGGTTGTGGAGTTTGGTGGCAGGATGAGGGGCGGGCTGGAGGTGTACGCGCATGCCCTTTCTCCACGTCTGGTGACGACGGGGCGGTGCAGCTACTGACACTATCGGTGTTGGATTGGAGCCTCGGTGGGGAATCCTGGACGCGCCGTGTGGCGATGAGGCTGGGAGGAGGAAATCCCATCACCGCCTCTTCCTTCCCAGACGGCGATATGACGGCGATCATGAGGGAGGGGAGCTGATTTGGTCTCACTATCCCGGCAGCTGGAGGGATGCCGAGGGGTGGGAAGAGACGCGAACCGTTTCTAGTGCTCCGGAAGACCCATTAATCCCCCACCCCACGGGAGAACTACGTACTGCGCAGAGGCACAGCAAGTAACAGCGCAACGCGAGCGAATGACGGGCGTCAACCAGCAGGTTTGCGCGACGATGAGCACATGGCTTGGCGATTTCAGGAGCTCTTGTGGAGGATCTGCTGGTGTGGTGGGCGGTAGTGGGTGAGTAGTGGCACGGCGAGCAGACCGACGAACGGCTCGGAGTGGCCCAACGGAACAGGGTCCGAATGAGGGACTCCCGTTGGAGCTGGTGGGATTGGAGTTGCCCATTGGGGAATCCATCCGCAGCTATGGGATCAGCTGGTTTGAGGGCAGATGGGGGCAGAGAGGGGGGAGAGAGGGGGCAGTTCCAGCTGGGGAGTTGGTAGTTCCAATCGTGTGACTTACATTGTAGTGGATGTTTCGTCAGGAGGATGGGTACAACGGTCAAAGGACTCGCGGCTGCTGCCTGTCAGTTTCGTCTGATGGGGGGGTGTTCCAGGTACTCGAGTAATATTCCTTGAAAGTTGCGGATTCTGTCTTGAGTGCCACAGACATCATTGAGACAGCCCCAGAGGATGCTGCCTTGTAATTGTGCGGTGTATGCCTTGTTATCATGTCAGCCACACCGTCGGTGGTACGGATGCTGACGAAGGCAAAGTCTTGAGTATGTACATCCTGGACCTTCCAGTTCGTGATGTACCCCAATATAATCCAATATGCTGTCGACACAAATAGAAGCGGACGCTCGGACAGCAGGTGGCTCGCCCCGAGATGCAAGTACAGTCTGTCACTTCGTATCGTGATAATCTCAGAGGACAGAAGAGGATGGAGTCGCAATGCACGCACTGAGCCAACGCAGGGCCAGCACACTTAAGCTCCTGCAGAGCCTGCAGAGCCTGTCACGGCTGTCACGGCCTGTGTTTGCTGTACAGGAACGAGGTGGACTTGCAGCGAGTGAGCATGAGAGCCATATACAAGCTAATTCCAAACAGCACAGAAAAAGGATACAAACAGAGCCCGGCAGATAATGCGCTACGGCAATAGTATTCCGTTTGTATCAGACATCTCACCTCTAGCAGCTCTTAGCATCGCTGGCGCACAGGCACAGTAGAGCGAACAGTAGAGTACATGTACCTTGGAGGAAAGAAGAATAGTGGCGGACGTGTGATGCGATGCAGCCGTACCTTACTCAGAGTAACCCCTCCATGTCAAAGTCGGAAGAAGGAAAAGATGCGCAGAGAGGTCAGAGAGGGCAGAGAGAGGGCGGATAGAGCAACATCGAGAGCGCACAGAACACACAGGACGCACAAAACGCACAGAGGTACCACGTTCCAGTGCATTGATGGGATGACCAGCGCATGGAGGAGCCGTTCATTGCGATAGTATAGTCGCTGACCGCTATGTATTTCTCCATACGGAGCAGGGAGTAAGAGTCCACAGAGGACCACAAAGGACCACAGTGGACCACATTCAGGGCTATAGCAGTGTTCCATAGTACTCCGTAGAGTAAAGTAGTCTCGCTCCACAGGCCGGCCTCGTTCCTGAACACGCAACGCACTCGCTCTTATAACTCGTATCGATTTCGGTCCGTGTTGGATGTACAGTACCGTTGCTATATGTACCATTAGCAGGCCTCTTCAATACCCTGAACCAGAACGGCTGAGAAGGGAAATATAGAACCAGAAGAGGTAATCTCTCCAGCGACACGTTTCTTCCTTGTAAGTAGACCTTGTAGAGCGATAGAGTGGTTTAATATCCCTGGCCGCAGTTGTGGTTGATCTGGGTATATCATCGACATACATACAGTAAATTAACGGCATCTGTAGAGGATGTGTGGGATGTGTGTGTGTGTGTGTGTATGTGGATGTGGATGTACATACGGACAAAGTACCTCCCACCCAATATTAGTAACTTTTGACTGGTGCGGGCTAAAGTGGCCGCTCTATAATTGGAGAGGCCCCCCGGAAGTACTTAGGTACTACTTGTATAGTACTTTCGCCTGGGGGACCTTTTCCCGTCACACCCTTCAATTCCCTTACCTCGCTGTACTCGCAACTCTCCAAACACAAATTTCCCTTCCCTCATTCATACTTCTCACTCCTCCGTTCGCTCAAAATCACATTCGCCTACCAAATCACCGTCACTCACTTGAAATCTATATCGATTAATATCGAATTCTGCGACTGCGACTGCGACCGCGACTGTGCGTGGATTAATAGCCTGAACGGCCCGTCCCCGTTGCGCAAACGCATCGAATTCCCCACCACCAGCCCCATCGATATCGGTAATTTTACCAACTCAACGAGAGAGGAGGCGACCTAATCGCATACACAATAATTATTCGAACAACCTGGACCCAGGAGGACACACCTAACTATACAATCCGAGATTATGTCTAGCTCATCTCCAGTCGCGACGAGATAGCACGAACCGAACCCGCGAAACGAGGCAAGACGCCAGATCCAGAACCGTCGCATCGCACTCACGACAAATCGAGACGCATGAGAAGATGACCATCTGGCCGTTTGGGAGGAAGAACAGTCGCAAGAAAAGCAGTCTGGGGTTGCAGACGTCTGCGACAGAACCGGCGACGATGAAGAGGGTGGGGTCGAGAGAGGCTGGGCGCCTGACTGGGAGTGAAGTCGGCGCGGGAGAGCTTTCGCGAAAGAGAACCGGCCGCGAGAGGCGGCGGCGCTCGAGAGAAAGCAAGAAGCTGCAACGCGATCCGCCGAAGCGGGCATACAGCTACTCTCCGGGTAGGTCGGAGAACCTTGGGATCCGGAGAGATGGTCGTCGCGATCACCCGCCGCTACCCGATAATGCCGTTGCGATCGTGGCAAGGTCGACTTTCGCTGCCAACGGCAGAGCGCAAACCGAGGATATTGGAAGGGTTCCGACACTCCATAAACGAACTGCGCAGGACCTGAACAGGCGAAAGTCGAGCAAGAAGCGGAAGGAAGACCATGATAGGGCGGCGGAAATCAAAGCGATGAGCAAGTTCATGCCAACTCCAGTGCGCGCAGCGACTACGCCGGATTGGAGTGGAAGCCCTATAAGGAAGGACACGAAGAAGTTACATGGTATCAACAGGTTATTCACGAGCACGACATCAGACGTCTCGTTGCCAATACAAGACTCGCTGCGCTCGTCAATGTCGTCGGATTCTGAGCGATTCACATCATATGAACTCAAAGGCATGGATTTATTTACGCCGCGACCTACGATAAGGTATAGCGAAAACCCAAAGTTCAAGCACTACGAAAGCGGGGTCGGCGTCGACCGATCGAACTCTTCGAAGAGGAAGAGGGCCTTAGAAAAGGTGCCCGTACCCGAAGAAAAGCCGGCTTATCGGAAACGTATCGATGACCTGGCCGATGATCTCGATGCAGGCGCTCTGAGAGAGCTAATGGAGAGAGATAATAGGCGGAGGGAGCAGAAGAGGACTTCTGAACGGGAGATGATGGCGCAGAAGGTAGCAAGGCGCAGGGAGAGGCAAAAGGCCGAGGAAAGCCAGGCTATCATCCATGGCAACGAGCCGGCGAAAATCATGGACCGGGGAGTAATGGGGCGAGAGTTAATGGGGCTTGGAATTGAAGGTCAACAGCCGGTGGAAGCTGTGGCGCAACAATCGACGGAACCTGCGGCGACAAACGATGGCGCCGCGGATGTCAGGAATCAAGCTCCAGAGAGCGCCGCGCAGAACCCTCCCGCTGGCATCCTAGTGAACGGAAGCCTGCCCAGTTCAGACCTGGAATCTCCAACGAGCGAACAATCGGAGCCAGTCTTAGCAACTGCCCAGGTAGCTCGGTTATCACGGGCGACCATGTCTCCCCCGCCATCGCTACGGAGATCCGGTCACCAGCGCAATACATCGAGCGTATCGCAGATCAACGACCTGCCAGTAGCACCGAAAGCAACGGAAGTGCCCATCCCGATTCCACAGGTGGAAAATACCCCTACGGAGCTCTCGAAACAGGACACATCAAGGTTGAGCTTCGACACTGGAAGCAGCACCAAGCAGCATTCGTCGTGGAAGTCGTGGTTCAAGCGGAACTCGAAGGAGAAACGATCGTCAATCCAGTCGTCTTTCTCAAATACAACCCGCGAATCTACGATTCCACCTCCGCCAACTACGGTGGTCTACGCAATTCCAATAGTACATCCCCCTGGATCAAAGAGGACAATGTCGCGTTTCAGGGAAGACCTACCAGAACTGCCCATGTCGCCGCCATATTCCAGGGTCCAGTCTCCGGAGCTTGATGTTTTGCGGGTACAGCCGATCGAACAATCGCTTCCAATGAACATTACCAGTGGTCGAAGTTCAGCCGAACCATCGTCGAGAATGCAGCTTGATACTTCGAGTGGCCACCGCCCTCATTTACGCTACGAGACCCCTACTCGGGGACACCCCGCAGATGTGCCATCACCAGAACCGAGTAACGCCTTGTCGCAATCATTAGCATCTATCGATTCCGAAGGATCGTGGCTCTCTGGGCGCGCAAGGGCGAACTCGAAGAGAAGCTCGCGCCAGGTCCCCCTCTCGCAATCAAGAGACAGCCATAGCTCTCTCATGAAGCGGTATAGAGAGCTCTCCGATTCCGCAGAAGAGCTCGGCATCGCTGAAGACGAGTACTATAACCGCTTGACGCCAGGGCCAGAAGACATGTACAGCAAGGCAAACATGGCCAACCGCATCAGCGGCAACCCCATGCCATCGAGCGACGAAGAGGATGGCGAGAGCCTAGGAAGCCCCGTTTCGAAAAACAGCAAATGGGGCGAAGTGGCTCGCACACCGACGATAGTTCACCGCGAACCTCGTGCCACATCAAGGCAGGGAATGCTGAACGATTTCCAGGACTACGATTCTGGCGACGACGAGAAAGTCGATAGCCCGCTCGCGCCTCACAAGGGAGACGAGGACTCGGAAACTGCCGAGTCCCCAGTTACGCCCGTAGGCCGGGGTGGCCTGGAGCGAGCAACGAGCGTCGACTACAAGAAGGCACATATGAGGGCCATCAGCGCCGGGAGCGCGAGGCTACTCGATCTCAAGCCGAGGGCTTCGGGGGAATCGAAGAGGACGAGCATCGGCTGAGTTGAGATACGGGGGGGATCGTTCGATTTGGAGAGACGACCGACGCTGGATTGAGGATTGGAATAGATGAGACCCGACGACGACGACGACTAGCACCACACTCTTTTTGCAATTTCCTTATGTCGATGCCGATAGGCGCCCACACTCATTTGAACATTTCACAAGTATTGTTTTAGGGTCCAACGGACCCCTGATTTTACCGCTACGTCTACGTCACCGAGGTTCTCAAACATCCAAAAGCCGCATCCAGAGTCGTCCGATCTCCATCTCGGCGACCAAACCAATATCAATACCACCGACCGACACCCATACGGGCTTCACCACACAATTTCTTATCGTCTAATTGTCCGATATATATCCGCTTATAGATTTCACCTGCTTATTACGTTTCTTACCATCATCACAAACAGCAGGCAGCCAGAAACACCAACCACTGGGTTCTGGACTGCTTGCCTCATCGCTATCATGTCAGCGTATGCTCTCCTTAGTCTGGCGGGGTCTGGGCAGGAAACCATGTATGTTGGAGTGGGAGTGGGATTGGGAAAGGGAATGAGAAACCGAATGTACTTTGCACAATGTGCTTGTTTAGCTCAGGGATTGGTTTAAAGGAGGCGGGTGTCGCCATGGGATGGGAGAGGATGATCAGTTGGGGGTAATACTGTAGAAGGACAGTGCTGTGCCAGCGCCGTGGCTGCGCGTGGAGGGGAGGAATGAGAGTGCCAATGTGGCAGGGATCCAGGGAGGATTTTCCCGTGTAGCTGGAGTCGTACAATACCACTTTGTTTTGAATCTCACATGCTGTGCTGCGCTTCCATGCCACTCTATTCTTAACACTTTTGTCGTACATTCGTCGTATCCGCTAAACTTGCTCCGCCACCCCTTGTGTGCACGCCACGATTGGAAGGAAGCGGCTGTGAAGGCGAAGGCAGAAATGACAAATGGTATGTCATGTGACCAGAGTTGTCTTGGTCACCGTTAAATACCACAAGTCTGGAGAGTGACTATAGATGATAATAGTGATTACAGCAATTGAAACTCAAGTAAAGGCGCTTAATTACTCAGGGCTACAATCAGTAGGTTAGTTACCAGCAGATTGAACTGAAGAGATAGGTTCTCCAGCCCCTCTTTAGACTAAAGCGTGCCTGCATATGACAATAGCGATTACAGTAATCAAAATTCAAGCTAAGGCGCTCAATTGCCTAGGGCTGTAATCAGTAGGCTAGCTACTAACAGACCGAACTGAAGGAATAGGTTCTTTAGCCCCTCGTTTCAACTGCGATATAGTATTAGGCTGTTATCTCCTGGAGGGTTTGAACGGCTGTTCTATTTGCTACTAGAACACTACTAGAACAAACGAAACTAACTCCCATTGCTCTCACCTTGGTAAGTCCGGAGAGAGTCAAATAATAAAGGGGTAATCATTAACATGATTTTTAGATCCCGATAACTCCGAGGGTGCGCCTCGTACGCCCAACACGCCAGCAAGTAGGCGCCGCGGCCAGCAACAGGGTTCGCTGAACCTCACACCAGAGCAAACGGAGGCAGTCTGTCGGATTTTTTTTCCGTCGGCCAACCGCCGCAGTGGGTTGGGAGATGAGTGAGGGGGGGGGACGCGAGAACTCATGTCTCGCGCCTTCAGGCGTTTGAGAGGAGCTTGCGGAGGAGTGGAGGGGATGGTTCGGAGTTGTCCTAGTTCAAGCGTTTATTAGTTTCTTAGGTGGTCCTTGGCGTAGCTAGGAATTAAAAGCACGCTGTTCGTCCTTTTGTTTCGCTGCAATGCGGTGTTTAAGCCCTGGATTATGTGGTTTTCGTAGGTCGTCGATCTCTATAGCACCCTACTGTCCTTCTTCGACTTATAGCATAAAGCTATAAAGTAAATGAACAACATAGTGATACTATGAAAATCAGCGATATAATCGTTTTGTTTACTGTAAATGAGAAGTGGTACTCATGTACTAAATCTCACTCCATCCTTTGCCGCCGTCTTCTTTGCCTTCATGGCAGCGTTATATATCTTATTTGTGCATGTTATGCATAATAGACGATTTGTTGCCCCTGAGCACCCAAAGCGCCTCCTGCTAGTATCTAGAGTCTCAGTCTTACCACAGTCATCATAGTAAAGCGGTATTCCATCTGCCCGCTTTTTCTTGACATCATTTAAGGCCTGTCGGCGTGCCTCCTTTGAGACATCCCAATCCCGGCCGTTCTTGCGGCGATAATTGTCGCAGGCCACACACAATACCTTGCTACTCTCGGCATCGAAAATGTCGGAAATCCTTGGGGGCTCAGCTTGTGTCCAAGGGGAAAAAGCTGTCAGTTACTCGAGTGAAGGCTGGCTCGCCCGGCCACCGAGCCCTACTCCTGCGTTTATAGCCACTTAGATCTACTCTCCCCTTCGCAGTCACTGAACTCTACTCTCCCCTTCTTAGTCACTAAACTCTACTCTCCTCTTCTTAGTCACTGAATTCTACTCTCCTCTTCTTAGTCACTGAATTCTACTCTCCCCTTCTCAGTCACTAAACTCTACTCTCCCCTTCTTAGTCACCTAGTCCTACTCTCCCCTTCTTGGTCACCGAACCCTACCCTCGCAAATGTAGTATAATGTAGACTTTTTGCAAGCCTCTCTAGCAGCTCACTTGGAGTATATAGCCGAGCAATTCTCATATGGTCGGATATATGTTTAGACAGTGAGCGACAAGCTGACCCAACGTAACACTCGTAGTCATTGATAGACTTGTTGAACGGTAAGTTCACATAGACTCCCTTTGAGAGATGGTGGTGTTTCCAGTCTCTACCAACCGCTAGGATTGACGCCGGAGTAAAGTCGTTCTGTCCAGGCAGCACTTGGACTTTGCGTGGAATTGCCGCTATATACGACTCCATCAGGTCGTCTGCTGAAACACGGCGCAACAAGAACCAAAAGCTATAACTTATTAGATAAGTTGACCTTTGTTGCGTTAGATCATATTTGATCCCCTTACCAAATTTCACGAGGCCTTCAATAATCATACGAAGGCGTCGCTCAAAGCGTGCTTTTCATCTGTCATCGGACATCTGCTACACCGGTGTTATATGAGAGGCTGCTGTCACCTCGGCAAGGGGTTCCGGGGATATCGTATCCTCTTCACCACTGCTACTGGCATCTGGCGACGATGGATCAGTCTCAGCATCAGCCTTAGCTTCTCCATCGTTGTCTTCACTAGAGCCTTCATCGTCAGGACTGGGAATGAAATCTTCATCCCTATCGTCCCCGATGGCATCTCCGAGGGCGACCTCGTCTCTGTCGGGAATGGCGATTATGTTATCTTCATCCATTTCCTCCGCTACGACTGTAGCTCGAGAAGGATAGGTGGAGGCATCGGCAGGCGGGGACAGATTCTGGTCATCGACCTCGTCGTTGTCAGACTCTAGCAATCGACCTCTTTGTCATCAGACTCTGGAAATCGACCTCATTGTCGTCAGACTCTGGAAATCGACCTCGTCCTCGTTAGACTCTGGTCATGAACCTCGTCGTCGTCAGACTCTAGCCATCAACCTCGCTGTCGCTAGACTCTGGTCATCGACCTCGTCTTCGTTGGACTCTAGCCATCAACCTCCTCGTCGTCAGACTCTGGCTATCTACCTCGTCGTCGTCGACTTCTAGGCCGGTGGAACTAACGAAGCCAAGTCCAATTAGCATTTTCTTTTGGACAAGTCTCCTTCTCTTTACGAGGGGAATGAGGGAGTGAAGGGGATCGAAAGGAAAGAGAGGGAGGAGGGGGGAGGAGAAAGGACATAGTTTCTCATGTCCTTATTCTTGGCTTGCGGCAGCTCTCTGAGTACACTGCGCTTCTTGCGGTTTTTTGCAGAATGGGTGTCCGCTGTTCTAATGTGAGTATCAACAACCGTTGAGGGAAAAGAGAGATGTATATCATAATATCAATTAACATCGTTTATATAGTGGTGTTTTATAGGCACTGAAAGTAGAATTATAGTTTCTGAACACTAAGATCAAAGTTATAATGTTAGGACACTATACAACAAAGCACGATTTTCAGCGCCTTACTTACTAAAGTCACGTGACGCGGATATCCCTTAAAACTCTAATAATATCGACATCGTTTCTATGGTCGTGTTTTATAAGCACTCAAAATAGAATTACAGTTTCTAAACACTGTAAAAGTGAATTGCGATTTCTAAACACTGAAATCAAAGTTACAATGTTGAGACGCTACATAACAACGCACAATTTCCAGTGCTTCATATGCGTAAGTCACGTGGTCAGTCCCCCACAAATCGCCCCCATCACCACCATCACCAACAATCACAAAACGAACAAACAGCAATTTAGAACAAACATTGTCTATTACGATCTATGTTCTATCTATCCATAAAACTCAGGTTCCACCGCCAAAACCTCTATCCATCCCCCGCGGCGCGAATTCCCTTCTCCTACCCCGCTCCCACGTGACTTTCGCATGGCGCATGAGAAACATTAAAAACGCCAAAAACAAAGCAAGACATAAAACCCATTTTGTATATCCGTTGTTTACTCATCCTCGTCAGTGAAGACCTCCTCTCCGCGCTTACGGCGGGCCATGCGGTCCTTCTTCTTCTTGCGGAGCTCGGCGGAGGAAAGCTTGGCCTTCTTCTTGGTGCTCTCGAGCTTGTTTCCTGTTTTGGAGTCAGTAAATGGTTATGTCAACGTGGGGAATCAAAAATTCTACCAAGTGCATCAAAACGCTCCTCTTCCTCCTCATCACCCTTGAGACGAGGTCCAGCTCCCTGTCCCTGTACCCAGTTGTGTCCCGAAGGAGTCATCTTTCCGTCGACGACGGCCCAGACTTCCTCGGTAAGATCCTTGGTGAACTCGGCCGAGTGAGTGATGATGATGACACCACCCTCGAAGGACTTGATAGCCTTGGAGAGAGCACCAAGGGAGTCACGGTCCAGGTAGTTGGTAGGCTCATCAAGAACGATCAAATGAGGACGCTGCCACGAGCAGGCGGCGAGGACGACCTTGACACGCTGGCCACCGGAGAGACCCAGCATGCGGGAGTGAGAAACCAGCTCGGCATCGAGACCGAAGTTGGCGCAGTGCTGCTCGATCTCCTTGCGGACGAGAGGACGGAACTGTCCGGAGGCGAGGGCCTCCTTCTGGTCGACCTCGGCAACCATCTTCTGATGGGAGGCGAGAATCTCGGTACGTGGGATCCAGGCGTTGTCGGCGGTCATCATGGGAACCCAGCGCTCGTTCTTGAGGCCAATGTTCTCACCGAGGGCGAACGAACACTCGTACTCGTAGGAGTTCTTGAACTTGCGGCGGGAGTGGATGCCGATGACGCGACGGAGGGTACCCTCGATGCGGTAGGCCTTGTCCATGGCCTTCTCGTCCTCGTCGGTGACGATCTTGTTGGCGCGGTCCATGGTCTCGCGATCCTCACCAGTCTGGAAACGCCATTGGATGTACTCGGATGGGGTCTTCTCGAGGTGGTGATCGATATGGGCGAAAGCGTGCTGCTTGATGTAGGCGATACGGATGTTCTCGTGGGTGTAGACGTCACCGATGGTTGGGATCAGCTCACCGGTGAGGACGTTGATGAGAGTGGACTTTCCGGCACCGTTGGGGCCAATGACGGCAATACGGGAGCCGAGCGAGCACTGGAAGGAGATGTCGGTGATTTGGGGCTTGGGGGTACCCTCGTACTGGAAGCTCATCTTGTTGACACGGACGATGGCCTTGGCCTTGGTCTTGACACCCTCGAGGAAACCGGGCTCAGGGAACTTGAACTCGATCTCGGAGGCGCCGAGCTCGTAGTAGGACTTGGCGGATGGGCACTTCTTGACGAACTCCTTGAGGTTACCGCGGTAACGCTTAAGCTTGTAACGCTCGTAGTGGATGATGTGCTGGCAGACGTTGTCCAGGAACTTGGAGTCGTGGGAAACGATGATGGATGTGCAGGGGGAGTTCTGCAGGTAATCCTCGAGCCACTTGACGTTCTTGACATCCAAATGGTTGGTAGGCTCATCGAGCAACAGAATATCAGGGTCCTCGAAAACGGCACGGGCAAGAGCCAGCTTCATCTTCCATCCTCCGGAGAGGGCGGTGATCATACCGCTGGTCATGTCGGTGTTGAAGCCGAATTCGGCCAACTGCTTCTCGACATCCTCCTGGGAGGTCTCGACACCAACCTCGGCCAACTTCTTCATGGTCCAGGCAATGGTGGTCTGCTCGGTATCGGCAGAGTCAAGGTCGTGCTCGACGAACACGGTCTTGACCTCGCTCTTCTTGGGGAAACCCTCGACCTGCTCGTTGTTGATGGCGCGCATGAGGGTGGACTTTCCGGAACCGTTAGGTCCGCAAAGACCGTAACGCTGGCCACGCTTCAGGCGGAGATGGGTCTGGTTGAGCAGGATCTTGGCACCGTAGGCCAAGTTGAAGGTGCAGTTGCACAGATCCTCACCTTCCTCATCGTCAGCCTCAGCGGCATCCTCGGCCTCGGCACCTGGGGAGGCACGGCGGCGGAGGTCGTCAACGATGCTTTGGGCATCAGCCTCGCCAGTGATGGCAACGACGTATGGCTTAATACCGGAGGTCCAGTTGTGGGTATCGGCATCTTTCTCGTCAATCAGCTGACCGGCAAGGGCAGCGATGTAGTTGAGAGATGGCTCGAACTTGGTGACGGCATCCTTGTGCTTGACAGCAACAATCTGCTTGAGGATAGCAAGGACGGTGGGGATGGAACCGGCGTGGGAAGGCTCTGGGATCTTGCCATCGACGACGGCACCGACACGGGAGAGGGTGTCAAGACCCTGCTTGGTCTTCTCACGGGCCTCGGGGTCAGCCAAGTTCTCGTAGTTCTTGGTAAGGCCGGGCATCAGCTTTGGCAAGAAAGCAGCAACGATGTTGGGGTCCTCGACAAGCTTGCACATGTTGTCGACGATAACAGCGGATTTACGCTTGATGGCGGTCTCACGCTCGGCAAGACCACGATCCAGAAGGGGAACCATGATGGCGAGGGTTGGCTCGTGGACATCAGTGACGAAGGTGGTGGCACCGAGCAAGTGAATGGTCTCGGGGACGTTCTCTGGCTTGGCGATACACTTGATGAGCTCAGGAATGAAACGGTCGATATCCTTGTTGACGATAAGAGCGCAGACCTTCTCCATGGTGCCGTAGGCCATCTTCTTGACCTCAGGCTTGGTGTCCCACATCGACTCAGAGACGACTGGGATCAGGTCTGGCACGCGGAGAGCGAGCTGTGATGCCGAGGACTCGACGAGAGCCTCGATACAGGTGAGACCTGTGATCTTCTCCTGCCATTTCTGGGCGGTGAGGATGGAGTTGATGATGGGAGGGAGGAGGGCCTTGACGGCGTTGGCGTTGACGCCCTTGACGATGGCAAGAGCAGCAGCGTTGGCAGCGGTCTTGACAGCAGGGGTCTTGTCTCCGACAGCGGCGAGGACCGATGGGAGGAGGACGATGAGGTATGGCTCAACGTTGGGGGCGATCTGGGAGTGCTCCGCGATGGCCTGGATGGTGTTCAGGCCACGCTCACGGGCGGCAGCATCCTTCTTGTTGTTGAGCTGCTTGGTGATGGCTTCGACGGCCCTGTAGAGAGTCGTTGTTAGCAATGTGTCCTCGAGGTGAAAATGAGGCAAAATTGAAGTGTGAAAAAATTCTTCTGATTGCGCCCGTGGGGTTATTTTGTGACCCCACCAAGAGCAGCCCGATAAAGGGTTTATCTTTTGAGGCGAGGCAACACAAGAAAAGAATCTTTTGAATGATATTCAAGATCGTGAAGGGGGATTTTGCAACTTACTTTGTAGGGGCGTCTTGCTCCTCAATAGGGCTGTTGATGAAGGTGGCAATGTTGCTGGTGACAGCGTTGACCTCGTCTTGCGACTTGGACACGCTCAGCTTGGCCATCAGGTCATCGAGGACCTTGATGGACTGTGCATTCTCCTTCTTGATGTTTGAGGAATCCATGGCTTGAACGGATGGCATGGTGATGAAAGGAAGAGGAGGGATCGAAAAGAGGGGAGAGAGGAGAGGTGTTTTGAAGGAGGGGGGGGTGAATTGTTTTTTGTGGGTATCGAAAGAATTTCTTTAGCGCGAAAACGCCAGGCGGCGTTGGCTCGGTATCGCAAGTGTCCTGTCCCTAAGTGTTCCTAGTGAGGAGCTAATCGGGCGAATGCGATTCGACGGCTGGGGGCGAATTCCTGTTGTCTGATGTTTTGGAGGTAATTCTTTGTTCACTTTTGTCTATTTCTTTTCTCTTTCTGGTAGGAAAAAGAGAAGCAGTAGAAAATGCGAGTGTGGCGAGATATTATTCGTAGGGTATCGTATTTCTATAACCGCGACTCAAAACAAAAGAGAACCGTAGGAGCAAGAAAAGAAGTCGTAGGTAGGTTAGGTAGTATAGAGTGGAGAGCGTAAGAGAGAGGTAAGAAAGATGAAAGGAAGATCAAAGGGTAGTGGGGAAAGATAGGATTATATGTTCCTATTTATTTCCAAAACGACTGTTACTACTACCATACCACTCTACTTACTACCACACCACTTTCTACGCCGGCGCGGCGACCAAAAAAAAATTTAAAGCGAGGTGTGGTGTATCGCTCGCCGCATGAAAAATCTTAGATTAGTAACCGCACGCTATTGGGTGAAACACATTTTTTGCCCTGGCTTAACACAGCCCGGCGTGGTAGTGCATTTACGGGTTCCTTGATAGTCGAGTACTTGGGGTTTGTGAGGCGGCCCTCACATATTTCCGCACAACACACATGTATCACAATACCTCCGCCATGGAGGGCGGCGACATCCTATTGGCTCGACATCGCTCACCGCCTCCACAAGGGTGATGGTTTGCCTTGTGGCAAAGTACGTACCTTACTCACCCTACTCGAGTATCGGGATAGAACTTTTTTTCACTTTTTCGCTTCCAAGTCTGCCGCCCTATCATTTCTCATATCTGGGGAACGTTCTCGTAGCGTCTTGAGTAGTAGAGGAAGGCAATTTTTTAACAATAACAGCAATAACAGCACGGGAAACACGAGTAATTGCACGGCTTCATCCCGGATCCTACTGCCGGGTCTTACTGAGTATCTCCGTATACCACGACTACATCCCGGGATTATCTTTTCCTTTCCACTGCCTCGCACATACATATTCTCCGTATACACAACAACGGTACTCTACATCATGCATCTCGGTCTCCCCAAGCCACTCACCGCCTCCCATCCCAGCCCATCCCAGCCCATCCTCTCTCACCTAAAAAATATCTGACACCTTTTTCCTCAATACCACAACAGAGACAACCATAAGCCGGAAACACCCAGCAGCCAAACACACAGACGGGATCACAGATCACACAATACACAACCTCCTGCACCCTCCCACGAGCTGAAAAAACACAAACCCCCAACTTCCAACCTCACACCACCGTAAGCCATCCATCAGATCAGCCCTACCCAGCCCAGCCCATTCCTCAGCCCATCCCTCCCTCCTACCAGGAAGTGAATCACCCCTACCCAGTAAAGAAAATCTCCAAACCCACTCTCTCCCCATCCATCATCCCATCTCCACACTCCCTCGCTTCTTACATCGCCCCATCCCTTCCCCTTACCCCAGATTTTCCCACGCCATCTCGTCGCCGGGTGGCGCGCGCGCGCACGATTATCGATAAGGGGTCTCGGCGGCGTGGTGGCTCCACTAAAGAAGCTTCCGTTCGGTGTGCGTTGGGATGGGGAAGTGGGTGGCGAGGGTGTGATTTCCGAGCGCGAACCNNTTTTTTTTTTTTT